>OX645064.1:57502426-58102426 GCA_951905685.1 Eumerus sabulonum | reverse complement strand
TCGAATAAGGAGCGTGGATTTCCATCAAAACTCGGAAGATCTTTTACCGCGTCAGGGATTCTGAGCGAATTAAAAACGTCCATAGCAATAACAGCATGGCTAGGATTCATTTCGTCGGCAGTAATTCTATCTTCTGCAGAAAGGTTCACAAGCAAAGGTTTAGAAAAAAAATGATCCTTGTTTTCAGTGACCGCCGGACACGTGTTTGTTTCAAAATCAAAATTAATTAGATCCGAGTTAAACACTTGATTATATGAAACACCTCTTATAATATTTCTCAATCTACTTTTATTACTACGCCAACTTGTATTCCAAAAAAAACTACACTTTTTTGCATTTAATTTCTTATGAACTATAAGGGGCATTAAGGAATTTGATGACTATAACAAACCACTGCTAAACTTACCTTGCCAAAACGATCCGTTTTTGTTTTTTTTGCTGGCTTCAATCTTATTCAAGTATTTCGGCTTTGATTGACGAGGTTCTTTTTCTTGAGCTTAAGAATTAATATTCAACGTTTTCAAGTTTACTCGAAACGTGCTCTTGAGTCCAACACTGATTGTAGCTACTGTACTTTTTCGCAAACCAATAAACAGGTACTCGGACTTGTATCCTACTGACTGCGCCAATTACCAACTCGCGCCAAAACCGGAATGAAAACGAACAGGTTTCGTTTAATAGTACACTAGATTTATTATACTTTACTTTACATCACGACGGTCGATCTAATAATGACTCGATCCATTAGCCTTCATCTTCTCGACGACCCGCTCACAAGCATCATTTTGGATAAACAAATAAGGGAATGGGAGAATTAGGAAAAGACGCCACAGATAACAAAAGTGGTAAACAAATAGGGCAAGGCAAAATCCCAAAAAGGACGCCGCTTATCACAAAAGGCGTAAACAAATAAGTTCAAAGAAAGATACAATGGGGAGAATGGGAGTAACATAACACAGGTGGAAAAGTGGATGCTGAGTGATCGGGTAGGGTTACCAACATGTAACTCACGCTGGGGACGCATCGATGTCGAGTCAGAAAATAATGTTACGTACACGCGCCCGAGTGCGGCGCAAAGTCATCAAAATCAGCTGTAACACGCCACCCTCAGGGTTAAGCGTTTCAGTTTCTCAATGGCCTTCAAAATCACAGGTTCCTCTTGAAGAACCTGAAAGAAAACACTCAGGAGCTGTTGAAAACAGAACAGTGCAAGACCAAGCAATAACAAAATTACTCGTTTTTTATGCATTTTGTGTGCTCTCCTCGCCTCCTGGTAAGAATGTATGTGCACACGCCTGGACGCTTGTACCCCTCAATGTAAATTGCGTTATTTCCCACCAACCGAACCTATAATGGTCACCCAGCAGCCACTGGAGAACGCATGGGACGCATCGATGTCGAGTCAGAAAATAATGATACGTACACGCGCCCGTGTGCGGCGCAAAGTCATCAAAATCAGCTGTAACACGCCACCCTTAGGGTAAAACGCTTCAGTTTCTCAAAGTCCTTCAAAAGCACAGGTTCCTTTTGCAGAACCTGAAAGAAAACACCCAGGAGCTGTTGGAAACAGAACAGTGAAAGACCAAGCATTAACAGAATTACTCGTTTTTTATGCATTTTGTGTGCTCTCCTCGCCTGCTGATAAGAATGTATGTGCACACGGCTGGACGCTTGTGTCCCTCAATGTTAATTGCGTTATTTCCCATCAAGGGAACCTATAATGGTCACCCAGCAACCAGTGGAGAACGTTGGGGACGCATCGACGGCGATTCAGAAAATAATGTTACTTACACGCGCCCGTGTGCGGCGCAAAGTCATCAAAATCAGCTGTAACACGCCACTCTGAGAGTTAAATGCCTCAGTCTTTCAAAGGCCTTTAATGGCACAGCTTCCTCTTGCAGAACCTGAAAGAAAATTCCCAGGAGCTGTTGAAAACAGAACAGTGAAAGACCAAGCAATAACAAAATTACCCGTTTTTTATGCATTTTGTGTGCTCTCCCCGCCTGCTGGTAAGAATCTATGTGCACACGGCTGGTCGCTTGTGTCCCTTAATGTAAATTGCGTTATTTCCCATCAAGAGAAACTATAATAGTCACTCAGCAGCCAGTGGAGCACGCTGGGGACGCGTCGATGTCGAGTCAGAAAATAATGTTACGTACACGCGCCCGTGTGCGGCGCAAACTCATCAAAATCAGCTGTAACACGCCACCCTTAGGGTTAAACGCTTCAGTTTCTCAAAGGCCTTCAAAAGCACAGGTTCCTCTTGCAGAGCCTGAAAGAAAACACCCACGAGCTTTTGAAAACAGAACAGTGAAAGACCAAGCAATAACAAAATTACGCGTTTTTTTATGCATTTTGGGTGCTCTCCTCGCCTGCTGGTAATAATGCATGTGCACACGGCTGGACGCTTGCGTCCCTCAATGTAAGTTACGTTATTTCCCATCAAGAGAACCTATAATGGTCACTCAGCAGCCAGTGGAGAACGCTGGGGACGCATCGATGTCGAGTCAGAAAATATTGTTACGTACACGCGCCCGTGTGCGGCGCAATGTCATCAAAATCAGCTGTAACACGCCACCCTCAGAGCAAAACGCTTCGGCTTCTTAGGACCTTCAGAAGCAGAGGTTCTTCTTGCAGAATCTGAAAGAAAACGCCCAGGAGCTGTTAAACACAGAACAGTGAAAGGCCAAGCAATAACGAAATTACTTGTTTTTTATGCATTTTGTGTGCTCTCGTCGCCTGCTGGTAAGAATGTATGTGCACGCGGCTGGACGCTTGTATCCCTCAATGTTAATTGCGTTATTTCCCTTCAACAGAACCTTTAATGGTCAAACAGCAGCCAGTGGAGAACGCTGGGGACGCATCGATGTCTACTCAGAAAATAACGTTACGTTCAAGCGTCCGTGTGCGGCGCAAATTCATCAAAATCAGCTGTAACACGCCACCCTCAGAGTAAAACGCTTCGGTTTCTTCAAAACCTTCAAAAGCACAGGTTCTTCTCGCAGAACCTGAAAGAAGCACCCAGGGGCTGTTGAAAACAGAACAGTGAAAAACCAGCCAGTAGCAAAATTACTCGTTTTTTATTCATTTTGTGTGCTCTCTTCGCCTGCTGGTAAAAATGTATGTACACACGGCTGGAGGCTTGTGTCCCTCAATAAAAAATGCGTTATTTCCCATCAAGAGAACCTATAATGGTCGCTCAGCAGCCAGTGGAGAACGCAGGGGACCCATCGATGTCGGGTCAGAAAATAATGTTACGTACATGCGCCCGTGTGCGGCGCAAAGTCATCAAAATCAGCTGTAACACGCCACCCTCAGGGTTTAGCGCTTCAGTCTCTCAATGGCCTTCAAAAGCACAGGTTCCTCTTGAAGAACCTGAAAGAAAACACCCAGGAGCTGTTGAAAACAGAACAGTGAAAGACCAAGCAATAACAAAATTACTCGTTTTTTATGCATTTTGTGTGTTCTCCTCGCCTGCTGGTAAGAATGTATGTGCACAGGGCTGGACGCTTGCGTCCCTCATTGTAAGTTACGTTATTTCCCATCAAGAGAACCTATAATGGTCACTCAGCAGCCAGTGGAGAACGCTGGGGACGCATAGATGTCGAGTCAGAAAATATTGTTACGTACACGCGCCCGCGTGCGGCGCAAAGTAATCAAAATCAGCTGTAACACGCCACCCTCAAAGTAAAACGCTTCGGCTTCTTAGAGGCCTTCAAAAGCAGAGGTTCTTCTTGCAGAACCTTAATGAAAACACCCACGAGCTGTTGAAAACAGAACAGTGAAAGACCAAGCAAAAACAAAATTACGCGTTTTTTATGCAATTTGTGTGCTCTCCTCGCCTGCTGGTAAAAATGCTGTATCACGCCACCCTCAGGGTTAAGCGCTTCAGTCTCTCAATGGCCTTCAAAAGCACAGGTTCCTCTTGAAGAACCTAAAAGAAAACACCCAGGAGCTGTTGAAAACAGAACAGTGAAAGACCAAGCAATAACAAAATTACTCGTTTTTTATGCATTTTGTGTGCTCTCGTCGCCTGCTGGTAAGATTGTATGTGCACGCGGCTGGACGCTTGTATCCCCCAATGTTAACTGCATTATTTCCCATCAACAGAACCTTTAGTGGTCACTCAGCAGCCAGTGGAGAACGCAGGGGACGCATCGATGTCGAGTCAGAAAATAATGTTACGTACACGCGCCCGTGTGCGGCGCAAAGTCATCAAAATCAGTTGTAACACGCCACCCTCAGAGTAAAACGCTTCTGCTTCTTAGAGGCCTTCAAAAGCAGAGGTTCTTCTTGCAGAACCTTAATTAAACACCCACGAGCTGTTGAAAACAGAACAGTGAAAGACCAAGCAAAAACAAAATTACGCGTTTTTTATGCAATTTGTGTGCTCTCCTCGCCTGCTGGTAAAAATGCTGTAACACGCCACCCTCAGGGTTAAGCGCTTCAGTCTCTCAATGGCCTTCAAAAGCACAGGTTCCTCTTGAAGAACCTAAAAGAAAACACCCAGGAGCTGTTGAAAACAGAACAGTGAAAGACCAAGCAATAACAAAATTACTCGTTTTTTATGCATTTTGTG
This sequence comes from Eumerus sabulonum, assembly GCA_951905685.1. Lineage (NCBI taxonomy): Eukaryota > Metazoa > Arthropoda > Insecta > Diptera > Syrphidae > Eumerus > Eumerus sabulonum. Next base: position 58,097,847 of record OX645064.1, on the reverse strand, counting down.
TGCTCTCGTCGCCTGCTGGTAAGATTGTATGTGCACGCGGCTGGACGCTTGTATCGCCCAATGTTAACTGCATTATTTCCCATCAACAGAACCTTTAGTGGTCACTCAGCAGCCAGTGGAGAACGCTGGGGACGCATCGATGTCGAGTCAGAAAATAATGTTACGTACACGCGCCCGTGTGCGGCGCAAAGTCACCAAAATCAGCTGTAACACGCCACCCTCAGAGATAAACGCTTCAGTTTCTCAAAGGCCTTCAAAAGTACAGTTTCCTCTTGTAGAACCTGAAGAAAACACCCAGGAGCTGTTGAAAACAGAACAGTGAAAGACCAGCCAGTAACAAAATTACTCGTTTTTTATGCATTTTGTGTGCTCTCCTCGCCTGCTGGTAAAAATGTATGTACACACGGCTGGACGCTTGTGTCCCTTAATGTAAATTGCGTTATTTCCCATCAAGAGAACCTATAATGGTCACTCAGCAGCCAGTGGAGAACGCTGGGGACGCATCGGTGCCGAGTCAGAAAATAATGTTACGTACACGCGCCCGTGTGCGGCGCAAAGTCATCAAAATCAGCTGTAACACGCCACCCTCAGGGTTAAACGCTTCAGTTTCTTAAAGGCCTTCAAAAATACAGGTTTCTCTTGCAGAACCTGAAAGAAAACACCCAGGAGCTGTTGAAAACAGAACAGTTAAAGGCCAAGCAGTAACAAAATTACCCGTTTTTTATGCATTTTGTGTGCTCTCCTCGCCTGCTGGTAAAAATGCTGTAACACGCCACCCTCAGGGTTAAGCGCTTCAGTCTCTCAATGGCCTTCAAAAGCACAGGTTCCTCTTGAAGAACCTAAAGATAAACACCCAGGAGCTGTTGAAAACAGAACAGTGAAAGACCAAGCAAAAACAAAATTACGCGTTTTTTATGCAATTTGTATGCTCTCCTCGCCTGCGGGTAAGAATGTATGTGCACACGGCTGGACGCTTGTGTCCCCTAATGTAAATTGCGTTATTTCTCATCAAGAGAACCTATAATGGTCACTCAGCAGCCGGTGGAGAACGCTGGGGACGCATCGATGTCGAGTCAGAAAATAATGTTACGTACACGCGCCCGAGTGCGGCGCAAAGTCATCAAAATCAGCTGTAACACGCCACCCTTAGGGTAAAACGCTTCAGTTTCTCAAAGTCCTTCAAAAGCACAGGTTCCTTTTGCAGAACCTGAAAGAAAACACCCAGGAGCTGTTGGAAACAGAACAGTGAAAGACCAAGCATTAACAGAATTACTCGTTTTTTATGCATTTTGTGTGCTCTCCTCGCCTGCTGATAAGAATGTATGTGCACACGGCTGGACGCTTGTGTCCCTCAATGTTAATTGCGTTATTTCCCATCAAGGGAACCTATAATGGTCACCCAGCAACCAGTGGAGAACGTTGGGGACGCATCGATGGCGATTCAGAAAATAATGTTACTTACACGCGCCCGTGTGCGGCGCAAAGTCATCAAAATCAGCTGTAACACGCCACTCTGAGAGTTAAACGCCTCAGTCTTTCAAAGGCCTTTAATGGCACAGCTTCCTCTTGCAGAGCCTGAAAGAAAATTCCCAGGAGCTGTTGAAAACAGAACAGTGAAAGACCAAGCAATAACAAAATTACCCGTTTTTTATGCATTTTGTGTGCTCTCCCCGCCTGCTGGTAAGAATTTATGTGCACACGGCTGGTCGCTTGTATCCCTTAATGTAAATTGCGTTATTTCCCATCAAGAGAAACTATAATAGTCACTCAGCAGCCAGTGGAGCACGCTGGGGACGCGTCGATGTCGAGTCAGAAAATAATGTTACGTACACGCGCCCGTGTGCGGCGCAAACTCATCAAAATCAGCTGTAACACGCCACCCTTAGGGTTAAACGCTTCAGTTTCTCAAAGGCCTTCAAAAGCACAGGTTCCTCTTGCAGAGCCTGAAAGAAAACACCCACGAGCTTTTGAAAACAGAACAGTGAAAGACCAAGCAATAACAAAATTACGCGTTTTTTATGCATTTTGGGTGCTCTCCTCGCCTGCTGGTAATAATGCATGTGCACACGGCTGGACGCTTGCGTCCCTCAATGTAAGTTACGTTATTTCCCATCAAGAGAACCTATAATGGTCACTCAGCAGCCAGTGGAGAACGCTGGGGACGCATCGATGTCGAGTCAGAAAATATTGTTACGTACACGCGCCCGTGTGCGGCGCAATGTCATCAAAATCAGCTGTAACACGCCACCCTCAGAGCAAAACGCTTCGGCTTCTTAGGACCTTCAGAAGCAGAGGTTCTTCTTGCAGAATCTGAAAGAAAACGCCCAGGAGCTGTTAAACACAGAACAGTGAAAGGCCAAGCAATAACGAAATTACTTGTTTTTTATGCATTTTGTGTGCTCTCGTCGCCTGCTGGTAAGAATGTATGTGCACGCGGCTGGACGCTTGTATCCCTCAATGTTAATTGCGTTATTTCCCTTCAACAGAACCTTTAATGGTCAAACAGCAGCCAGTGGAGAACGCTGGGGACGCATCGATGTCTACTCAGAAAATAACGTTACGTTCAAGCGTCCGTGTGCGGCGCAAATTCATCAAAATCAGCTGTAACACGCCACCCTCAGAGTAAAACGCTTCGGTTTCTTCAAAACCTTCAAAAGCACAGGTTCTTCTCGCAGAACCTGAAAGAAGCACCCAGGGGCTGTTGAAAACAGAACAGTGAAAAACCAGCCAGTAGCAAAATTACTCGTTTTTTATTCATTTTGTGTGCTCTCTTCGCCTGCTGGTAAAAATGTATGTACACACGGCTGGAGGCTTGTGTCCCTCAATAAAAAATGCGTTATTTCCCATCAAGAGAACCTATAATGGTCGCTCAGCAGCCAGTGGAGAACGCAGGGGACCCATCGATGTCGGGTCAGAAAATAATGTTACGTACATGCGCCCGTGTGCGGCGCAAAGTCATCAAAATCAGCTGTAACACGCCACCCTCAGGGTTTAGCGCTTCAGTCTCTCAATGGCCTTCAAAAGCACAGGTTCCTCTTGAAGAACCTGAAAGAAAACACCCAGGAGCTGTTGAAAACAGAACAGTGAAAGACCAAGCAATAACAAAATTACTCGTTTTTTATGCATTTTGTGTGTTCTCCTCGCCTGCTGGTAAGAATGTATGTGCACAGGGCTGGACGCTTGCGTCCCTCATTGTAAGTTACGTTATTTCCCATCAAGAGAACCTATAATGGTCACTCAGCAGCCAGTGGAGAACGCTGGGGACGCATAGATGTCGAGTCAGAAAATATTGTTACGTACACGCGCCCGCGTGCGGCGCAAAGTAATCAAAATCAGCTGTAACACGCCACCCTCAAAGTAAAACGCTTCGGCTTCTTAGAGGCCTTCAAAAGCAGAGGTTCTTCTTGCAGAACCTTAATGAAAACACCCACGAGCTGTTGAAAACAGAACAGTGAAAGACCAAGCAAAAACAAAATTACGCGTTTTTTATGCAATTTGTGCTCTCCTCGCCTGCTGGTAAAAATGCTGTAACACGCCACCCTCAGGGTTAAGCGCTTCAGTCTCTCAATGGCCTTCAAAAGCACAGGTTCCTCTTGAAGAACCTAAAAGAAAACACCCAGGAGCTGCTGAAAACAGAACAGTGAAAGACCAAGCAATAACAAAATTACTCGTTTTTTATGCATTTTGTGTGCTCTCGTCGCCTGCTGGTAAGATTGTATGTGCACGCGGCTGGACACTTGTGTCCCTCAATAAAGAATGCGTTATTTTTCATCAAGAGAACCTATAATGGTCACTCAGCAGCCAGTGGAGAACGCAGGGGACGCATCGATGTCGAGTCAGAAAATAATGTTACGTACACGCGCCCGTGTGCGGCGCAAAGTCATCAAAATCAGTTGAAACACGCCACCCTCAGAGTAAAACGCTTCTGCTTCTTAGAGGCCTTCAAAAGCAGAGGTTCTTCATGCAGAACCTTAATGAAAACACCCACGAGCTGTTGAAAACAGAACAGTGAAAGACCAAGCAAAAACAAAATTACGCGTTTTTTATGCAATTTGTGTGCTCTCCTCGCCTGCTGGTAAAAATGCTGTAACACGCCACCCTCAGGGTTAAGCGCTTCAGTCTCTCAATGGCCTTCAAAAGCACAGGTTCCTCTTGAAGAACCTAAAAGAAAACACCCAGGAGCTGTTGAAAACAGAACAGTGAAAGACCAAGCAATAACAAAATTACTCGTTTTTTATGCATTTTGTGTGCTCTCGTCGCCTGCTGGTAAGATTGTATGTGCACGCGGCTGGACGCTTGTATCCCCCAATGTTAACTGCATTATTTCCCATCAACAGAACCTTTAGTGGTCACTCAGCAGCGAGTGGAGAACGCAGGGGACGCATCGATGTCGAGTCAGAAAATAATGTTACGTACACGCGCCCGTGTGCGGCGCAAAGTCATCAAAATCAGTTGTAACACGCCACCCTCGGAGTAAAACGCTTCTGCTTCTTAGAGGCCTTCAAAAGCAGAGGTTCTTCTTGCAGAACCTTAATGAAAACACCCACGAGCTGTTGAAAACAGAACAGTGAAAGACCAAGCAAAAACAAAATTACGCGTTTTTTATGCAATTTGTGTGCTCTCCTCGCCTGCTGGTAAAAATGCTGTAACACGCCACCCTCAGGGTTAAGCGCTTCAGTCTCTCAATGGCCTTCAAAAGCACAGGTTCCTCTTGAAGAACCTAAAAGAAAACACCCAGGAGCTGTTGAAAACAGAACAGTGAAAGACCAAGCAATAACAAAATTACTCGTTTTTTATGCATTTTGTGTGCTCTCGTCGCCTGCTGGTAAGATTGTATGTGCACGCGGCTGGACGCTTGTATCGCCCAATGTTAACTGCATTATTTCCCATCAACAGAACCTTTAGTGGTCACTCAGCAGCCAGTGGAGAACGCTGGGGACGCATCGATGTCGAGTCAGAAAATAATGTTACGTACACGCGCCCGTGTGCGGCGCAAAGTCACCAAAATCAGCTGTAACACGCCACCCTCAGAGATAAACGCTTCAGTTTCTCAAAGGCCTTCAAAAGTACAGTTTCCTCTTGTAGAACCTGAAGAAAACACCCAGGAGCTGTTGAAAACAGAACAGTGAAAGGCCAGCCAGTAACAAAATTACTCGTTTTTTATGCATTTTGTGTGCTCTCCTCGCCTGCTGGTAAAAATATATGTACACACGGCTGGACGCTTGTGTCCCTTAATGTAAATTGCGTTATTTCCCATCAAGAGAACCTATAATGGTCACTCAGCAGCCAGTGGAGAACGCTCGGGACGCATCGGTGCCGAGTCAGAAAATAATGTTACGTACACGCGCCCGTGTGCGGCGCAAAGTCATCAAAATCAGCTGTAACACGCCACCCTCAGGGTTAAACGCTTCAGTTTCTTAAAGGCCTTCAAAAATACAGGTTTCTCTTGCAGAACCTGAAAGAAAACACCCAGGAGCTGTTGAAAACAGAACAGTTAAAGGCCAAGCAGTAACAAAATTACCCGTTTTTTATGCATTTTGTGTGCTCTCCTCACCTGCTGGTAAAAATGCTGTAACACGCCACCCTCAGGGTTAAGCGCTTCAGTCTCTCAATGGCCTTCAAAAGCACAGGTTCCTCTTGAAGAACCTAAAGATAAACACCCAGGAGCTGTTGAAAACAGAACAGTGAAAGACCAAGCAAAAACAAAATTACGCGTTTTTTATGCAATTTGTATGCTCTCCTCGCCTGCGGGTAAGAATGTATGTGCACACGGCTGGACGCTTGTGTCCCCTAATGTAAATTGCGTTATTTCTCATCAAGAGAACCTATAATGATCACTCAGCAGCCGGTGGAGAACGCTGGGGACGCATCGGTGCCGAGTCAGAAAATAATGTTACGTACACGCGCCCGTGTGCGGCGCAAGGTCATCAAAATCAGCTGCAACACACCACCCACACGGTTAAACGCTTCAGTTTCTTAAAGGCCTTCAAAAATACAGGTTCCTCTTGCAGAACCTGAAAGAAAACACCCAGGAGCTGTTGAAAACAGAACAGTTAAAGGCCAAGAAGTAACAAAATTACTCGTTTTTTATGCATTTTGTGTGCTCTCCTCGCCTGCTGGTAAGAGTGTATGTGCACGCGGCTGGACGCTTGTACCCCTCAATGTTAATTGCGTTATTTCCCTTCAACAGAATCTTCAATGGTCCCTCAGCAGCCAGTGGAGAACGCTGAGGACGCATCGATGTCGAGACAGAAAATAACGTTACGTTCACGCGTCCGTGTGCGGAGCAAGTCATCAAAATCAGCTGTAACACGCCACCCTCAGAGTAAAACGCTTCGGTTTCTTCACAGCCTTCAAAAGCACAGGTTCTTCTCGCAGAACCTGAAAGAAAACACCCAGGAGCTGCTGAAAACAGAACAGTGAAAGACCAGCCAGTAACACAATTACTCGTTTTTTATGCATTTTATTTGCTCTCCTCGCCTGCTGGTAAGAATGTATGTGCACACGGCTGGACGCTTCTACCCCTCAACGTAAATTGCGTTATTTCCCATCAAGGGAACCTATAATGGTCACCCAGCAGCCAGTGGAGAACGCTGGGGACGCATCGATGTCGATTCAGAAAATAATGTTACTTACACGCGCCCGTGTGCGGTGCAAAGTCATCAAAATCAGCTGTAACACGCCACCCTCAGAGTTAAACGCTTCAGTTTCTCAAAGGCCTTCAAAAGCGCAGGTTCCTCTTGCAGAACCTGAAAGAAAACGCCCAGGAGCTGTTGAAAACAGAACAGTGAAAGACCAAGCAGTAACAAAATTACGCGTTTCTTATGCATTTTCTGTGCTCTCCTCGCCTGCTGGTAAGAATGCCTGTGCACACGGCTGGTCGCTTGTGTCCCTTAATGTAAATTGCGTTATTTCCCATCAAGAGAACCTATAATAGTCACTCAGCAGCCAGTGGAGCACGCTGGGGACGCGTCGATGTCGAGTCAGAAAATGATGTTACGTACACGCGCCCGAGTGCGGCGCAAAGTCATCAAAATCAGCTGAAACACGCCACCCTCAGGGTTAAGCGCTTCGGTTTCTCAATGGCCTTCAAAAGCACAGGTTCCTCTTGAAGAACCTGAAAGAAAACACCCAGGAGCTGTTGAAAACAGAACAGTGAAAGACCAAGCAATAACAAAATTACTCGTTTTTATGCATTTTGTGTGCTCTCCTCGCCTGCTGGTAAGAATGTATGTGCACACGGCTGGACGCTTGTACCCCTCAATGTAAATTGCGTTATTTCCATCAACCGAACCTATATTGGTCACACAGCAGCCACTGGAGAACGCAGGGGACGCATCGATGTCGAGTCAGAAAATAATGTTACGTACACGCGCCCGTGTGCGGCGCAAAGTCATCAAACTCAGCTGTAACACGCCACCCTCAGGGTTAAGCGCTTCAGTTTCTCAAAGGCCTTCAAAAGCACAGGTTCCTCTTGAAGAACCTGAAAGAAAACACCCAGGAGCTGTTGAAAACAGAACAGTGAAAGGCCAAGCAGTAACAAAAATACTCGATTTTTATGCATTTTGTGTGCTCTCCTCGCCTGCGGGTAAAAATGTATGTACACACGGCTGGACGCTTGTGTCCCTCAATAAAGAATGCGTTATTTCTCATCAAGAGAACCTATAATGGCCACTCAGCAGCCAGTGGAGATCGCAGGGGACGCATCGATGTCGAGTCAGAAAATAATGTAACGCACACGCGCCCGTGTGCGGCGCAAAGTCATCAAAATCAGCTGTAACACGCCACCCTCAGGGTTAAGCGCTTCAGTTTCTCAAAGGCCTTCAAAAGCACAGGTTCCTCTTGAAGAACCTGAAAGAAAACACCCAGGAGCTGTTGAAAACAGAACAGTGAAAGGCCAAGCAGTAACAAAAATACTCGATTTTTATGCATTTTGTGTGCTCTCCTCGCCTGCTGGTAAGAATGTATGTGCACACGGCTGGACGCTTGTACCCCTCAATGTAAATTGCGTTATTTCCCATCAACCGAACCTATAATGGTCACCCATCAGCCACTGGAGAACGCAGGGGACGCATCGATGCCGAGACAGAAAATAATGTTACGTACACGCGCCCGTGTGCGGCGCAAAGTCATCAAAATCAGCTGTAACACGGCACCCTCAGAGATAAACGCTTCAGTTTCTCAAAGGCCTTCAAGAGTACAGTTTCCTCTTGCAGAACCTGAAAGAAAACACCCAGGAGCTGTTGAAAACAGAACAGTGAAAGACCAGCCGGTAACAAAATTACTCGTTTTTTATGCATTTTGTGTGCTCTCCTCGCCTGCGGGTAAAAATGTATGTACACACGGCTGGACGCTTGTGTCCCTCAATAAAGAATGCGTTATTTCTCATCAAGACAACCTATAATGGTCACCCAGCAGCCAGTGGAGAAGGCTGGGGACGCATCGATGTCGATTCAGAAAATAATGTTACGTACACGCGCCCGTGTGCGGCGCAAAGACATCAAAATCAACTGTAACACGCCACCTTCAGAGTAAAACGCTTTGGTTTCTTAGAGGCCTTCAAAAGCACAGGTTCCTCTTGCGGAACCTGAAAGAAAACACCCAGGAGCTGTTGAAAACAGAACAGTGAAAGACCAAGCAGTAACAAAATTACTCGTTTTTCATGCATTTTGTGTGCTCTCCTCGCCAGCTGGTAAGAATGTATGTGCAGGCGGCTGGGCGCTTCCGGCCCTCAATGTAAATTGCGTTATTTCCCATCAACGGAACCTATAATGGTCACCCAGCAGCCAGTGGAGAACGCTGGGGACGCATCGATGTCGAGTCAGAAAATAATGTTACGTACACGCGCCCGTGTGCGGCGCCAAGTCATCAAAATCAGCTGTAACACGCCACCCTTAAAGTTAAACGCTTCAGTTTCTCAAAGGCCTTCAAAAGCATAGGTTCCTCTTGCAGAACCTGAAAGAAAACACCCAGGAGCTGTTGAAAACAGAACAGTGAAAGACCAAGCAATAACACAATTACTCGTTTTTTATGCATGTTGTGTGCTCTCCTCGCCTGCTGGTAAGAATGTATGTGCATACGGCTGGACGCTTGTGTCCCTCAATGTATATTGCGTTATTTCCCATCAAGGGAACCTATAACGGTCACCCAGCAGCCAGTGGAGAACGCTGGGGACGCATCGATGTCGAGTCAGAAAATAATGTTACGTACACGCGCCCGTGTGCGGCGCAAAGTCATCAAAATCAGCTGTAACACGCCACCCTCAGGGTTAAGCGCTTCAGTTTCTCAAAGGCCTTCAAAAGCACAGGTTCCTCTTGAAGAACCTGAAAGAAAACACCCAGGAGCTGTTGAAAACAGAACAGTGAAAGGCCAAGCAGTAACAAAAATACTCGATTTTTATGCATTTTGTGTGCTCTCCTCGCCTGCGGGTAAAAATGTATGTACACACGGCTGGACGCTTGTGTCCCTCAATAAAGAATGCGTTATTTCTCATCAAGAGAACCTATAATGGCCACTCAGCAGCCAGTGGAGATCGCAGGGGACGCATCGATGTCGAGTCAGAAAATAATGTAACGTACACGCGCCCGTGTGCGGCGCAAACTCATCAAAATCAGCTGTAACACGCCACCCTTAGGGTTAAACGCTTCAGTTTCTCAAAGGCCTTCAAAAGCACAGGTTCCTCTTGCAGAGCCTGAAAGAAAACACCCACGAGCTGTTGAAAACAGAACAGTGAAAGACCAAGCAATAACAAAATTACGCGTTTTTTATGCATTTTGGGTGCTCTCCTCGCCTGCTGGTAAGAATGCATGTGCACACGGCTGGACGCTTGTGTCCCGTAATGTAAATTGCGTTAATTCCCATCAAGAGAACCTATAATGGTTACTCAGCAGCCAGTGGAGAACGCTGGGGACGCATCGGTGCCGAGTCAGAAAATAATGTTACGTACACGCGCCCGTGTGCGGCGCACGGTCATCAAAATCAGCTGTAACACGCCACCCTCAGTGTTAGACGCTTCAGTTTCTTAAAGGCCTTCAAAAATACAGGTTCCTCTTCCAGAACCTGAAAGAAAATACCCAGGAGCTGTTGAAAACAGAACAATTAAAGGCCAAGCAGTAACAAAATTACTCGTTTTTTATGCATTTTGTGTGCTCTCCTCGCCTGCTGGTAAGAATGTATGTGCACACGGCTGGACGCTTGTGTCCCTCAATGTAAATTGCGTTATTCCCCATCAAGAGAACCTATAATGGTCACTCAGAAGCCAGTGGAGAACGCTGGGGACGCATCGATGTCGAGTCAGAAAATAATGTTACGTACACGCGCCCGTGTGCGGCGCAAAGTCATCAAAATCAGTTGTAACACGCCACCCTCAGAGTAAAGCCCTGCGGCTTCTTAGAGGCCTTCAAAAGCAGAGGTTCTTCTTGCCGAACCTGAAAGAAAACACCCAGGAGCTGTTAAAAACAGAACAGTGAAAGGCCAAGAAATAACAAAATTACCCGTTTTTTATGCATTTTGTGTGCTCTCCTCGCCTGCTGGTAAGAATGTATGTGCACGCGGCTGGACGCTTGTAACCCTCAATGTAAATTGCGTTATTTCCCATCAAGAGAACCTATAATGGTCACTCAGAAGCCAGTGGAGAACGCTGGGGACGCATCGATGTCGAGTCAGAAAATAATGTTACGTTCACGCGTCCGTGTGCGGAGCAAGACATCAAAATCAGCTGTAACACGCCACCCTCAGTGTTAGACGCTTCAGTTTCTTAAAGGCCTTCAAAAATACAGGTTCCTCTTCCAGAACCTGAAAGAAAACACCCAGGAGCTGTTGAAAACAGAACAATTAAAGGCCAAGCAGTAACAAAATTACTCGTTTTTTATGCATTTTGTGTGCTCTCCTCGCCTGCTGGTAAGAATGTATGTGCACACGGCTGGACGCTTGTGTCCCTCAATGTAAATTGCGTTATTTCCCATCAAGAGAACCTATAATGGTCACTCAGAAGCCAGTGGAGAACGCTGGGGACGCATCGATGTCGAGTCAGAAAATAATGTTACGTACACGCGCCCGTGTGCGGCGCAAAGTCATCAAAATCAGTTGTAACACGCCACCCTCAGAGTAAAGCGCTTCGGCTTCTTAGAGGCCTTCAAAAGCAGAGGTTCTTCTTGCCGAACCTGAAAGAAAACACCCAGGAGCTGTTAAAAACAGAGCAGTGAAAGGCCAAGAAATAACAAAATTACCCGTTTTTTATGCATTTTGTGTGCTCTCCTCGCCTGCTGGTAAGAATGTATGTGCACGCGGCTGGACGCTTGTAACCCTCAATGTAAATTGCGTTATTTCCCATCAACCGAACCTATAACGGTCACCCAGCAGCCAGTGGAGAACGCTGGGGACGCATCGGTGCCGAGTCAGAAAATAATGTTACGTACACGCGCCCGTGTGCGGCGCACGGTCATCAAAATCAGCTGTAACACGCCACCCTCAGTGTTAGACGCTTCAGTTTCTTAAAGACCTTCAAAAATACAGGTTCCTCTTGCAGAACCTGAAAGAAAACACCCAGGAGCTGTTGAAAACAGAACAATTAAAGGCCAAGCAGTAACAAAATTACCCGTTTTTTATGCATTTTGTGTGCTCTCCTCGCCTGCTGGTAAGAACGTATGTGCACGCGGCTGGACGCTTGTGTCCCGTAATGTAAATTGCGTTATTTTCCATCAAGAGAACCCATAATGGTCACTCAGCAGCCAGTGGAGAACGCTGGGGACGCATCGATGTCGAGACAGAAAATAACGTTACGTTCACGCGTCCGTGTGCGGAGCAAGTCATCAAAATCAGCTGTAACACGCCACCCTCAGGGTAAAACGCTTCAATTTCTTCAAAGCCTTCAAAAGCACAGGTTCTTCTCGCAGAACCTGAAAGAAAGCACCCAGGAGCCGTTGAAAACAGAACAGTGAAAGACCAGTCAGTAACAAAATTACTCGTTTTTTATGCATTTTGTGTGCTCTCCGCGCCTGCTGGTAAGAATGTATGTGCACGCGGCTGGACGCTTGTGTCCCGTAATGTAAATTGCGTTATTTCCCATCAAGAGAACCTGTAATGGTCACCCAGCAGCCAGTGGAGAACGCTGGGGACGCATCGATGTCGATTCAGAAAATAATGTTACTTACACGCGCCCGTGTGCGGCGCTAAAGTCATCAAAATCAGCTGTAACACGCCACCCTCAGAGTTAAACGCTTCAGTTTCTCAAAGGCCTTCAAAAGCGCAGGTTCCTCTTGCAGAACCTGAAAGAAAACACCCAGGAGCTGTTGAAAACAGAACAGTGAAAGACCAAGCAATAACAAAATTACGCGTTTTTTATGCATTTTGTGTGCTCTCCTCGCCTGCTGGTAAGAATGTATATGCACACGGCTGGTCGCTTGTGTTCCTTAATGTAAATTGCGTTATTTCCCATCAAGAGAACCTATAGTGGTCACTCAGCAGCCAGTGGAGCACGCTGGGGACGCATCGATGTCGAGTCAGAAAATAATGTTACGTACACGCGCCCGAGTGCGGCGCAAAGTCATCAAAATCAGCTGTAACACGCCACCCTCAGGGTTAAGCGTTTCAGTTTCTCAATGGCCTTCAAAATCACAGGTTCCTCTTGAAGAACCTGAAAGAAAACACCCAGGAGCTGTTGAAAACAGAACAGTGAAAGACCAAGCAGTAACAAAATTACGCGTTTCTTATGCATTTTCTGTGCTCTCCTCGCCTGCTGGTAAGAATGCCTGTGCACACGGCTGGTCGCTTGTGTCCCTTAATGTAAATTGCGTTATTTCCCATCAAGAGAACCTATAATAGTCACTCAGCAGCCAGTGGAGCACGCTGGGGACGCGTCGATGTCGAGTCAGAAAATGATGTTACGTACACGCGCCCGAGTGCGGCGCAAAATCATCAAAATCAGCTGAAACACGCCACCCTCAGGGTTAAGCGCTTCGGTTTCTCAATGGCCTTCAAAAGCACAGGTTCCTCTTGAAGAACCTGAAAGAAAACACCCAGGAGCTGTTGAAAACAGAACAGTGAAAGACCAAGCAATAACAAAATTACTCGTTTTTATGCATTTTGTGTGCTCTCCTCGCCTGCTGGTAAGAATGTATGTGCACACGGCTGGACGCTTGTACCCCTCAATGTAAATTGCGTTATTTCCATCAACCGAACCTATATTGGTCACACAGCAGCCACTGGAGAACGCAGGGGACGCATCGATGTCGAGTCAGAAAATAATGTTACGTACACGCGCCCGTGTGCGGCGCAAAGTCATCAAACTCAGCTGTAACACGCCACCCTCAGGGTTAAGCGCTTCAGTTTCTCAAAGGCCTTCAAAAGCACAGGTTCCTCTTGAAGAACCTGAAAGAAAACACCCAGGAGCTGTTGAAAACAGAACAGTGAAAGGCCAAGCAGTAACAAAAATACTCGATTTTTATGCATTTTGTGTGCTCTCCTCGCCTGCGGGTAAAAATGTATGTACACACGGCTGGACGCTTGTGTCCCTCAATAAAGAATGCGTTATTTCTCATCAAGAGAACCTATAATGGCCACTCAGCAGCCAGTGGAGATCGCAGGGGACGCATCGATGTCGAGTCAGAAAATAATGTAACGCACACGCGCCCGTGTGCGGCGCAAAGTCATCAAAATCAGCTGTAACACGCCACCCTCAGGGTTAAGCGCTTCAGTTTCTCAAAGGCCTTCAAAAGCACAGGTTCCTCTTGAAGAACCTGAAAGAAAACACCCAGGAGCTGTTGAAAACAGAACAGTGAAAGGCCAAGCAGTAACAAAAATACTCGATTTTTATGCATTTTGTGTGCTCTCCTCGCCTGCTGGTAAGAATGTATGTGCACACGGCTGGACGCTTGTACCCCTCAATGTAAATTGCGTTATTTCCCATCAACCGAACCTATAATGGTCACCCATCAGCCACTGGAGAACGCAGGGGACGCATCGATGCCGAGACAGAAAATAATGTTACGTACACGCGCCCGTGTGCGGCGCAAAGTCATCAAAATCAGCTGTAACACGGCACCCTCAGAGATAAACGCTTCAGTTTCTCAAAGGCCTTCAAGAGTACAGTTTCCTCTTGCAGAACCTGAAAGAAAACACCCAGGAGCTGTTGAAAACAGAACAGTGAAAGACCAGCCGGTAACAAAATTACTCGTTTTTTATGCATTTTGTGTGCTCTCCTCGCCTGCGGGTAAAAATGTATGTACACACGGCTGGACGCTTGTGTCCCTCAATAAAGAATGCGTTATTTCTCATCAAGACAACCTATAATGGTCACCCAGCAGCCAGTGGAGAAGGCTGGGGACGCATCGATGTCGATTCAGAAAATAATGTTACGTACACGCGCCCGTGTGCGGCGCAAAGACATCAAAATCAACTGTAACACGCCACCTTCAGAGTAAAACGCTTTGGTTTCTTAGAGGCCTTCAAAAGCACAGGTTCCTCTTGCGGAACCTGAAAGAAAACACCCAGGAGCTGTTGAAAACAGAACAGTGAAAGACCAAGCAGTAACAAAATTACTCGTTTTTCATGCATTTTGTGTGCTCTCCTCGCCAGCTGGTAAGAATGTATGTGCAGGCGGCTGGGCGCTTCCGGCCCTCAATGTAAATTGCGTTATTTCCCATCAACGGAACCTATAATGGTCACCCAGCAGCCAGTGGAGAACGCTGGGGACGCATCGATGTCGAGTCAGAAAATAATGTTACGTACACGCGCCCGTGTGCGGCGCAAAGTCATCAAACTCAGCTGTAACACGCCACCCTCAGGGTTAAGCGCTTCAGTTTCTCAAAGGCCTTCAAAAGCACAGGTTCCTCTTGAAGAACCTGAAAGAAAACACCCAGGAGCTGTTGAAAACAGAACAGTGAAAGGCCAAGCAATAACAAAATTACTCGTTTTTTATGCATTTTGTGTGTTCTCCTCGCCTGCTGGTAAGAATGTATGTGCACAGGGCTGGACGCTTGCGTCCCTCATTGTAAGTTACGTTATTTCCCATCAAGAGAACCTATAATGGTCACTCAGCAGCCAGTGGAGAACGCTGGGGACGCATAGATGTCGAGTCAGAAAATATTGTTACGTACACGCGCCCGCGTGCGGCGCAAAGTCATCAAACTCAGCTGTAACACGCCACCCTCAGGATTAAGCGTTTCAGTTTCTCAATGGCCTTCAAAATCACAGGTTCCTCTTGAAGAACCTGAAAGAAAACACCCAGGAGCTGTTGAAAACAGAACAGTGAAAGACCAAGCAGTAACAAAATTACGCGTTTCTTATGCATTTTCTGTGCTCTCCTCGCCTGCTGGTAAGAATGCCTGTGCACACGGCTGGTCGCTTGTGTCCCTTAATGTAAATTGCGTTATTTCCATCAACCGAACCTATATTGGTCACACAGCAGCCACTGGAGAACGCAGGGGACGCATCGATGTCGAGTCAGAAAATAATGTTACGTACACGCGCCCGTGTGCGGCGCAAAGTCATCAAACTCAGCTGTAACACGCCACCCTCAGGGTTAAGCGCTTCAGTTTCTCAAAGGCCTTCAAAAGCACAGGTTCCTCTTGAAGAACCTGAAAGAAAACACCCAGGAGCTGTTGAAAACAGAACAGTGAAAGGCCAAGCAGTAACAAAATTACCCGTTTTTTATGCATTTTGTGTGCTCTCCTCGCCTGCTGGTAAAAATGCTGTAACACGCCACCCTCAGGGTTAAGCGCTTCAGTCTCTCAATGGCCTTCAAAAGCACAGGTTCCTCTTGAAGAACCTAAAGATAAACACCCAGGAGCTGTTGAAAACAGAATAGTGAAAAACTAAGCAATAACAAAATTACTAGTTTTTTATGCATTTTGTGTGCTCTCCTCGCCTGCTGGTAAGAATGCATGTGCACACGGCCGGACGCTTGTGTCCCTCAATGTAAATTGCGTCATTTCCCATCAAGAGAACCTATAATGGTCACTCAGAAGCCAGTGGAGAACGCTGGGGACGCATCGATGTCGAGTCAGAAAATAATGTTACGTACACGCGCCCGTGTGCGGCGCAAAGTCATCAAAATCAGTTGTAACACGCCACCCTCAGAGTAAAGCGCTTCGGCTTCTTAGAGGCCTTCAAAAGCAGAGGTTCTTCTTGCCGAACCTGAAAGAAAACACCCAGGAGCTGTTAAAAACAGAGCAGTGAAAGGCCAAGAAATAACAAAATTACCCGTTTTTTATGCATTTTGTGTGCTCTCCTCGCCTGCTGGTAAGAATGTATGTGCACGCGGCTGGACGCTTGTAACCCTCAATGTAAATTGCGTTATTTCCCATCAACCGAACCTATAACGGTCACCCAGCAGCCAGTGGAGAACGCTGGGGACGCATCGGTGCCGAGTCAGAAAATAATGTTACGTACACGCGCCCGTGTGCGGCGCACGGTCATCAAAATCAGCTGTAACACGCCACCCTCAGTGTTAGACGCTTCAGTTTCTTAAAGACCTTCAAAAATACAGGTTCCTCTTGCAGAACCTGAAAGAAAACACCCAGGAGCTGTTGAAAACAGAACAATTAAAGGCCAAGCAGTAACAAAATTACCCGTTTTTTATGCATTTTGTGTGCTCTCCTCGCCTGCTGGTAAGAATGTATGTGCACGCGGCTGGACGCTTGTGTCCCGTAATGTAAATTGCGTTATTTTCCATCAAGAGAACCCATAATGGTCACTCAGCAGCCAGTGGAGAACGCTGGGGACGCATCGATGTCGAGACAGAAAATAACGTTACGTTCACGCGTCCGTGTGCGGAGCAAGTCATCAAAATCAGCTGTAACACGCCACCCTCAGGGTAAAACGCTTCAATTTCTTCAAAGCCTTCAAAAGCACAGGTTCTTCTCGCAGAACCTGAAAGAAAGCACCCAGGAGCCGTTGAAAACAGAACAGTGAAAGACCAGTCAGTAACAAAATTACTCGTTTTTTATGCATTTTGTGTGCTCTCCGCGCCTGCTGGTAAGAATGTATGTGCACGCGGCTGGACGCTTGTGTCCCGTAATGTAAATTGCGTTATTTCCCATCAAGAGAACCTGTAATGGTCACCCAGCAGCCAGTGGAGAACGCTGGGGACGCATCGATGTCGATTCAGAAAATAATGTTACTTACACGCGCCCGTGTGCGGCGCTAAAGTCATCAAAATCAGCTGTAACACGCCACCCTCAGAGTTAAACGCTTCAGTTTCTCAAAGGCCTTCAAAAGCGCAGGTTCCTCTTGCAGAACCTGAAAGAAAACACCCAGGAGCTGTTGAAAACAGAACAGTGAAAGACCAAGCAATAACAAAATTACGCGTTTTTTATGCATTTTGTGTGCTCTCCTCGCCTGCTGGTAAGAATGTATATGCACACGGCTGGTCGCTTGTGTTCCTTAATGTAAATTGCGTTATTTCCCATCAAGAGAACCTATAGTGGTCACTCAGCAGCCAGTGGAGCACGCTGGGGACGCATCGATGTCGAGTCAGAAAATAATGTTACGTACACGCGCCCGAGTGCGGCGCAAAGTCATCAAAATCAGCTGTAACACGCCACCCTCAGGGTTAAGCGTTTCAGTTTCTCAATGGCCTTCAAAATCACAGGTTCCTCTTGAAGAACCTGAAAGAAAACACCCAGGAGCTGTTGAAAACAGAACAGTGAAAGACCAAGCAGTAACAAAATTACGCGTTTCTTATGCATTTTCTGTGCTCTCCTCGCCTGCTGGTAAGAATGCCTGTGCACACGGCTGGTCGCTTGTGTCCCTTAATGTAAATTGCGTTATTTCCCATCAAGAGAACCTATAATAGTCACTCAGCAGCCAGTGGAGCACGCTGGGGACGCGTCGATGTCGAGTCAGAAAATGATGTTACGTACACGCGCCCGAGTGCGGCGCAAAATCATCAAAATCAGCTGAAACACGCCACCCTCAGGGTTAAGCGCTTCGGTTTCTCAATGGCCTTCAAAAGCACAGGTTCCTCTTGAAGAACCTGAAAGAAAACACCCAGGAGCTGTTGAAAACAGAACAGTGAAAGACCAAGCAATAACAAAATTACTCGTTTTTATGCATTTTGTGTGCTCTCCTCGCCTGCTGGTAAGAATGTATGTGCACACGGCTGGACGCTTGTACCCCTCAATGTAAATTGCGTTATTTCCATCAACCGAACCTATATTGGTCACACAGCAGCCACTGGAGAACGCAGGGGACGCATCGATGTCGAGTCAGAAAATAATGTTACGTACACGCGCCCGTGTGCGGCGCAAAGTCATCAAACTCAGCTGTAACACGCCACCCTCAGGGTTAAGCGCTTCAGTTTCTCAAAGGCCTTCAAAAGCACAGGTTCCTCTTGAAGAACCTGAAAGAAAACACCCAGGAGCTGTTGAAAACAGAACAGTGAAAGGCCAAGCAGTAACAAAAATACTCGATTTTTATGCATTTTGTGTGCTCTCCTCGCCTGCGGGTAAAAATGTATGTACACACGGCTGGACGCTTGTGTCCCTCAATAAAGAATGCGTTATTTCTCATCAAGAGAACCTATAATGGCCACTCAGCAGCCAGTGGAGATCGCAGGGGACGCATCGATGTCGAGTCAGAAAATAATGTAACGCACACGCGCCCGTGTGCGGCGCAAAGTCATCAAAATCAGCTGTAACACGCCACCCTCAGGGTTAAGCGCTTCAGTTTCTCAAAGGCCTTCAAAAGCACAGGTTCCTCTTGAAGAACCTGAAAGAAAACACCCAGGAGCTGTTGAAAACAGAACAGTGAAAGGCCAAGCAGTAACAAAAATACTCGATTTTTATGCATTTTGTGTGCTCTCCTCGCCTGCTGGTAAGAATGTATGTGCACACGGCTGGACGCTTGTACCCCTCAATGTAAATTGCGTTATTTCCCATCAACCGAACCTATAATGGTCACCCATCAGCCACTGGAGAACGCAGGGGACGCATCGATGCCGAGACAGAAAATAATGTTACGTACACGCGCCCGTGTGCGGCGCAAAGTCATCAAAATCAGCTGTAACACGGCACCCTCAGAGATAAACGCTTCAGTTTCTCAAAGGCCTTCAAGAGTACAGTTTCCTCTTGCAGAACCTGAAAGAAAACACCCAGGAGCTGTTGAAAACAGAACAGTGAAAGACCAGCCGGTAACAAAATTACTCGTTTTTTATGCATTTTGTGTGCTCTCCTCGCCTGCGGGTAAAAATGTATGTACACACGGCTGGACGCTTGTGTCCCTCAATAAAGAATGCGTTATTTCTCATCAAGACAACCTATAATGGTCACCCAGCAGCCAGTGGAGAAGGCTGGGGACGCATCGATGTCGATTCAGAAAATAATGTTACGTACACGCGCCCGTGTGCGGCGCAAAGACATCAAAATCAACTGTAACACGCCACCTTCAGAGTAAAACGCTTTGGTTTCTTAGAGGCCTTCAAAAGCACAGGTTCCTCTTGCGGAACCTGAAAGAAAACACCCAGGAGCTGTTGAAAACAGAACAGTGAAAGACCAAGCAGTAACAAAATTACTCGTTTTTCATGCATTTTGTGTGCTCTCCTCGCCAGCTGGTAAGAATGTATGTGCAGGCGGCTGGGCGCTTCCGGCCCTCAATGTAAATTGCGTTATTTCCCATCAACGGAACCTATAATGGTCACCCAGCAGCCAGTGGAGAACGCTGGGGACGCATCGATGTCGAGTCAAAAAATAATGTTACGTACACGCGCCCGTGTGCGGCGCCAAGTCATCAAAATCAGCTGTAACACGCCACCCTTAAAGTTAAACGCTTCAGTTTCTCAAAGGCCTTCAAAAGCATAGGTTCCTCTTGCAGAACCTGAAAGAAAACACCCAGGAGCTGTTGAAAACAGAACAGTGAAAGACCAAGCAATAACACAATTACTCGTTTTTTATGCATGTTGTGTGCTCTCCTCGCCTGCTGGTAAGAATGTATGTGCATACGGCTGGACGCTTGTGTCCCTCAATGTATATTGCGTTATTTCCCATCAAGGGAACCTATAACGGTCACCCAGCAGCCAGTGGAGAACGCTGGGGACGCATCGATGTCGAGTCAGAAAATAATGTTACGTACACGCGCCCGTGTGCGGCGCAAAGTCATCAAAATCAGCTGTAACACGCCACCCTCAGGGTTAAGCGCTTCAGTTTCTCAAAGGCCTTCAAAAGCACAGGTTCCTCTTGAAGAACCTGAAAGAAAACACCCAGGAGCTGTTGAAAACAGAACAGTGAAAGGCCAAGCAGTAACAAAAATACTCGATTTTTATGCATTTTGTGTGCTCTCCTCGCCTGCGGGTAAAAATGTATGTACACACGGCTGGACGCTTGTGTCCCTCAATAAAGAATGCGTTATTTCTCATCAAGAGAACCTATAATGGCCACTCAGCAGCCAGTGGAGATCGCAGGGGACGCATCGATGTCGAGTCAGAAAATAATGTAACGTACACGCGCCCGTGTGCGGCGCAAACTCATCAAAATCAGCTGTAACACGCCACCCTTAGGGTTAAACGCTTCAGTTTCTCAAAGGCCTTCAAAAGCACAGGTTCCTCTTGCAGAGCCTGAAAGAAAACACCCACGAGCTGTTGAAAACAGAACAGTGAAAGACCAAGCAATAACAAAATTACGCGTTTTTTATGCATTTTGGGTGCTCTCCTCGCCTGCTGGTAAGAATGCATGTGCACACGGCTGGACGCTTGTGTCCCGTAATGTAAATTGCGTTAATTCCCATCAAGAGAACCTATAATGGTTACTCAGCAGCCAGTGGAGAACGCTGGGGACGCATCGGTGCCGAGTCAGAAAATAATGTTACGTACACGCGCCCGTGTGCGGCGCACGGTCATCAAAATCAGCTGTAACACGCCACCCTCAGTGTTAGACGCTTCAGTTTCTTAAAGGCCTTCAAAAATACAGGTTCCTCTTCCAGAACCTGAAAGAAAATACCCAGGAGCTGTTGAAAACAGAACAATTAAAGGCCAAGCAGTAACAAAATTACTCGTTTTTTATGCATTTTGTGTGCTCTCCTCGCCTGCTGGTAAGAATGTATGTGCACACGGCTGGACGCTTGTGTCCCTCAATGTAAATTGCGTTATTCCCCATCAAGAGAACCTATAATGGTCACTCAGAAGCCAGTGGAGAACGCTGGGGACGCATCGATGTCGAGTCAGAAAATAATGTTACGTACACGCGCCCGTGTGCGGCGCAAAGTCATCAAAATCAGTTGTAACACGCCACCCTCAGAGTAAAGCGCTTCGGCTTCTTAGAGGCCTTCAAAAGCAGAGGTTCTTCTTGCCGAACCTGAAAGAAAACACCCAGGAGCTGTTAAAAACAGAACAGTGAAAGGCCAAGAAATAACAAAATTACCCGTTTTTTATGCATTTTGTGTGCTCTCCTCGCCTGCTGGTAAGAATGTATGTGCACGCGGCTGGACGCTTGTAACCCTCAATATAAATTGCGTTATTTCCCATCAAGAGAACCTATAATGGTCACTCAGAAGCCAGTGGAGAACGCTGGGGACGCATCGATGTCGAGTCAGAAAATAATGTTACGTTCACGCGTCCGTGTGCGGAGCAAGACATCAAAATCAGCTGTAACACGCCACCCTCAGTGTTAGACGCTTCAGTTTCTTAAAGGCCTTCAAAAATACAGGTTCCTCTTCCAGAACCTGAAAGAAAACACCCAGGAGCTGTTGAAAACAGAACAATTAAAGGCCAAGCAGTAACAAAATTACTCGTTTTTTATGCATTTTGTGTGCTCTCCTCGCCTGCTGGTAAGAATGTATGTGCACACGGCTGGACGCTTGTGTCCCTCAATGTAAATTGCGTTATTTCCCATCAAGAGAACCTATAATGGTCACTCAGAAGCCAGTGGAGAACGCTGGGGACGCATCGATGTCGAGTCAGAAAATAATGTTACGTACACGCGCCCGTGTGCGGCGCAAAGTCATCAAAATCAGTTGTAACACGCCACCCTCAGAGTAAAGCGCTTCGGCTTCTTAGAGGCCTTCAAAAGCAGAGGTTCTTCTTGCCGAACCTGAAAGAAAACACCCAGGAGCTGTTAAAAACAGAGCAGTGAAAGGCCAAGAAATAACAAAATTACCCGTTTTTTATGCATTTTGTGTGCTCTCCTCGCCTGCTGGTAAGAATGTATGTGCACGCGGCTGGACGCTTGTAACCCTCAATGTAAATTGCGTTATTTCCCATCAACCGAACCTATAACGGTCACCCAGCAGCCAGTGGAGAACGCTGGGGACGCATCGGTGCCGAGTCAGAAAATAATGTTACGTACACGCGCCCGTGTGCGGCGCACGGTCATCAAAATCAGCTGTAACACGCCACCCTCAGTGTTAGACGCTTCAGTTTCTTAAAGACCTTCAAAAATACAGGTTCCTCTTGCAGAACCTGAAAGAAAACACCCAGGAGCTGTTGAAAACAGAACAATTAAAGGCCAAGCAGTAACAAAATTACCCGTTTTTTATGCATTTTGTGTGCTCTCCTCGCCTGCTGGTAAGAATGTATGTGCACGCGGCTGGACGCTTGTGTCCCGTAATGTAAATTGCGTTATTTTCCATCAAGAGAACCCATAATGGTCACTCAGCAGCCAGTGGAGAACGCTGGGGACGCATCGATGTCGAGACAGAAAATAACGTTACGTTCACGCGTCCGTGTGCGGAGCAAGTCATCAAAATCAGCTGTAACACGCCACCCTCAGGGTAAAACGCTTCAATTTCTTCAAAGCCTTCAAAAGCACAGGTTCTTCTCGCAGAACCTGAAAGAAAGCACCCAGGAGCCGTTGAAAACAGAACAGTGAAAGACTAGTCAGTAACAAAATTACTCGTTTTTTATGCATTTTGTGTGCTCTCCGCGCCTGCTGGTAAGAATGTATGTGCACGCGGCTGGACGCTTGTGTCCCGTAATGTAAATTGCGTTATTTCCCATCAAGAGAACCTGTAATGGTCACCCAGCAGCCAGTGGAGAACGCTGGGGACGCATCGATGTCGATTCAGAAAATAATGTTACTTACACGCGCCCGTGTGCGGCGCTAAAGTCATCAAAATCAGCTGTAACACGCCACCCTCAGAGTTAAACGCTTCAGTTTCTCAAAGGCCTTCAAAAGCGCAGGTTCCTCTTGCAGAACCTGAAAGAAAACACCCAGGAGCTGTTGAAAACAGAACAGTGAAAGACCAAGCAATAACAAAATTACGCGTTTTTTATGCATTTTGTGTGCTCTCCTCGCCTGCTGGTAAGAATGTATATGCACACGGCTGGTCGCTTGTGTTCCTTAATGTAAATTGCGTTATTTCCCATCAAGAGAACCTATAGTGGTCACTCAGCAGCCAGTGGAGCACGCTGGGGACGCATCGATGTCGAGTCAGAAAATAATGTTACGTACACGCGCCCGAGTGCGGCGCAAAGTCATCAAAATCAGCTGTAACACGCCACCCTCAGGGTTAAGCGTTTCAGTTTCTCAATGGCCTTCAAAATCACAGGTTCCTCTTGAAGAACCTGAAAGAAAACACCCAGGAGCTGTTGAAAACAGAACAGTGAAAGGCCAAGCAGTAACAAAAATACTCGATTTTTATGCATTTTGTGTGCTCTCCTCGCCTGCGGGTAAAAATGTATGTACACACGGCTGGACGCTTGTGTCCCTCAATAAAGAATGCGTTATTTCTCATCAAGAGAACCTATAATGGCCACTCAGCAGCCAGTGGAGATCGCAGGGGACGCATCGATGTCGAGTCAGAAAATAATGTAACGTACACGCGCCCGTGTGCGGCGCAAAGTCATCAAAATCAGCTGTAACACGCCACCCTCAGGGTTAAGCGCTTCAGTTTCTCAAAGGCCTTCAAAAGCACAGGTTCCTCTTGAAGAACCTGAAAGAAAACACCCCGGAGCTGTTGAAAACAGAACAGTGAAAGGCCAAGCAGTAACAAAAATACTCGATTTTTATGCATTTTGTGTGCTCTCCTCGCCTGCTGGTAAGAATGTATGTGCACACGGCTGGACGCTTGTACCCCTCAATGTAAATTGCGTTATTTCCCATCAACCGAACCTATAATGGTCACCCATCAGCCACTGGAGAACGCAGGGGACGCATCGATGCCGAGACAGAAAATAATGTTACGTACACGCGCCCGTGTGCGGCGCAAAGTCATCAAAATCAGCTGTAACACGGCACCCTCAGAGATAAACGCTTCAGTTTCTCAAAGGCCTTCAAGAGTACAGTTTCCTCTTGCAGAACCTGAAAGAAAACACCCAGGAGCTGTTGAAAACAGAACAGTGAAAGACCAGCCGGTAACAAAATTACTCGTTTTTTATGCATTTTGTGTGCTCTCCTCGCCTGCGGGTAAAAATGTATGTACACACGGCTGGACGCTTGTGTCCCTCAATAAAGAATGCGTTATTTCTCATCAAGACAACCTATAATGGTCACCCAGCAGCCAGTGGAGAAGGCTGGGGACGCATCGATGTCGATTCAGAAAATAATGTTACGTACACGCGCCCGTGTGCGGCGCAAAGACATCAAAATCAACTGTAACACGCCACCTTCAGAGTAAAACGCTTTGGTTTCTTAGAGGCCTTCAAAAGCACAGGTTCCTCTTGCGGAACCTGAAAGAAAACACCCAGGAGCTGTTGAAAACAGAACAGTGAAAGACCAAGCAGTAACAAAATTACTCGTTTTTCATGCATTTTGTGTGCTCTCCTCGCCAGCTGGTAAGAATGTATGTGCAGGCGGCTGGGCGCTTGCGGCCCTCAATGTAAATTGCGTTATTTCCCATCAACGGAACCTATAATAGTCACCCAGCAGCCAGTGGAGAACGCTGGGGACGCATCGATGTCGAGTCAGAAAATAATGTTACGTACACGCGCCCGTGTGCGGCGCCAAGTCATCAAAATCAGCTGTAACACGCCACCCTTAAAGTTAAACGCTTCAGTATCTCAAAGGCCTTCAAAAGCATAGGTTCCTCTTGCAGAACCTGAAAGAAAACACCCAGGAGCTGTTGAAAACAGAACAGTGAAAGACCAAGCAATAACACAATTACTCGTTTTTTATGCATGTTGTGTGCTCTCCTCGCCTGCTGGTAAGAATGTATGTGCATACGGCTGGACGCTTGTGTCCCTCAATGTATATTGCGTTATTTCCCATCAAGGGAACCTATAACGGTCACCCAGCAGCCAGTGGAGAACGCTGGGGACGCATCAATGTCGATTCAGAAAATAATGTTAGTTACACGCGCCCGTGTGCGGCGCAAACTCATCAAAATCAGCTGTAACACGCCACCCTTAGGGTTAAACGCTTCAGTTTCTCAAAGGCCTTCAAAAGCACAGGTTCCTCTTGCAGAGCCTGAAAGAAAACACCAACGAGCTGTTGAAAACAGAACAGTGAAAGACCAAGCAATAACAAAATTACGCGTTTTTTATGCATTTTGGGTGCTCTCCTCGCCTGCTGGTAAGAATGCATGTGCACACGGCTGGACGCTTGTGTCCCGTAATGTAAATTGCGTTAATTCCCATCAAGAGAACCTATAATGGTTACTCAGCAGCCAGTGGAGAACGCTGGGGACGCATCGATGCCGAGTCAGAAAATAATGTTACGTACACGCGCCCGTGTGCGGCGCACGGTCATCAAAATCAGCTGTAACACGCCACCCTCAGTGTTAGACGCTTCAGTTTCTTAAAGGCCTTCAAAAATACAGGTTCCTCTTCCAGAACCTGAAAGAAAACACCCAGGAGCTGTTGAAAACAGAACAATTAAAGGCCAAGCAGTAACAAAATTACTCGTTTTTTATGCATTTTGTGTGCTCTCCTCGCCTGCTGGTAAGAATGTATGTGCACACGGCTGGACGCTTGTGTCCCTCAATGTAAATTGCGTTATTTCCCATCAAGAGAACCTATAATGGTCACTCAGAAGCCAGTGGAGAACGCTGGGGACGCATCGATGTCGAGTCAGAAAATAATGTTACGTACACGCGCCCGTGTGCGGCGCAAAGTCATCAAAATCAGTTGTAACACGCCACCCTCAGAGTAAAGCGCTTCGGCTTCTTAGAGGCCTTCAAAAGCAGAGGTTCTTCTTGCCGAACCTGAAAGAAAACACCCAGGAGCTGTTAAAAACAGAACAGTGAAAGGCCAAGAAATAACAAAATTACCCGTTTTTTATGCATTTTGTGTGTTCTCCTCGCCTGCTGGTAAGAATGTATGTGCACGCGGCTGGACGCTTGTAACCCTCAATGTAAATTGCGTTATTTCCCATCAACCGAACCTATAACGGTCACCCAGCAGCCAGTGGAGAACGCTGGGGACGCATCGGTGCCGAGTCAGAAAATAATGTTACGTACACGCGCCCGTGTGCGGCGCACGGTCATCAAAATCAGCTGTAACACGCCACCCTCCTCGTTAGACGCTTCAGTTTCTTAAAGACCTTCAAAAATACAGGTTCCTCTTGCAGAACCTGAAAGAAAACACCCAGGAGCTGTTGAAAACAGAACAATTAAAGGCCAAGCAGTAACAAAATTACCCGTTTTTTATGCATTTTGTGTGCTCTCCTCGCCTGCTGGTAAGAATGTATGTGCACGCGGCTGGACGCTTGTGTCCCGTAATGTAAATTGCGTTATTTTCCATCAAGAGAACCCATAATGGTCACTCAGCAGCCAGTGGAGAACGCTGGGGACGCATCGATGTCGAGACAGAAAATAACGTTACGTTCACGCGTCCGTGTGCGGAGCAAGTCATCAAAATCAGCTGTAACACGCCACCCTCAGGGTAAAACGCTTCAATTTCTTCAAAGCCTTCAAAAGCACAGGTTCTTCTCGCAGAACCTGAAAGAAAACACCCAGGAGCCGTTGAAAACAGAACAGTGAAAGACCAGTCAGTAACAAAATTACTCGTTTTTTATGCATTTTGTGTGCTCTCCTCGCCTGCTGGTAAGAATGTATGTGCACGCGGCTGGACGCTTGTGTCCCGTAATGTAAATTGCGTTATTTC
This sequence comes from Eumerus sabulonum, assembly GCA_951905685.1. NCBI lineage: Eukaryota > Metazoa > Arthropoda > Insecta > Diptera > Syrphidae > Eumerus > Eumerus sabulonum. Next base: position 58,070,879 of record OX645064.1, on the reverse strand, counting down.
CCATCAAGAGAACCTGTAATGGTCACCCAGCAGCCAGTGGAGAACGCTGGGGACGCATCGATGTCGATTCAGAAAATAATGTTACTTACACGCGCCCGTGTGCGGCGCTAAAGTCATCAAAATCAGCTGTAACACGCCACCCTCAGAGTTAAACGCTTCAGTTTCTCAAGGGCCTTCAAAAGCGCAGGTTCCTCTTGCAGAACCTGAAAGAAAACACCCAGGAGCTGTTGAAAACAGAACAGTGAAAGACCAAGCAATAACAAAATTACGCGTTTTTTATGCATTTTGTGTGCTCTCCTCGCCTGCTGGTAAGAATGTATATGCACACGGCTGGTCGCTTGTGTTCCTTAATGTAAATTGCGTTATTTCCCATCAAGAGAACCTATAGTGGTCACTCAGCAGCCAGTGGAGCACGCTGGGGACGCATCGATGTCGAGTCAGAAAATAATGTTACGTACACGCGCCCGAGTGCGGCGCAAAGTCATCAAAATCAGCTGTAACACGCCACCCTCAGGGTTAAGCGTTTCAGTTTCTCAATGGCCTTCAAAATCACAGGTTCCTCTTGAAGAACCTGAAAGAAAACACCCAGGAGCTGTTGAAAACAGAACAGTGAAAGGCCAAGCAGTAACAAAAATACTCGATTTTTATGCATTTTGTGTGCTCTCCTCGCCTGCGGGTAAAAATGTATGTACACACGGCTGGACGCTTGTGTCCCTCAATAAAGAATGCGTTATTTCTCATCAAGAGAACCTATAATGGCCACTCAGCAGCCAGTGGAGATCGCAGGGGACGCATCGATGTCGAGTCAGAAAATAATGTAACGTACACGCGCCCGTGTGCGGCGCAAAGTCATCAAAATCAGCTGTAACACGCCACCCTCAGGGTTAAGCGCTTCAGTTTCTCAAAGGCCTTCAAAAGCACAGGTTCCTCTTGAAGAACCTGAAAGAAAACACCCCGGAGCTGTTGAAAACAGAACAGTGAAAGGCCAAGCAGTAACAAAAATACTCGATTTTTATGCATTTTGTGTGCTCTCCTCGCCTGCTGGTAAGAATGTATGTGCACACGGCTGGACGCTTGTACCCCTCAATGTAAATTGCGTTATTTCCCATCAACCGAACCTATAATGGTCACCCATCAGCCACTGGAGAACGCAGGGGACGCATCGATGCCGAGACAGAAAATAATGTTACGTACACGCGCCCGTGTGCGGCGCAAAGTCATCAAAATCAGCTGTAACACGGCACCCTCAGAGATAAACGCTTCAGTTTCTCAAAGGCCTTCAAGAGTACAGTTTCCTCTTGCAGAACCTGAAAGAAAACACCCAGGAGCTGTTGAAAACAGAACAGTGAAAGACCAGCCGGTAACAAAATTACTCGTTTTTTATGCATTTTGTGTGCTCTCCTCGCCTGCGGGTAAAAATGTATGTACACACGGCTGGACGCTTGTGTCCCTCAATAAAGAATGCGTTATTTCTCATCAAGACAACCTATAATGGTCACCCAGCAGCCAGTGGAGAAGGCTGGGGACGCATCGATGTCGATTCAGAAAATAATGTTACGTACACGCGCCCGTGTGCGGCGCAAAGACATCAAAATCAACTGTAACACGCCACCTTCAGAGTAAAACGCTTTGGTTTCTTAGAGGCCTTCAAAAGCACAGGTTCCTCTTGCGGAACCTGAAAGAAAACACCCAGGAGCTGTTGAAAACAGAACAGTGAAAGACCAAGCAGTAACAAAATTACTCGTTTTTCATGCATTTTGTGTGCTCTCCTCGCCAGCTGGTAAGAATGTATGTGCAGGCGGCTGGGCGCTTGCGGCCCTCAATGTAAATTGCGTTATTTCCCATCAACGGAACCTATAATGGTCACCCAGCAGCCAGTGGAGAACGCTGGGGACGCATCGATGTCGAGTCAGAAAATAATGTTACGTACACGCGCCCGTGTGCGGCGCCAAGTCATCAAAATCAGCTGTAACACGCCACCCTTAAAGTTAAACGCTTCAGTATCTCAAAGGCCTTCAAAAGCATAGGTTCCTCTTGCAGAACCTGAAAGAAAACACCCAGGAGCTGTTGAAAACAGAACAGTGAAAGACCAAGCAATAACACAATTACGCGTTTTTTATGCATTTTGGGTGCTCTCCTCGCCTGCTGGTAAGAATGCATGTGCACACGGCTGGACGCTTGTGTCCCGTAATGTAAATTGCGTTAATTCCCATCAAGAGAACCTATAATGGTTACTCAGCAGCCAGTGGAGAACGCTGGGGACGCATCGATGCCGAGTCAGAAAATAATGTTACGTACACGCGCCCGTGTGCGGCGCACGGTCATCAAAATCAGCTGTAACACGCCACCCTCAGTGGTAGACGCTTCAGTTTCTTAAAGGCCTTCAAAAATACAGGTTCCTCTTCCAGAACCTGAAAGAAAACACCCAGGAGCTGTTGAAAACAGAACAATTAAAGGCCAAGCAGTAACAAAATTACTCGTTTTTTATGCATTTTGTGTGCTCTCCTCGCCTGCTGGTAAGAATGTATGTGCACACGGCTGGACGCTTGTGTCCCTCAATGTAAATTGCGTTATTTCCCATCAAGAGAACCTATAATGGTCACTCAGAAGCCAGTGGAGAACGCTGGGGACGCATCGATGTCGAGTCAGAAAATAATGTTACGTACACGCGCCCGTGTGCGGCGCAAAGTCATCAAAATCAGTTGTAACACGCCACCCTCAGAGTAAAGCGCTTCGGCTTCTTAGAGGCCTTCAAAAGCAGAGGTTCTTCTTGCCGAACCTGAAAGAAAACACCCAGGAGCTGTTAAAAACAGAACAGTGAAAGGCCAAGAAATAACAAAATTACCCGTTTTTTATGCATTTTGTGTGTTCTCCTCGCCTGCTGGTAAGAATGTATGTGCACGCGGCTGGACGCTTGTAACCCTCAATGTAAATTGCGTTATTTCCCATCAACCGAACCTATAACGGTCACCCAGCAGCCAGTGGAGAACGCTGGGGACGCATCGGTGCCGAGTCAGAAAATAATGTTACGTACACGCGCCCGTGTGCGGCGCACGGTCATCAAAATCAGCTGTAACACGCCACCCTCCTCGTTAGACGCTTCAGTTTCTTAAAGACCTTCAAAAATACAGGTTCCTCTTGCAGAACCTGAAAGAAAACACCCAGGAGCTGTTGAAAACAGAACAATTAAAGGCCAAGCAGTAACAAAATTACCCGTTTTTTATGCATTTTGTGTGCTCTCCTCGCCTGCTGGTAAGAATGTATGTGCACGCGGCTGGACGCTTGTGTCCCGTAATGTAAATTGCGTTATTTTCCATCAAGAGAACCCATAATGGTCACTCAGCAGCCAGTGGAGAACGCTGGGGACGCATCGATGTCGAGACAGAAAATAACGTTACGTTCACGCGTCCGTGTGCGGAGCAAGTCATCAAAATCAGCTGTAACACGCCACCCTCAGGGTAAAACGCTTCAATTTCTTCAAAGCCTTCAAAAGCACAGGTTCTTCTCGCAGAACCTGAAAGAAAACACCCAGGAGCCGTTGAAAACAGAACAGTGAAAGACCAGTCAGTAACAAAATTACTCGTTTTTTATGCATTTTGTGTGCTCTCCTCGCCTGCTGGTAAGAATGTATGTGCACGCGGCTGGACGCTTGTGTCCCGTAATGTAAATTGCGTTATTTCCCATCAAGAGAACCTGTAATGGTCACCCAGCAGCCAGTGGAGAACGCTGGGGACGCATCGATGTCGATTCAGAAAATAATGTTACTTACACGCGCCCGTGTGCGGCGCTAAAGTCATCAAAATCAGCTGTAACACGCCACCCTCAGAGTTAAACGCTTCAGTTTCTCAAAGGCCTTCAAAAGCGCAGGTTCCTCTTGCAGAACCTGAAAGAAAACACCCAGGAGCTGTTGAAAACAGAACAGTGAAAGACCAAGCAATAACAAAATTACGCGTTTTTTATGCATTTTGTGTGCTCTCCTCGCCTGCTGGTAAGAATGTATATGCACACGGCTGGTCGCTTGTGTTCCTTAATGTAAATTGCGTTATTTCCCATCAAGAGAACCTATAGTGGTCACTCAGCAGCCAGTGGAGCACGCTGGGGACGCATCGATGTCGAGTCAGAAAATAATGTTACGTACACGCGCCCGAGTGCGGCGCAAAGTCATCAAAATCAGCTGTAACACGCCACCCTCAGGGTTAAGCGTTTCAGTTTCTCAATGGCCTTCAAAATCACAGGTTCCTCTTGAAGAACCTGAAAGAAATCACTCAGGAGCTGTTGAAAACAGAACAGTGAAAGACCAAGCAATAACTAAATTACACGTTTTTTATGCATTTTGTGTGCTCTCCTCGCCTCCTGGTAAGAATGTATGTGCACACGCCTGGACGCTTGTAGCCCTCAATGTAAATTGCGTTATTTCCCATCAACCGAACCTATAATGGTCACCCAGCAGCCACTGGAGAACGCAGGGGACGCATCGATGTCGAGTCAGAAAATAATGATACGTACACGCGCCCGTGTGCGGCGCAAAGTCATCAAAATCAGCTGTAACACGCCACCCTTAGGGTTAAACGCTTCAGTTTCTCAAAGTCCTTCAAAAGCACAGGTTCCTTTTGCAGAACCTGAAAGAAAACACCCAGGAGCTGTTGGAAACAGAACAGTGAAAGACCAAGCATTAACAGAATTACTCGTTTTTTATGCATTTTGTGTGCTCTCCTCGCCTGCTGATAAGAATGTATGTGCACACGGCTGGACGCTTGTGTCCCTCAATGTTAATTGCGTTATTTCCCATCAAGGGAACCTATAATGGTCACCCAGCAGCCAGTGGAGAACGTTGGGGACGCATCGATGGCGATTCAGAAAATAATGTTACTTACACGCGCCCGTGTGCGGCGCAAAGTCATCAAAATCAGCTGTAACACGCCACTCTTAGAGTTAAACGCCTCAGTCTTTCAAAGGCCTTTAATGGCACAGCTTCCTCTTGCAGAACCTGAAAGAAAATTCCCAGGAGCTGTTGAAAACAGAACAGTGAAAGACCAAGCAATAACAAAATTACCCGTTTTTTATGCATTTTGTGTGCTCTCCCCGCCTGCTGGTAAGAATCTATGTGCACACGGCTGGACGCTTGTGTCCCCAATGTAAATTGTGTTATTTCCCATCAAGGGAACCTATAATGGTCACCCAGCAGCCAGTGGAGAACGCTGGGGACGCATCGATGGCGATTCAGAAAATAATGTTACTTACACGCGCCCGTGTGCGGCGCAAGGTCATCAAAATCAGCTGTAACAGGCCAACATCAGAGTTAAGCGCTTCAGTTTCTCAAAGGCCTTCAAAAGCACAGGTTCCTCTTGCAGAACCTGAAAGAAAACACCCACAGGCTGTACAAAACAGAACAGTGAACGTCCAAGCAATAACAAAAGTACCCGTTTTTTATGCATTTTGTGTGCTCTCCTCGCCAGCTGGTAAGAATGTATGTGCACACGGCTGGACGCTTGTGTCCCTTAATGTAAATTGCGTTATTTCCCATCAAGAGAACCTATAATGGTCGCTCAGCAGCCAGTGGAGAACGCTGGGGACGCATCGGTGTCGAGTCAGAAATTAATGTTACGTACACGCGCCCGTGTGCGGCGCAAAGTCATCAAAATCAGCTGTACCACGCCACCCTCAGGGTTAAACGCTTCAGTTTCTCAAAAGCTTTCAAAAGCACAGGTTCCTCTTGCAGAGCCTGAAAGAAAACACACAGGAGCTGTTGAAAACAGAACAGTGAAAGACCAAGCAATAACAAAATTACCCGTTTTTTATGCATTTTGTGTGCTCTCCTCGCCTGCTGGTAAGAATCTATGTGCACACGGCTGGACGCTTGTGTCCCCAATGTAAATTGTGTTATTTCCCATCAAGGGAACCTATGATGGTCACCCAGCAGCCAGTGGAGAACGCTGGGGACGCATCGATATCGAGTCAGTCAATAACGTTACGTACACGCACCCGTTGGTGGCGCAAAGTCACCAAAATCAGCTGTAACACGCCACCCTCAAGGTTAAACGCTTCAGTTTCTAAAAGGCCTTCAAAAGCACAGGTTCGTCTTGTACAACCTGAAAGATAACAGCCAGGAGCTGTTGAAAACAGAACAGTGAAAAACCAAGCAGTAACAAAATTACGCGTTTTTTATGCATTTTGTGTGCTCTCCTCGCCTGCTGGTAAGAATGTATGTGCACACGGCAGGACGCTTGTGTCCTTCAATGTAAATTGCGTTATTTCCCATCAAGGGAACCTATAATGGTCACCCAGCAGCCAGTGGAGAACGCTGGGGACGCATCGATATCGAGTCAGAAAATAATGTTACGAACACGCGTCCGTGTGCGGCGCAAAGTCAACAAAATCAGCTGTAACACGCCACCCTCAGGGTTAAACGCTTCAGTTTCTCAAAGGTCTTCAAAAGCACAGGTTCCCCTTGCAGAACCTGAAAGAAAACACCCAGGAGCTGTTGAAAACAGAACAGTGAAAGACCAAGCAGTAACAAAATTACTCGTTTTTTATGCATTTTGTGCGCTCTCCTCGCCTGCTGGTAAAAATGTGTGTACACACGGCTGGACGCTTCTGTCCCTCAATGTAAACTGCGTTAATTCCCATCATGGTCACCCAGCAGCCAGTGGAGAACGCTGCGGACGCATCGATGTCGAGTCAGAAAATAATGTTACGTACACGCGAGCGTGTGCGGCGCAAAGTCATCAAAATCAGCTGTAACACGCCACCCTCAGGGTTAAACGCTTCAGTTTCTCAAAGGTCTTCAAAAGCACAGGTTCCCCTTGCAGAACCTGAAAGAAAACACCCAGGAGCTGTTGAAAACAGAACAGTGAAAGACCAAGCAGTAACAAAATTACTCGTTTTTTATGCATTTTGTGCGCTCTTCTCGCCTGCTGGTAAAAATGTATGAACACACGGCTGGACGCTTCTGTCCCTCAATATCAAATGCGTCATTTCCCATGAAGAGAACCTATAATGGTCACTCAGCAGCCAGTGGATAACGCTGGAAACGCATCGATGTCGAGTCAGAAAAAAACGTTACGTACACGCGACCGTGTGCGGCGCAAAGTCATTCAAATCAGCTGTAACACGCCTCCCTCAGAGTAAAACCCTTCAGTTTCTCAAAGGCCTTGAAAAACACAGTATCCTCTTGCAGAACTTGAAAGAAAACACCTAGGAGCTGTTGAAAACAGAACAGTGAAAAACCATGCAGTAACAAAATTACTCGTTTTTAATGCATTTTGTGTGCTCTCGCCGCCTGCTGGTAAAAATCTATGTACACACGCCTGGGCGCTTGTGCCCCTCAATATGTAATGCGTCATTTCCCATGAAGAGAACCTATAACGGTCACTTAGCAGTCAGTGGAGAACGCTGGGGACGCATCGATGTCGAGCCAGAAAAAAACGTTACGTACACGCGACCGTGCGCAAAGTCATCAAAATCAGCTGCTACACGCCACCCTTAAAGTTAAATGCTTCAGTTTCTCAGGAGCTGTTGAAAACAGAACAGTGGAAGACCAAGCAGTAACAAAGTTACTCGTTTTTTATGCATTTTGTGTGCTCTCCTCGCCTGCTGGTAAGAATGTATGTGCACACGGCTGGACGGTTGTGTCCCTTAATGTAAATAGCGTTATTTCCCATCAAGGGAACCTATAATGGTCACCCAGCAGCCAGTGGAGAACGCAGGAGACGCATCGATGTCGACTCAGAAAATAATGTTGCGTACACGCGCCCGTGTGCGGCGCAAAGTCATCAAAATCAGCTGTAACACGCCACCCTAAAAGTTAAACGCTTCAGTTTCTCAAAGGCCTTCAAAAGCACAGGTTCGTCTTGCAGAACCTGAAAGAAAACACCCAGGAGCTGATGAAAACAGAACAGTGAATTCCCAAGCAGTAACAAAATTACTCGTTTTTTATGCATTTTGTGTGCTCTCCTCGCCTGCTGGTAAGAATGTATGTGCACACGGCTGGACGGTTGTGTCCCTTAATGTAAATAGCGTTATTTCCCATCAAGGGAACCTATAATGGTCACCCAGCAGCCAGTGGAGAACGCAGGAGACGCATCGATGTCGAGTCAGAAAATAATGTTGCGTACACGCGCCCGTGTGCGGCGCAAAGTCATCAAAATCAGCTGTAACACGCCACCCTCAGGGTTAAACGCTTCAGTTTCTCAAAGGCCTTCAAAAGCACAGGTTCGTCTTACAGAACCTGAAAGAAAACACCCACAAGCTGTTGAAAACAGAGCAGTGAAAGTCCAAGCAATAACAAAATTACGCGTTTTTTATGCATTTTGTGTGCTCTCCTCGCCTGCTGGTAAGAATGCATGTGCACACGGCTGGACGCTTGTGTCCCTCAATGTAAATTGCGTTATTTCCCAATAAGAGAACCTATAATGGTCACTCAGCAGCCAGTGGAGAACGCTGGGGACGCATCGATGTCGAGTCAGAAAATAATGTTACGTACACGCGCCCGTGTGCGGCGCAAAGTCATCAAAATCAGCTGTAACACGCCACCCACAGGGTTAAACGATTCAGTTTCTCAAAGGCCTTCAAAAGCACAGGTTCCTCTTGCACAACCTGAAAGAAAACACCCAGGAGCTGTTGAAAAATGAACAGTGAAAAACCAAGCAATAACAAAATTACTAGTTTTTTATGCATTTTGTGTGCTCTCCTCGCCTGCTGGTAAGAATGTATGTGCACACGGCTGGACGCTTGTGTCCCTCAATGTAAATTGCGTCATTTCCCATTAAGAGAACCTATAATGGTCACTCAGCAGCCAGTGGAGAACGCTGGGGACGCATCGATGTCGAGTCAGAAAATAATGTTACGTACACGCGCCCGAGTGCGGCGCAAAGTCATCAAAATCAGCTGTAACACGCCACCCTCAGGGTTAAGCGCTTCAGTTTCTCAATGGCCTTCAAAAGCACAGGTTCCTCTTGCACAACCTGAAAGAAAACACCCAGGAGCTGTTGAAAAATGAACAGTGAAAAACCAAGCAATAACAAAATTACTAGTTTTTTATGCATTTTGTGTGCTCTCCTCGCCTGCTGGTAAGAATGTATGTGCACACGGCTGGACGCTTGTGTCCCTCAATGTAAATTGCGTCATTTCCCATTAAGAGAACCTATAATGGTCACTCAGCAGCCAGTGGAGAACGCTGGGGATGCATCGATGTCGAGTCAGAAAATAATGTTACGTACACGCGCCCGTGTGCGGCGCAAAGTCATCAAAATCAGCTGTAACACGCCACCCACAGGGTTAAACGATTCAGTTTCTCAAAGGCCTTCAAAAGCACAGGTTCCCCTTGCACAACCTGAAAGAAAACACCCAGGAGCTGTTGAAAAATGAACAGTGAAAAACCAAGCAATAACAAAATTATTAGTTTCTTATGCATTTTGTGTGCTCTCCTCGCCTGCTGGTAAGAATGTATGTGCACACGGCTGGACGCTTGTGTCCCTCAATGTAAATTGCGTCATTTCCCATTAAGAGAACCCAGAATGGTCACTCAGCAGCCAGTGGAGAACGCTGGGGACGCATCGATGTCGAGTCAGAAAATAATGTTACGTACACGCGCCCGTGTGCGGCGCAAAGTCATCAAAATCAGCTGTAACACGCCACCCACAGGGCTAAACGCTTCAGTTTCTTAAAGGCCTTCAAAAGCACAGGTTCCTCTTGCACAACCTGAAAGAAAACACCCAGGAGCTGTTGAAAAATGAACAGTGAAAAACCAAGCAATAACAAAATTACTAGTTTTTTATGCATTTTGTGTGCTCTCCTCGCCTGCTGGTAAGAATGTATGTGCACACGGCTGGACGCTTGTGTCCCTCAATGTAAATTGCGTATTTTCCCATCAAGGGAACCTATAATGGTCACCCAGCAGCCAGTGGAGAACGCGGGAGACGCATCGATGTCGAGTCAGAAAATAATGTTGCCTTCACGCGCCCGTGTGCGGCGCAAAGTCATCAAAATCAGCTGTAACACGCCACCCTCAGATTGAACCGCTTCAGTTTCTCAAAGGCCTTCAAAAGTACAGATTCCTCTTGCAGAACCTGAAAGAAAACACCCAGAAGCTGTTGAAAACAGAGCAGTGAAAGTCCAAGCAATAACAAAATTACTCGTTTTTTATGCATTTTGTGCGCTCTCCTCGCCTGCTGGTAAAAATGTATGAACACACGGCTGGACGCTTCTGTCCCTCAATATCAAATGCGTCAATTCCCATGAAGAAAACCTATAACGGTCACTCAGCAGCCAGTGGATAACGCTGGAAACGCATCGATGTCGAGTCAGAAAAAAACGTTACGTACACGCGACCGTGTGCGGCGCAAAGTAATCAAAATCAGCTGTAACACGCCTCCCTCAGGGTTAAACGCTTCAGTTTCTCAAAGGCCTTCAAAAGCACAGGTTCCTCTTGCAGAACCTGAAAGAAAACACCCAGGAGCTGTTGAAAACAGAACAGTGAAAGACCAAGCAGTAACAAAATTACTCGTTTTTTTATGCATTTTGTGCGCTCTCCTCGCCTGCTGGTAAAAATGTATGAACACACGGCTGGACGCTTCTGTCCCTCAACATCAAGTGCGTCATTTCCCATGAAGAGAACCTATAACGGTCACTCAGCAGCCAGTGGATAACGCTGGAAACGCATCGATGTCGAGCCAGAAAAAAACGTTACGTACACGCGACCGTGAGCAAAGTCATCAAAATCAGCTGTAACACGCCTCCCTCAGAGTAAACCCCTTCAGTTTCTCAAAGGCCTTCAAAAGCACAGTTTCCTCTTGCAGAACCTGAAAGGAAACACCCAGGAGCTGTTGAAAACAGAACAGTCAAAGACCAAGCAGTGAAAGAATAACTTGTTTTTTATGCATTTTGTGTGCTCTCCTCGCCGGCTGGTAAAAATCTATGTTCACACGCCTGGACGCCTGTGTCCCTCAATACAAAATGCGTCATTTTCCATCAAGAGATCCTATAACGGTCACTCAGCAGCCAGCGAAGAACGCTGGAAACGCATCGATGTCGAGCCAGAAAAAAAAATGCTACGTACAAGCGCCCGTGTGCGGCGCAAAGTCATCAAAATCAGCTGTAACACGCCACCCTCAGAGTAAGACGCTTGGGTTTCTTAGAGGCCTTCAAAAGCACAGGTTCCTCTTGCAGAACCTGAAGGAAAACACCCTGGAGCTGTTGAAAACAGAACAGTGAAAGACCAAGCAGTAACAAAATTACTCGTTTTTTATGCATTTTGTGTGCTCTCCCCGCCTGCTGGTAAGAATGTATGTGCACACGGCTGGACGCTTGTGTCCCTCAATGTAAATTGCGTTATTTCCCATCAAGGGAACCTATAATGGTCACCCAGCAGCCAGTAAAGAACGCAGGAGACGCATCGATGTCGAGTCAGAAAATAGTGTTGCATACACGCGCCCGTGTGCGGCGCAAAGTCATCAAAATCAGCTGTAACACGCCACCCTTAAAGTTAAACGCTTCAGTTTCTCAAAGGCCTTCAAAGGCACAGGTTCGTCTTGCAGAACCTGAAAGAAAACACCCAGGAGCTGATGAAAACAGAACAGTGAATTCCCAAGCAGTAACAAAATTACTCCTTTTTTATGCATTTTGTGTGCTCTCCTCGCCTGCTGGTAGGAATGTATGTGCACACGGCTGGACGCTTGTGTCCCTCAATGTAAATTGCGTTATTTCCCATCAAGGAAACCTATAATGGTCACCCAGCAGCCAGTGGAGAACGCGGGAGACGCATCGATGTCGAGTCAGAAAATAATGTTGCGTTCACGCGCCCGTGTGCGGCGCAAAGTCATCAAAATCAGCTGTAACACACCATCCTCAGATTTAAACGCTTCAGTTTCTCAAAGGGCTTCAAAAGTACAGGTTCCTCTTGCAGAACCTGAAAGAAAATACCCACAAGCTGTTGAAAACAGAGCAGTGAAAGTCCAAGCAATAACAAAATTACGCGTTTTTTATGCATTTTGTGTGCTCTCCTCGCCTGCTGGTAAGAATGTATGTGCACACGGCTGGACGCTTGTGTCCCTTAATGTAAATCGCGTTATTTCCTATTAAGAGAACCTATAATGGTCACTCAGCAGCCAGTGGATAACGCTGGGGACGCATCGGTGTCGAGTCAGAAAATAATGTTACGTACACGCGCCCGTGTGCGGCGCAAGGTCATCAAAATCAGCTGCAACACGCCACCCTCAGGGTTAAACGCTCCAGTTTCTCAAAGGCCTTCAAAAGCACAGGTTCGTCTTGCAGAACCTGAAAGAAAACACCCAGGAGCTGATGAAAACAGAACAGTGAATTCCCAAGCAGTAACAAAATTACTCGTTTTTAGGGTTCCGTACCCAAAGGTAAAACGGAACCCTATTACTAAGACTTCGCTGTCCGTCCGTCCGTCCGTCTGTCACCAGGCTGTATCTCATGAACCGTGATAGTTAGACATTTGAAATTTTCACAGATGATGTATTTCTGTTGCCGCTACCACGACAAATACTAAAAACAGAACAAAATTAATTATACATAATTACAAACAACCAATAATAAATTGTTTCGAAAGGTTTTCGTTGTCATCTTTCGTTCAGTTCCCATTTGTGGGCGGCTCGTAGTCATCCATTTTGGGAAATCAAACTCACAGAAAGCGGATAGCCCGAGGGTGCGATCAGCACTTGACACGCGAACGAGTGAAGTTCAGCCCGCAGAAGGTCAGCATTTTTGTTTTTTTTTTTGTTCCTAGTAGCACATGAGGGAGAGTGGGCGAAGAACTCGGGGAGAAATCTTCGGCGAAGTACTCGGAGAGTGATCTTCGGGGAAGAACTCCGGTACGGTTTTAAGCAGTTCCCGGTACGCGGCCGTACCGTGTGTCCTATTGCCTACGTTGGTCGCGGATATCACGTTCGTTGTATAAGGTATTGAAATCACAAATTTGCGTGTCGCGATTGGTGATGCGGGCTAAGTCGTTGGTCAGAGGAGTTTCGGTACGACTGTTCGAATACTCAAGCTGCGGTTTATTTACTTTCTTGGACAGTGAATTCGTTTATTTTTTTTTATTTTATATATATTTTTTTTATTTATTTCGAATTTTTTTATATTGTTATATAAACTTATGCACACCCTATACATATTATCTAATCTACTAAATTAGTACTAATGTTAATATTAGTACACATATTGTAGACAGCCACGCTTGTGGTTTGGAGAACCACGAGCGTAGCTGTCTTTTTCTAATAGCACTCTCCTACTCTCGTCTTCTGAGAAGACGAAAGTGGAGAGCTAGATCTATTTTATACAATAGGACGCCATGCACTCTCTATTCAACAATCGTAGGAAGCAGTTCGGACTTACTAATAAAGCCATAAATAATTTCCGTGTGTTTTCCTTCTTTCCCGTTACTTATACAATTGGCGCAGTCGGAAAACTCGGCACAAAACGTGACTGAAATAAAAGAGAAAAAAACAATTATAATAATAAATTAAAAGGTTGAAACAAGCAAAGTAGAACAATTTACATAAAGTGTTAAGACATAAACCAAAAAAGACGGAGTAAGCAAACTCAACATTTTAGAGAGTGTAAAACAACAAAGACCTAAAGTTAAACTATAAAATTCTTAGAAGAAAGTGCGAAAAAGTTAAAACCTGAAAAAAAAAAAAAAAACAAAAAAAACAAAAAAAAAAAAGGAAAAACTGTGAAAAAACAAAGCCGAAAACAAACCACGTTGAGCATACATATTGCAGTACATATTGCCAAACGCGCGAATTTCGCGCTTTGTTGGAAGCTTGGTAACGGCAAATAATTCAGCAAGCAGAGGAAAAGAGACAACGAAAGAAGTCCAGCATACCGTGAGCAGTAGAAGCGAAGGAGACATCACGCAAGTACCGGAAGTATACGGGACAGAGTAAGAAGCTAAAATGGAGCAAATTAATTTAGTTGATAAATTTAAGTTATTACTAGAATTAGTTAATAAGATTCCCGAATATGATGGTAATGAACTGTACACACTAGATTTTTTAGAAAGGATAGATTCTCTTGCACCGATGTTCCTCGAATTTGACGAAAACACCAATGTAGTCCTTTTAGGTTACATTAAAGATAAAATTGTAGGAAAAGCAAGGTGCGAACTGCAGAAAAGCGGTAGGTTAACAACGTGGTCGCAAGTGAGAGAAGTAATCAGGAAAAATTTTGGAGAAAGGGTCTCGATAGATAAACTTATTGATAGCATAAGAACAGCTAGAGTCACAACTACCATTGAGGACTATTATAACAACATTAATGGTTTGCTAGGTAGAATTAATAATGCATATTTTCTTCAAAATAATGGAAATAATCAGCAACTAATTGAATCTAATAGTCGAATCGCTCTGGGGGTTTTTAGAAATAATCTTCCTGAGCCGACTAAAACGATTATTCTCAGTAGGAATCCTTCAACATTAGCTAGTGCTTATGAAATTATTTTGGAAATAAACCATCAATTCCTCGGCCCTAATAGACAAAATCGCGTTAATTACCCCAATTATATCAATCAGACAATCCCTTTAAATAGTCAATTAGGTCAGAATTACACACATAGACAATACGATAATAACAGCTATACCAACAACTACATACATAACGGTAGACCAGGACGGAACTTTAATCAAATACAAAACCGACAATCGTGGCAAAATGTGCCCAATGCACAGAGTGGACAATCTCAGCAGACAAACAGACAAAGACGTCCACACTATGTAGAACCAATGGACACATACAGCGGTCAGTCGCGACAACCGAACATGTACAGACAACACGACAATACGGACGCTATGGAAATTGCAACTAACGAACATAGGCCACACAGTGGAAATCAGATGCGAAATCATCAAAATTTTCGCAGACACCAAGAAAACAACTTCCATACATAATTATTAAAAATCCTGGCCGCCCCCTAAGATTCATTATTGATTGCGGTGCGGAACACAGCGTAGTTAATGAAAAGTTGTGCAATCTAAAGTGGCGGATTCCGTCAACAAATAATTCTCTTAGGGTACTCGGTCGTTACATCAAAAGTAAGATTGAATACAGCATTCCTTTGTTTCCTGAGTTCAATAAAAACAATTTTTTCGCACAATTTTCGGAGTACCGATTTCATGACTACTTTGATGGCCTCATTGGCAACAATATTTTAGTTCCCCTCAATTCAATAATCGATTTGAAAAATAGAGTATTAATAACAGATAACGCAAGCATACGGATATATTTAAATAAAGAAGAGGAAACGTATGAAAACAATTGCAAAGCTAGGTCCCTAGATGTATTTTGTAATGAGGGTTTTAAAAATGAAATTAGTGATACGGTCATTGCAAGTCATCTGTCGATACGTGATTCCTCTAAGCTTAAGTCATTGTTGTACTCATACAAGTCAATTTTTTATAAAGAGGGCGATACATTTACATTTACCAACCAAATTAAACACAAAATTATCACAAAAAATGAGACTCCAGTATACACAAAATCGTACAGTTACCCGGAAATACACACACATGAGGTCGATGAGCAAATAAGCGAAATGCTAAGGCTTAAAATAATTACACCAAGTAATAGTCCATACAACTCGCCACTATGGGTAGTTTCTAAGAAACCAGATAGAGACGGAAAACAACAATGGCGAATTGTCATAGACTATCGCAAACTTAATGATCTAACTATAGAAGATAGATTCCCAATGCCAAAAATTAGTGACCTATTTGACAAGTTAGGAAAGTGTAATTATTTTACCACATTAGATCTGGTAAAAGGATTCCACCAAATCGAAGTTGAACCCTGTGACAGACCAAAAACCGCGTTCTCGACAAAAAGCGGTCATTTTGAATTCGTGCGAATGCCGTTTGGGCTCAAAAATGCCCCTGCGACATTCCAAAGACTAATGAATCATGTCTTACGAGAATTCATTAATAAGATATGCGTCGTATATTTGGACGATATCCTTATATTTTCCACAAGTTTTGACGAGCATTTAGATTCAATTAGGAAAATTTTTCAAAAATTAAAGGAATCGAATTTAAAGATTCAAGTCAATAAATGCTCTTTCGCGAACCTATCTACAAATTTTTTAGGACACACTATCACCAATAATGGTATAGAACCGGACAATAATAAAGTTAAAGCTATACAATCAATGGAACTGCCTCACACGATAAAAAGCATTAGGCAATTTTTAGGTATAACCGGATACTACCGGAAATTCATTAAGGATTATGCCAAAGTAGCATATCCAATGATAAAATATTTGAAAAAGTCCGAAAAAATTAAAACATCCGATCCGGATTATATAAGAGCTTTTAACACCTTAAAAAAATTACTTATTTCCGACCCCATTTTAAAAAGTCCCGACTTTAATAAACGTTTCGTCCTAACAACAGACGCATCAGATTACGCATTAGGCGCGGTCCTCAGCCAAGATAATCACCCGATATGTTACGCATCGCGCACACTTAACAACCATGAGCGCAGATACTCAACTATTGAGAAGGAGCTTCTAGCTGTGGTCTGGTCAGTTAAGTATTTTAGGACTTACCTATATGGTAGAAAATTTACAGTCCGAACGGATCATAAGCCTCTGGTCTGGTTGCATGGACTCAAAGAGCCCAATATGAAACTCCAGCGATGGAAAATTGCTCTCAACGAGTACGATATCGATGTTGAGCACGTAAAAGGGAAGGAGAATCTTGTGGCTGATGGCTTGAGTAGGTATGTCAATCAGGATAAGGTTGAAATGTCTGAAAATAACGATGAAGTTAGTTTAGCAGATATATTCAACAACGAAATTGCTTCAAATTATGGTCATACAAACGATGAAGTTATTGTGACATCCGTAGTTCCCGAATGCAATTCTATTATCTCATCCAACTGTGCTACCGTACACAGTGCTATGGAAGATGAAACTAGGCACATCTATATCACTGAGAAACCTGTTAATGTATATAAGAATCAGATTTACCTATCCTATGGCGAAAAAGATAGGACAACATTGAAAATAGTTAACAAAAAAATACAAAATTACTTGAAAATACGTAAAGGAAGTAACAAACTTTTAAATATCATGAAGAAAATACTTATTAATAAAGGACTTATGTGCGTATACTGCGATAACCTTTCACTTTTTTTGGAATTTCAAGATTTATACGTGAAATATTTTTCTTTCAATAAAAATTTAAAGGTATTACGTTCTAATATAAGATTAAAAGATATTACTGACAAAAATGACATAATTACGATAATTAAAAACGAACACCTAAGAAAAAACCATAGGGGAATCAATGAGGTGTTTGCCGAGTTGTGTAAGGTATACTTTTATCCGAATCTCCAAGTGGAAATTCAAAAATTCATCAACAACTGTGATGTTTGTAATATAGCTAAACACGACCGAAAGCCATTAAAAGTACCACTCGAAGTCACAGAAACACCGACACATTTCAACGACATAGTACACATAGACATCTGGTTCCCGGAACGACAAAAAATGTACTTGACTACAATAGACAAGTTATCGAAATACGCCACGATTCACAAATTACACGATAGGAATTGGATAGCTATTCTGAGTGCATTAAAGGAAAGGATTCAGTATTTAGGGAAACCCACCAAGATCGTCTCTGACGGGGAGACGTGCATTCTACATTCAGCAGTCGAAGAGTTCTTGAAAGAAAACAATATAGCCTTCCATAAAACAACTGCAGGGCACAAGACCGGAAATTCTGACGTAGAAAGATTCCATGGAACTCTGAACGAACACCTGAGAATCATGAATGCTGCAAGAGATGACTCAGAGCTGGACGAAAGAGTTTTTAAAATCATTTGCATTTACAACAACACAATACATACCACAACGGAGTTAAAGCCGATCGATTTTATCTGCAAGAACTTTAGTAAAGAAGACATTCATTCATTAGCTGAAAAGTACAAAAATGACAAAGAAATTAGAATTCACAACATGAATAAAGGGAAAACAATTACCTTAGATCAATGTCCCGATATCGTCCAGAATAGAACTGTTGTTAAAAGTAAACCTAAATATAGGAAACTAACAAAAGTTTCCAAGGAAGGAAAGTACATAATCGACAAGTCGACTAAAAGAAACACCAGATACTACAGGAAACAAATCAAACGTAGGTACAAATATCAAAATACATAACATATACATACTATATAACATAACAAATACATAACATAAAACATATTCAATACACAACACTTGACCACAATACTCACCAAAACAAAAATCTTCGCCCTTTACTAGATAATCTTTCTTAATATTGTTTATTTACTTATCTCTGTATTTATGTTTGCTTTTAACAAAAATAACAACAAACGTCATTCTGATGGATACGTTCCGAACCGTCGGTCGTACGATATTTACGATCGAAAGTGGGTTCTGAACTTCGGTTCACGAAGGATACATTTACGATAGAGTGTGCGTTCAGGGCTCATTTCCCAGGAACGTCTGTTAGACATGTAGTTTAGTTATCGAAGATCAGTATTTATTAGATTAGGAGCAAGAGTGATTGAAGTAGATCGGGTTAGAAGTGCGTATATTGTTTTTCCAACAAATAAATTAATGTTATTTGCGAATAGAGAAATATCATTGCCCAGAATTATATAGTATAAGTAAAATAATTACATCAATAATTATTAGTAACAAACATAAAATGAATTCAATATAACTACAATACATATGTATGTAGAACCACATTTATATCAAATCTATTGGAGTACAATAAAACATAGCACCAACAATGTAAAATAAATAAATTAAACACTATCTGTCAAAAATGTTACAATTTGGTTTCGTTAAAACCATCACTCAAAAATATGTTGTAAACTCTTAATCGTAATTTATAAAGGAAATGTATCTTATTGAATATATTGTTAGAGTATTTACTTTAATTAATCTCATGTTTGGAGACCAAACATACTTATTGGGGGAGGTGTTATATAAACTTATGCACACCCTATACATATTATCTAATCTACTAAATTAGTACTAATGTTAATATTAGTACACATATTGTAGACAGCCACGCTTGTGGTTTGGAGAACCACGAGCGTAGCTGTCTTTTTCTAATAGCACTCTCCTACTCTCGTCTTCTGAGAAGACGAAAGTGGAGAGCTAGATCCATTTTATACAATAGGACGCCATGCACTCTCTATTCAACAATCGTAGGAAGCAGTTCGGACTTACTAATAAAGCCATAAATAATTTCCGTGTGTTTTCCTTCTTTCCCGTTACTTATACAATTATATACATACGGTGTAGGGTAGTTTTAAGGAATAATTGTAAACCTAGATTAAGTTAGGTTAAGGAAATTAAATTTGTGACATATTGAATTGGAAACGATTACGGTGTTTTTTTTTTCTTTTGCGTGGGATATTTCGCGAGTCTCGTAGCAAATTCGCGATGCTTGCTGCGGGTAAGTCGGCGTGAGGGCAATCGCGTGGCGCCATTGCTCACGACCAGTCCTCGCAGCTGGCCTAGCATCCCTTTCGCACGACGTCGCGGCAGGTGGAGAGGAGCAAGTGAGCAAGAAGAGCAAGCGATCTTGCACACATACGAACCGATACGTACATACGTGCATACGCATCACATTTGTACGTGTATGCACTCACACATCTGTACGCTATGTATAAGTATACATACATACATATGTACATTACGAAGTAGAGTTGGGTAGTTCCGGACATGTATAGTTCACGGAACTATGTCCTCTCTCGGACACATGTCCTCTCGTTCCGCAAATTGAACGAAAATAGTTCCATAGTTCCATTCAACCCATATTCATCAATCACATATGTACAAAACGAAAAAAAAAAAAAACATAAACGCAACGAACATGCTTCTCATACGGTATGAGTTATACCCCGTAGTTTTCAAGAAACCCAAAATTATGGAGATGTGGCGATAAAGCTCGAACAGTTGGTGTACACTGTACAGCACACTTGAACTGAAATGAAGAAAAGAAATGAAAGAATATATTGCCCACACCGCATTTCGTGAACGAATGTCATACATGTGTATGTATGCATTCAGGTCCGGACATGGACATGGTTTGCTAGTTCCATATCGGTGCGATAATACATTTAGTTCCGGACATGGACATGTTTTTGCTAGTTCCATATCGGTGCGAGTATACATTTAGTATTTTAAAACGGGTAGAGATTGCAGTGCATACTGAGATGGAATAATTATCTTATAACCCCATTTAGATACTGTTTCAATGGTCTTTCCAACAAAGTTGTTGGTCCAATATAAGACCTAAATATTTAAAACTGTCCACGTGTTCAATCAAGAAGCAATTTTCAAACATTCTTGATTGTTGAATACTACATCTTCAAGAACAAATCGATTACACAATGGTGCATGATAATATAAGCGAAGGTCTCTGAAAACTCTACCGTTGATATTAAATACCATGTACTTCGTTTTGTTGCTAATTATTAGTTTATGATAATTAAACCATCTCCTTAACATATCTAGGTCATAATTAACATCTGCAAAACTATCAATTAAGTTAGTGTTTGAGTGGAAAAGAGATGTTTCATCATCAAAGGCAGTTATTTTGCCTTTAAAAGGTTGTAAGAAAAACGAATTAACATAAATTAGAAAAAGGATTGGGCCCAATACTGCTCCTTGGAGAACACCCATATTTAAGAAGTCCTATGTAAACATGTAAACATTCCTAATTTTCACAACTTGATAACGGTTGGATAAATAAGAAGAAAACCATTTATAAATGGAGCCTCTGAAACCCGCTTTATAAAGCTTATCGAGTAGCAAAGTATGATTAACCATATCAAAGACCTTACTGATATCAACAAATAATGTTGATGGTATTTGGGAAGTGTTTAGACTATTATATATTTCACCAGTTAATTTCAATAAAGCAGTTTCAGATGATTTGCCACGTCTAAACCCAAATTGGCAATCACTCAAAAAATAAGTATTTTCTAAAAATTACAACATTCTAGATTTTAATAATCCGAAAAGTGAGAATAAAATGTCCTGATTATGTATTCCTGTTGCTGCTTTAACAACAAATACTTAGACAGAATATAATAAATATATGTATAAATGGGGCCCCCATACAACAGACATACTTTTCTTGCCGTTTTCATACATAATAGTACGGAACCCTTCGTGCGCGAGTCCGACTCGCACTTGGCCGGTTTTTTATGCATTTTGTGTGCTCTCCACGCCAGCTGCTAAAAAAGTATGTACACACGGCTGGACGCTTGTGTCCCTCAATGTAAAATGCGTTATTTCCCATAAAGGGAACCTATAATGGTCACCCAGCAGCCAGTGGAGAACGCTGGGGACGCATCGATGTCGCGTCAGAAAATAATGTTACGTACACGCGCCCGTGTGCGGCGCAAAGTCATCAAAATCAGCTGTAACACGCCACCCACAGGGTTAAACGCTTCAGTTTCTCAAAGGCCTTCAAAAGCACAGGTTCCTCTTGCAGAACCTGAAAGAAAACACCCAGGAGCTGTTGAAAACAGAATAGTGAAAAACTAAGCAATAACAAAATTACTAGTTTTTTATGCATTTTGTGTGCTCTCCTCGCCTGCTGGTAAGAATGCATGTGCACACGGCCGGACGCTTGTGTCCCTCAATGTAAATTGCGTCATTTCCCATCAAGGGAACTTATAATGGTCACCCAGCAGCCAGTGGAGAACGCTGGGGACGCATCGATGTCGCGTCAGAAAATAATGTTACGTACACGCGCCCGTGTGCGGCGCAAAGTCATCAAAATCAGCTGTAACACGCCACCCACAGGGTTAAACGCTTCAGTTTCTCAAAGGCCTTCAAAAGCACAGGTTCCTCATGCAGAGCCTGAGAGAAAACACCCAGGAGCTGTTGAAAACAGAACAGTGAAAGACCAAGCAGTAACAAAATTATAGTCATTTCCTCAGCAGCCAGTGGATAACGCTGGAAACGCATCGATTTCGAGCCAGAAAAAAACGTTACGTACACGCGACCGTGTGCGGCGCAAAGTCATCAAAATCAGCTGTAACAAGCCTCCCTCAGAGTAAAACCCTTCAGTTTCTCAAAGGCCTTCAAAAGCACAGTTTCCTCTTGCAGAACGTGAAAGAAAACACCACAAACAAGTCATCAAAATCAGCTGTAACACGCCACCCCCAGGGTTAAACGCTTCAGTTTATCAAAGGCCTTCAAAAGCACAGGTTCCTCTTGCAGAACCTGAAAGAAAACACCCAGGAGCTGTTGAAAACAGAATAGTGAAAAACCAAGCAATAACAAAATTACTAGTTTTTTATGCATTTTGTGTGCTCTCCTCGCCTGCTGGTAAGAATGCATGTGCACACGGCCGGACGCTTGTGTCCCTCAATGTAAATTGCGTCATTTCCCATCAAGGGAACTTATAATGGTCACCCAGCAGCCAGTGGAGAACGCTGGAAACGCATCGATGCCGAGCCAGAAAAAAATGTTACGTACACGCGCCCGTGTGCGGCGCAAAGTCATTAAAATCAGCTGTAACACGCCACCCTCAGAGTAAGACGCTTTGGTTTCTTAGAGGCCTTCAAAAGCACAGGTTCCTCTTGCAGAACCTGAAAGAAAACACCCAGGAGCTGTTGAAAACAGAACAGCGAAAGACCAAGCAGTAACAAAATTACTCGTTTTTTATGCATTTTGTGTGCTCTCCCCGCCTGCTGGTAAGAATGTATGTGCACACGGCTGGAGGCTTGTGTCCCTCAATGTATATTGCGTTATTTCCCATCAAGGGAACATATAATGGTCACCCAGCAGCCAGTAGAGAATGCAGGAGACGCATCGATGTCGAGTCAGAAAATTATGTTACGTACACGCGCCCGCGTGCGGCGCAAAGTCATCAAAATCAGCTGCTACACGCCACCCTTAAAGTTAAACGCTTCAGTTTCTCAGGAGCTGTTGAAAACAGAACAGTGAAAGACCAAGCAGTAACAAAGTTACTCGTTTTTTATGCATTTTGTGTGCTCTCCTCGCCTGCTGGTAAGAATGTATGTGCACACGGCAGGACGCTTGTGTCCTTCAATGTTAATTGCGTTATTTCCCATCAAGGGAACCTATAGTGGTCTCCCAGCAGCCAGTGGAGAACGCTGGGGATGCATCGATGCCGAGCCAGAAAAAAACGTTACGTACACGCGACCGTGTGCGGCGCAAAGTCATCAAAATCAGCTGTAACACGCCACCCTCAGAGTAAAACCCTTCAGTTTCCCAAAGGCCTTCAAAAACACAGTTTCCTCTTGCAGAACCTGAAAGAAAACACCCAGGAGCTGTTGAAAACAGAACAGTGAAAGACCAAGCAGTGAAAGAATTACTCGTTTTTTATGCATTTTGTGTGCTCTCCTCGCCGGCTGGTAAGAATCTATGTTCACACGCCTGGACGCTTGTGTCCCTCAATATAAAATGCGTCATTTCCCATCAAGAGAACCTATAATGGTCACTCAGCAGCCAGTGGAGAACGCTGGAAACGCATCGATGCCGAGCCAGAAAAAAATGTTACGTACGCGCGCCCGTGTGCGGCGCAGAGTCTTCAAAATCAGCTGTAAGACGCCATCCTCAGAGTAAAATGCTTCAGTTTCTTAAAGGCCTTCAAAAGCACAGTATCCTCTTGCAGAGCGTGAAGGAAAACACCCAGGAACTGTTGAAAACAGAACAGTGAAAAACCAAGCAGTAACAAAATTACTCGTTTTTTATGTATTTTGTGTGCTCTCCCCGCCTGCTGGTAAAAATGCTGTAACACGCCACCCTCAGGGTTAAGCGCTTCAGTCTCTCAATGGCCTTCAAAAGCACAGGTTTCTCTTGAAGAACCTGAAAGAAAACACCCACAAGCTGTTGAAAACAGAACAGTGAAAAACCAAGCAGTGAAAGAATTACTCATTTTTTATGCATTTTGTGTGCTCTCCTCGCCGGCTGGTAAGAATCTATGTTCACACGCCTGGACGCTTGTGTCCCTCAATATAAAATGCGTCATTTCGCATCGGTGTCGAATCAGAAAATAATGTTACGTACACGCGACCGTGTGCGGTGCAAAGTCATCAAAATCAGCTGTAACACGCCACCCTCAGAGTAAAACCCTTCAGTTTCTCAAAGGCCTTCAAAAACACAGTTTCCTCTTGCAGAACCTGAAAGAAAACACCCAGGAGCTGTTGAAAACAGAACAGTGAAAGACCAAGCAGTGAAAGAATTACTCGTTTTTTATGCATTTTGTGTGCTCTCCTCGCCGGCTGGTAAGAATCTATGTTCACACGCCTGGACGCTTGTGTCCCTCAATATAAAATGCGTCATTACCCATCAAGGGAACCTATAACGGTCACTCAGCAGCCAGCGAACAACGCTGGAAACGAATCGACGTCGAGCCAGAAAAAAATGTTACTTATACGCGGCAGTGTGCGGCGCAAAGTCATCAAAATCAGCTGTAACACGCCACCCTCAGAGTAAAATGCTTCAGTTTCTTAAAGGCCTTCAAAAGCACAGTATCCTCTTGCAGAGCGTGAAGGAAAACACCCAGGAACTGTTGAAAACAGAACAGTGAAAAACCAAGCAGTAACAAAATTACTCGTTTTTTATGTATTTTGTGTGCTCTCCCCGCCTGCTGGTAAAAATTCTGTAACACGCCACCCTCAGGGTTAAGCGCTTCAGTCTCTCAATGGCCTTCAAAAGCACAGGTTCCTCTTGAAGAACCTAAAAGAAAACACCCAGGAGCTGTTGGAAACAGAACAGTGAATTACCAAGCAGTAACAAAATTACTCGTTTTTTATGCATTTTGTGTGCTCTCCTCGCCTGCTGGTAAGAATGTATGTGCACACGGCAGGACGCTTGTGTCCTTCAATGTAAATTGCGTTATTTCCCATCAAGGGAACCTATAGTGGTCTCCCAGCAGCCAGTGGAGAACGCTGGGGACGCATCGATGCCGAGCCAGAAAAAAACGTTACGTACACGCGACCGTGTGCGGCGCAAAGTCATCAAAATCAGCTGTAACACGCCACCCTCAGAGTAAAACCCTTCAGTTTCTCAAAGGCCTTCAAAAACACAGTTTCCTCTTGCAGAACCTGAAAGAAAACACCCAGGAGCTGTTGAAAACAGAACAGTAAAAGACCAAGCAGTGAAAGAATTACTCGTTTTTTATGCATTTTGTGTGCTCTCCTCGCCGGCTGGTAAGAATCTATGTTCACACGCCTGGACGCTTGTGTCCCTCAATATAAAATGCGTCATTTCCCATCAAGAGAACCTATAATGGTCACTCAGCAGCCAGTGGAGAACGCTGGGGACGCATCGATGCCGAGCCAGAAAAAAACGTTACGACACGCGCCCGTGTGCGGCGCAAAGTCATCAAAATCAGCTGTAATACGCCACCCTCAGAGTAAAACCCTTCAGTTTCTCAAAGGCCTTCAAAAACACAGTTTCCTCTTGCAGAACCTGAAAGAAAACACCCAGGAGCTGTTGAAAACAGAACAGTGAAAGACCAAGCAGTGAAAGAATTACTCGTTTTTTATGCATTTTGTGTGCTCTCCTCGCCGGCTGGTAAGAATCTATGTTCACACGCCTGGACGCTTCTGTCCCTCAATATAAAATGCGTCATTCCCCATCAAGAGAACCTATAATGGTCACTCAGCAGCCAGTGGAGAACGCTGGAAACGCATCGATGCCGAGCCAGAAAAAAATGTTGCGTACACGCGCCCGTATGCGGCGCAAAGTCTTCAAAATCAGCTGTAAGACGCCATCCTCAGAGTGTGATGCTTCAGTTTCTTAGAGGCCCTCAAAAACACAGTATCACCTTGCACAACGTGAAAGAAAACACCTAGGAGCTGTTAAAAACAGAACAGTGAAAAACCATGCAGTAACAAAATTACTCGTTTTTAATGCATTTTGTGTGCTCTCCTCGCCTGCTGGTAAAAATTTATGAACACACACCTGGACGCTTGTGTCCCTCAATATAAAATGCGTCAGTTTCCATCAAGAGAACCTATAACGGTCACTCAGCAGCCAGCGAAGAACGCTGGAAACGAATCGACGTCGAGCCAGAAAAAAATGTTACGTATACGTGAGTGAGAAGTCAACCTAGTCAGACGTCATCTTTTTCGGCTCTCTCTTTTACACCGTTTATCTTTTTAATCATATTCTTTATCGGTTAAATTTAAATTGTGCATCGATAAATTTCATTCGGCGCTTTAATTTATCATCTTGGAATTTATCCTTCGCATTTACTTTCTAATAACAACGTGTATTAGTTTTGTTCTTTGCTTTGAACTGTGCATGACGATTGGTTTTCCTGCCTTTGAGCATCATTGTTGACCTTCGCTCAACCTTCCACGGGTCTCATTTCATGCTCAACAGTATCAACGTCCAGTTCCTAGTGCAAGATCGCTTTGGCCTTCTCTATCATCCGTGGAATACCAGGTCTTTCTACTTCTTCGCCCAAGTGAGTACAACTTTAGTGTATGTTCTGCCGCTAATGCAAGCCTGATACTCACCACACCATTTGTATTTATTTCATCCTTAAACCATATGATGATGAATATGATGCATCCACCTCATCGTCAAGCCGAGCTTTTGGTGGAATCCTGTTCTAAACTTTAACGCAGAGTTGCCATTGTATTTTTATTTGGATATGAGTACCACAAAAAGTACCCCAAATTGCTACGTTTGTGGAAAGAACACGAATGACGTAAGTATTTCGTGCGGCGTCTGTCTTGATACGGCTTATGCTAAATGCCTAGGTCTAAAAGGAAAGGACGCCGATAAGACCATCTCTACACCCGGCGTATGCTTTTATTGCATAAAGCACCGAAGCATCTCACCTGATGCCCTGCACTGGAAAATTATTAAGTTACAAAAAGTCTTTAATAGAATGTCGATGTTATTCTCGGAATTGCAGGAGGTGTTTAACTTTGACGTCAGCAGCGGTAACAAATTGATTGAAGGGTTTTGTTCCATGGATAGCATCTTACAACATAATCAATTGCATCAAACACGCGGTCAAAGCCCCAATATCATTCATGAACAGCCTGTCTTTGAAAATCTTATACTTCATTCACCGCAAAATCCACCAAGTGTAGTTATAACACCAACATTGACTGAACCAGTCCCTCAACTTCAACCTCATGATCATATCCAGATTCCTCAAAAATTACATCCTTCGAGAGGATCTCAACATCCGGTTCATGAAGTTCAACAGGATCCTCAACAGATCAAACAACTCCAGCTTCCTCTTGCGAAACGAACTCTTCGCTCCAACTCGCAAGATAAATCGCCATCAGGTAATATTGAACCCAACGGTGTCTCCGATAATGTAGTGGCCAGCTGTAGTACTACATCAATTCCGGTTGGCAAACCACTTACTAGTGAGGTGGCTCAAAATTTCCACCAGCCATTGGTCAGTGATCCTAGTACTTTCTGTACTCTTAAAGTAGTTCCACCCCCTTTTGCAGTATTCTTGTCACGCCTTGAATATGGTACTAAATGCAGTGATATTGTGAACTACATTGTTATGAAAGGCATTGATACTAGCAACATAAAATGCCATAGCCTGATACCTGATAACCTTACAGGCCGCCTGACATCATCATTCAAACTTTTATCTCCAGAGCCAATTGGAAAATTGCTACTAAATCCGAGCTTTTGGCCGAAAGATATTCTTGTAAAAGAATTCATGAACAGATCCAGGAAAACTCTACCAAAAAACCGTCCAAAAAACTCAGATCTACGGATCTAACTCCTATAGCCTCCAATTTATATTACCAGAATACTGGGGGTCTTAGAACTAAACTCCGCGATGTCTTGCTCTTCTCTTCATCTTGCCAATACGACGTTATTGTATTTACCGAGACTTGGCTTACAGAGAATCATCACAACGAAGAAATGTTCAACAAGGACCAGTACGAAGTTTTTCGCAAGAACCGTTGCCCCGCCCTAACTAATTGCGAAAGAGGTGGCGGAGTATTGATTTCGGTTCGGGCCTCCTTGCGCAGTGATGAACTCAACCTACCTTCAACATCAGCGGACTTAGATGTAGACCAAGTAGCGGTGTCAATCAAATATATCTCTGGAAATGAAGTTATCATTATTGCAAGTTATATACCACCAAGAAGTCCTTACCAGTTATATAAAGCGCATATTGATAATTGTTCCTTTATCCTAAACAATTTAAAAGATCATCAGCACGTTATCCTTCTTGGCGATTTTAACTTGCCAAACTTAATTTGGTCCTTTGAATGCGATGATTCTAGACTTCTCCCATTTAATGTTAATTTAGATTATGAGCGTGAAGTCGTTGATACTCTTGCCCAGCTTGACCTTCATCAGATTAATTATTTTGCTAATGAATTTAATCATATACTTGATTTGGTATTCGTTGATTCCGAGCTGGACATTAGTATCAACAACTCCATGATCCCACTCTTTCGTAATTCTGCTTTTCATGTAGCAATATCCATACAGTTTAAATTTTATGAATTTCTTAAACCGGGTTTCAGTAACTCTTATTTTAAATACAATTACGCTAAAGCCAACTTTAGCAACATTTCAATTTATCTAGATAGTATGAATTGGTTAGATATTACTAATAATTGCAACTTAGATAACTCCTTCAACTTATTTACAGAAATTGTTAAAATGGCAATTGATTTGTTTACTCCTAAAATGAAGTCTGCCAAGGGCAATAAACCTATTTGGTTTAATAATAGAATTATAAACCTAAACAATAAGAAAAATAAGGCCTATAAGCGGTTCCGTAATAGCAATAATAACCGGGAACTTCTAAAAGTGTATCGAACGTTTCAAAAACAATTTGATGTTTTAAACAAGTTTCTGTACACACAGTACGTTCTTTCAGTTGAATCTAGTTTAAAGACTAATAGTAAGCACTTCTGGAGTTTTATTAATAGTAAAAAGCAATCCAGTGGCATTCCTAACTGTATGCGCCATAATAATATAACCTCATCTGATCTTCCAACCATCTGTAATATGTTCGCTAACCACTTTCAGTCCGTATATTCATGTGGTACTACCATACCTATAGTCCCAAGTAATAACTCAGTATACTGTGATTTCTTAAATGTCGGCAACCTAGAGTGCTCAATCCCTGAGGTTCAAATAGCCCTCTCTTTACTAAAATCTGATACAAAACCTGGATTGGATGGTATCCCGCCAATTTTACTTCAAAAGTGCTCCTCCGCGTTTTCTGTACCACTGTGCCTAGTTTTCAACTTATCTCTCCAATCTGGAAATTTTCTAAAAGTTTGGAAGAGCACTTTTTTAACGCCTATCTATAAATCTGGATCGAGACAGGATGTTACTAACTACCGTCCCATTTGTAAAATTGCTTGTATTCCGAAGTTATTTGAAAAACTAGTTAGTGACAAACTCACACCCCTCTTAAAGAGATTTATCTCTCCGTTTCAGCATGGCTTCGTTAAAGGCAGATCTACTTCCACAAATCTTTCAACTTTCTGTTATACTGCAGTGAATTGCCTAGAGAAGGGCTTACAATTTGATGTGATTTACACTGATTTCGCGAAAGCGTTTGATCGCGTTAATCACAGTAAATTGATTTCCAAACTGAATAATTTAGGATTTCACTCTAATTTCCTAAAGTGGATTCATTCCTACTTAAAGGATCGTATTCAGTATGTTCGCATAAACGAAACGCTCTCTTCACCTGTTTATGTTACCTCGGGAGTTCCTCAAGGTAGTCATCTAGGCCCTCTGCTCTTCCTTTTATTCATTAATGACATTCCTGACCTGTTTTCGAGTTCGCAGTGTCTTATGTTTGCCGACGATCTGAAGGTTTTTCGAGCTATACGCTCATTGGACGACTGTATTCTGTTGCAAGAAGATCTTGAACGACTTTCCGTATGGTGTCTTAATAATGACCTCCATCTTAATGTCTCCAAATGCCAAAGCCTTTCCTTTTATCGAAACCTCTCTCCAATTCCCTTTATATACAAAATTGACAACATCCCCTTGACCATTATCTCTTCCAAAAAAGACCTAGGAGTTATTTTTGACGGAAAACTTAACTTTGGAAAGCACATTGAGTCCTTGGTTGCCAAAGGTAACCAGATGATAGGTTTCATACTTCGGAACTCGAAACACTTTCAAGATCCGCATACTCTCAAGTATCTATTTTTCGCATTTGTCCGATCTCACCTCGAGTACTGCAGTGTAGTTTGGAACCCATGTTATGAAGTACATTCTACTAGAATTGAGAAAATCCAGAAGCGACTTACTAGAGTAGCTGTTCGTAGACTGCGCTGGAATGTTGAAATGCCGCCTTACGAAACGAGATGCAAATTATTTGGTATCTTACCACTTTTCAAACGTAGGCAATATTTTTCTATTATGTTCATTTACGATTTGATAAACGATCATATCGATTGCCCTTTTCTTTTATCGCTAATTGGACTTTATGCTCCTGCGAGAGCTCTTAGAAATCGTTTCTTATTTTATGTACCGTACCATAGATTTAATTATGGATATAATGAACCTATTTCTAGATGCCTTATAGAAACGAACAAATATTGTAATTTATTGGATTTTCATCTTAGTAGGGAGTTACTTAAACATAAATTAGGCCTGTTGTTAGCCCTTGGTGGTTATTCCTAAGTATATTCTTTGTACTAGTAATCTAACGAGAACAGTGGATGTACTCATTTGATGAAATAAAATTTGAAATTTGAAAAAAATTTGAAATTTGAAAATTATACGCGCCCGTGTGCGGCGCAAAGTCATCAAAATCAGCTGTAACACGCCACCCTCAGAGTAAAATGCTTCAGTTTCTTAAAGGCCTTCAAAAGCACAGTATCCTCTTGCAGAGCGTGAAGGAAAACACCCAGGAACTTTGGAAAACAGAACAGTGAAAAACCAAGCAGTAACAAAATTACTCGTTTTTAATGCATTTTGTGTGCTGTCCTCGCCTGCTGGTAAAAATCTATGTACACACGCCTGGACGCTTGTATCCCTCAATATAAAATGCGTCATTTCCCATCAAGAGAACCTATAATGGTCACTCAGCAACCAGTGGAGAATGCTGGAAACGCATCGATGCCGAGCCAGGAAAAAAATGTTACGTACACGCGCCCGTGTGCAGCGCAAAGTCATCAAAATCAGCTGTAACACGCCACCCTCAGAGTAAGACGCTTCAGTTTCTTAAAGGCCTTCAAAAGCACAGTTTCCTCTTGCAGAATGTGAAAGAAAACACCCAGGAACACACCGACTGCATGCGGTGGCATTTATCCTTACCTATTAGTTAGAACCATTTGGTCAATTGAAATATATTGTCTTTTTTTTATATACACATATGTGTTTATTGTTAAGTAAGGTAATACAAAGTGAGAAATAATGACTTAAAACTACAATATTAACAAAGTTATACGTTTTAGGACTTAAAAAGCTAACCATACATATGTATATGAGAATGTGGTTTATTATGTCTACTTATGTTTGTGTACACAATTTTCAATAAATGTTTCTATTCAGTTGAAATTAAAAAATATTTCACTAGAAAATATATTATTGCATTACATTCAGTTTAATTTTTTTGTTATACAAATATTGCG
The DNA here is from genome assembly GCA_951905685.1 of Eumerus sabulonum. Lineage (NCBI taxonomy): Eukaryota > Metazoa > Arthropoda > Insecta > Diptera > Syrphidae > Eumerus > Eumerus sabulonum. The sequence continues at coordinate 58,039,280 of OX645064.1, read as the reverse complement.
AAATGATGGCAAACGTTTATATGCTTCTTAACATTTTTCAAAAATAGGTAACAAAAAAATTTACCAACATATATAAAACATAAACAAGTTAAGTAAACATTTGGATGGATAATCTAGCATTTTGCTTACATGTAATTCACTCGTAAATTAAAAATTCTTTGTTCATATTTTGGTCAAAACAAAATGCAATCAAATCGTAGTTGTATTGGTACGAGCAAAAGGATCCATCGACACAATTTTACTAAATCCTGTCGAAAATTGTATTGTATAGTAAGCAATAATAAGGATATTAATATTAAAGTGTGGTCCAGCAAAATGCAGCAGAATGACATCCCAGATCAGATAATCTTTCGGATAAACTCCTCAATTTTAAAGGTAATATAATGCTAAATTGCTTCATACTAATAATATAGAAGCAGTTTAGCAGAAGATTGTTTAAAATAAAAAAAAGGAAACGAATGGAAGTTATATCTGTAAATGAATATTAAACTTTTTTGGTATTCATACTAGACTCTACCACCTTCTTTAAGTCTCACTACGTTCGCCAAAAACTGTATAGCGGGTGCTTGTAACTTCCCAATTAAGCCCCATCAACATTGCGTCGCGAAGCTGTACCAATTACAGGCTAAGGTAAAGATAAATAAAAAGGCAATACCAGAACTCTTTTGTATAAACAAATGAAACTTAACTATGAAACATCTACAATGTACACAGAATATGTTAAATACTATAAACAAACATGACTGTTATAGGAAAGTACGCATTTTCGCTTATGTACCACGGTTTGTCAGCATGATAAAGAAGCGATCGGCGAAGAACTTCGGATTGTTTATCCCAAGAAACTAAATTCCGTTCATCATAATACCGTGTGCATTATTAAAACGCATTTCTTTGCTAATAAATGAGCCATAAACTGTTACACTCGTTCATTTACGGATCCAATGGGACCCAAATGGACTCAAATGAATATCATAAAACAAAAAAAAAAAAACAGCATATTAGAATACCAGAACCAAACTTCCGGCATAAAAGAGAAATATATTGACGTCAACAATTTAGATGTTTTGTAGTAGAAACAATATATTAGATGACTTACTTACGATGACTGCGAACTCTAGCTCATAAAAGGTCAACAACACAATTTCACCCATGATACTATTCCTCGTGTTCTATCCATCGAAAAACTACTCGACGGCCTATTCGTTCTGAAATCAATTCAAAGGATCAATAAAGTAGCATCTGGGGTTCCTTTTTCATCAATTTCTCCAACGAAAACATTACCGTAAATAAAAAAAACTTCACATCAGACGCATTTACACATACAGACTTACCTGTCATTCTACAGCAAAACTCAGGATATGGAAGCTACGAAGAAATACCTACCTTTGATAGGATTAAAGAACATCATCTCAACAACAGGAAGAGAATATATAAGTTAAGGAATAATAAGCTGAATATGCGGAATACCGAAAACGGAAATGAAGAGGGACAAACAACACCTCAAGTTTACAGGAACACCGCGTGGACAGATACCCTTCCCACGACTAGGTATGCCATTCACCTGATGTGCGATCCAACACCTGACAACTAACTACGGGATAGCTGACAATGCGTCTGGTGCAACCGTGGGATATCCGACGCACGAGCGAATTAGGTATATAAATAGAATGAAAATGATTGTTCAGTCATCAGTCATAGATTAGTTATTAAGCAGTTATTGTCCAGTTATTTTTTTTTTTAGAAACTTTAATAAAAAATAGTTTAATTTATACTTGCTTGCCGCTGAACATACATAGATTGAGGGTAATAGCTAATTGTTACGAGCAAAAGTAACCACCCTGTGTAAGCCACAGCCCATCATTCACCCAAAGATTCATATATCACCCAACGAGTAACCTGACACGTTGGTCAGTTTCAAGAAAGAGAGGTGAGGATTCGGTGTTTGAATTTAAGGGCGCACGGTTGTGTTTGTTTTCTTTCCTTTTGTGGTCCGCCATCATGACAAATTTTCAGAAGTGGGATTATCAAAGTATGTATCAACGAGCAAGATAAAAGAACTAAGGGAAATTCTTGGGACAGGGTTCCCAATCTGTGGTCCGCGGACCTCTAGGAGTCCCTGACCCTAACTAGGAGGTCCGCGGCGAACTTCGAGAAAAATTAGTACATTTTTACCAAAACAAACGTAGAGTGAATAAATAAAATAAAAAACCCAAAACCCAAACATTAATTTTACTGCAAATGAAAAAAAAAAAAAACAAATACATACATGCTTGCAGCCGAGACGGAGACGGAATGCTTGCAGCCGAGACGGAGCTTTAAATGGTACCGAAGAAGAGATTAGAAGTTACTGACCTGGATGGTGGGAACATCAGAGAAGCCAACAGACAGACGCGGCAGGACATAATCAATACCCATCGGAACTGTTTTGCATTGAGCATTGAGGAGTTGCGGGAGCCTAAGCTGGGTGAGTGTGTAATTCAGTTGTCTTCAGTACAGCCAATCGACTCGGATAAAATGAGCCAAAGGAGAGAGAGAGCGTTGCAGAATATCAAGAGAAGCAAAACGGGGCAGAAACAGCGTTACGATTTGCGACATCGTAAACCATTCAAGTATGAGGTGGATAACCTCGTGCTGGTCGAGCACGAGGCGGCTGCAACGGACATACCCGAAATGCAGCGAAATCAGCGTAAGTTTAACATGAGCTCTGACAAACTCAAGCCGTGGTGCGAGCTGCCGAAAAAGGGGCTGGTCGACACAACAACTGAGGCGGTAACTTCGGATGATGACGACGATACCAATGACCTTGGACTGACGGAGGACGCAGTTGTAGGCGACAAGGTAAGCACAAATGATCCTGGGACGACGTTCGTGAGGGCACGAACAAGGATAGGATGGCCGAATTGTTACATCGGAATGGGAGCGCTCTGGCTGCGCAGATTGGGTGGTGTTAATCGTTGCTTAGAAGTGATTCCGAATAAACCACCAGTCAGACGGTAAAGTGTTTTTTTTTTTTTCTTTTTTTCTTTTCTTTTGTCATCTGTAGTTCAGTCGTCACTCCACTCGGTCGTACTTACATGCACAGACGCATTTAGCATGTGTAATAAACAAATCGGTTGTACCTAGTATTCCGATTAGAGTACCTAAGAAGTGTAAGTTCTCTTCGTAATAAAGTAGTTTAAATAACACATAACGTGTGTTGTTTTTTCTAAATCCATTCGACCATAGAAAAATAAGTCGCGTCAGCTACATATCACCCAGCACCTGACAAGTTCCAGGAATTTATCGAGCAAATAACAAAAACAACTGAATAAACACTCGTTGCCGACCAATCAAACTATTCTCGGAATCGATGATGCAATTTATTTACTTAGGTCTAATCATTCAATTGCAACTACGTTGACCTATCCATCAATCGTGATCCGAATAAATACGGTGATAGGTAGATGATGGGCAGTTGTTAATTGGAACTCCCATATCCCGTGTATAATAAGTCGTGAAATATTCTTAAGTGAACTATTAAAAACAAATTGTTAGAGTCAGCTTATTAAGAAATGTAAATACAGATTTTTTTTTTAATTCTCTTTAAAAGCTTTGTATCTATTTGGCGCAGTCTAGGCTAGAGAATATAGAAAAACTAAAACAGACGTATGACTTAAGATACCATAATAAAACACGCCACACAATCAAAACCTACACTGCAGGGGAAACCAATTTCGTAAGAATAGATAAGCGTTTAGGTTCAAAATTAACCCCAAAATATAAGAAATAAATAGTCAAAGAGGATAGGAATACCACTGTCCTAACTCAGTCTGGGAGAATAGTACACAAAAGTAAAATCAAAAATTAAACCTTTCCGTAGGCTACTACTCACAATCGTTCAGGCTGAAGTTTAGATTCTGGATTATTGGTACACAACACAACATCGACCTAACATCATACCGAACATTTATAGATTACATTAATAGGACGTTAACACATAAACTGAGAACAACACATTCTATTAATATTATCGGAAGCGCAGGAAATGGATAGCTGGAAATCCTGACCATGACTACCTCAGAATTCTAAAAAATAAAATAAATAATGTCATAGAAAATAGCAATAAACAGCTAATGATTAATAAATTGTCAATAGAGAAGATAAGTCACATTAATAATATCACCAATGAAATTTTAAGAAAATTAAATAAAAACGAAAACGAACTTGTACAAAACATCCAATACAAAATAAAAATAATCAAAGAAGAACTGACAAATATAGAATATGCCGTACATTGGGCTAAGAATAATATTATAAGCTCGTATGTACTCTCAAATAATGAAATAAATAAGGTAAAAAGGATTTTGAAAAACGAAAATGTTCCATTTAGTAATATAGATCAAGTGCTTGAATACGCTGAAGTTAGAGTAGCAACTAATACGAACTCATTATTATACATTGTAAGTATACCAACTCCGGGAATCCTCCTTTTAAACCAGTACAACGGCACAATAAGAACAACCAACCGAAGTATGGATCTGATTGGGACTTTCCTCATTCGGATAGAGAATTCGACAGTGCATTTGGGCAATGTGACTTACGAAGCAACCGAATTACTAACACATGAACCATTCGAAGAGCATTTATCCCAAAAATGCTAAGAGAACTCCACTTAAACAACACTAAAACAATATAAGAATTGGGAACACAACATCAATTCATCCATTACCTTTGGATTCTCAGCAGCATTCGTGATACTAATCGTCATCGCGATTGCGAAATCAACCAACTGCAAGAACACCGCAGAGAGATCAGCCACCGAAATCTTCGACGAAATAGTGATATCAACGACACCCAGTTCAAGCACCTCTGTTCAGCAAGGAAATCCTGACCTACATCAACAAACAACCAGAATGAGCAAAATGCCATTCTTCTGATAAGTCAACGAACGAGGACGTCCGCATCTTAAGAAGGAAGGAGTTAACACCCAGCTCCGCGAAAACGAAATCAAAGAACAAATTCGTATGTGCAGGAGTTCGCCTACATTGCACCTGCATCATCCCACAATTACATCCATACCAGAAGCCACCGACGACGTACATTTCTTCTTCTTCTTTGGTGGCGTTACAGCCCATGAAGGACCAGAGCCAGCTTCTCTTAATTACCCATGTTGTGTGTGACTAATTTTTCACACAGGTGAACGGGACCTACAGTTTAATGCCGATTCCAAACGGCGTGAGTCGAGAAGCTTTTTCATGGCAAGTATACTACGGGGGTTTTGCCAGTACTCCGCCGAGGATAAAACATTCTAGTCAGTCAATAAAAAGCACGCTATTAACTCATTTGTTTATTCTCGTTTCTTTTCCTTCTTTTTCTTTTGACTTTTTTTTTTTTAATCAAAACGATCGACCACGGATCTATTTCACGCGAGCACTCAGAGTAATTTAAACTTGTTTTCAGTACTTCGCGTATCCAAAGTAAGTTGTGGTTCACTGTTTAACCGTCGTGATACGAAAACAAAGACATGATATCAGAACAGCCTACAAAGTGCTACATATTAAAAAACCCAAGCATTATACTACCCGTGAAAAGTGCGAGTAGGAATCGCGAAGAAAAAAAAAAAAAAAAAAAAAAAAAAAAAAAACACTCTCCTCTAACTGCGTCCCTAAATAAAAACTTCACGCACCTGTAGTGATTACACTACATTGCACTGCTTCCTCCACCATACGCATAATTGCACTACATTGCACTCTACGCATTTCACTCCATTCCACACACCATGCAAACACTGTAATTTCGAGACTCGTGTCGTCGTATTGTCGCCACTAAACCACCACCAACCAATGCACATAAATTGCATAATATACGATCAACCCCAATTTGTCAGCACTAGGTCAATGTCGGCACTCGCACCTTTTCCCTCTTCATATGTCACTTCGTAAATAATGCTCGAACCCGAGAAATACGTAAACAAGTGACGAAGAAGGGAAAACTCCAAAACACCGTGAAATGCCGATAATGCATTTCACACGATCAAACTGGAGTAAAGGCGAACCGATTAACAAAACATGACTAACATTCACGACCACTCCACACCGTGGAATGCTGAGATAGCATTTCACGCAATTGGAAAACCAATTAGTGAAGTGTGAATGACATGTATGACCTATTAATAGTGCGCAAATGCTGAGTGATCAGAAATGCATATGCAGGCAAGTGCTATGAGCGCTATGCTAATGGTATGGGGTACGGATGGGTTGCGACATAGCGATGACACTAAGTATTTTTGACCTAAATCAAAAGTGCCCTTTGGCACTTGGTGTGTTGGAGGGGATTGCGATTCAACCAGAATCCTCCTATAAAAGGGATGGTAATTTTGGTTGAAATTCAGAGAGCAGCGGCAAATAGTGAAGGACGAACCCCTACATCAAAGCAGAACCAAGCAGAACTAAGTAAGAAAACAATAAAAACTTAAAATTAACCATTTGTCTTTTTTCCCTGCTCTCTCCGTTCGGCACTCTTCCCTCGACGTGACGAGGAAGCACGGTGCCCGATCGTAACATTTTGGTGGCAGCGGTGGGATCCACAAAGGGATTCCGCTACCAACTACGAGTCTACGTTGTAATCGAGGCGTTTACTGGGGCTATACACCAGTAAAAGTGATAAAAGTAAAGTGTTTGAAGTGAAATTTTTTGTGTCAATAAAGTGATCAAGCGTCTCCGGGGCTATAACACCGGAAAAAGTGAAAAAAAAAAGAAAAATTATAATAAAAGCGAAGCTCCATCAGTCAGCCACTACAACCAGCCGCACCAGCCAGTACCAGCACCAATACGCCAGCCGCAACAACTAGCCAGCACCGGCCGTCAGCCGCAAGAACCAGCATCAACAACCAAAAGCCAAGTATTTACTATTATTGTTAATTGAAATTAAATTATTAAAATTTTTTTTTTAAACATTATTACGTATTACAAACATTGCTTTAAGTATTAAACTACTGACCCCTGACCTCCCTTACAATTCATACCCGACGAAACCTTAGAACTTTGGCGCTTCTTAAGGCCCTACCCTTTTCCACCCAAGTCGCAGAACGAATGTCGGTTAAGGTTGGCGCAATCGCGGGCCCCAAGGCAAAATTCTTTTCGAGAAAATCCCTATCGTCTAGAACCTAATTCTAGACCCCCAAATTCACCTCCACGTGGGAAAACCCACGGGGTACGCTATCAGTACATACAGCAAGGCAACCATCATGAGATTGACCTGGGAAACGACCAGGCTCGGGTGGCGAACAACGGCAGTACCTCTCGAGTCCTCGCAGCTGACGACGTACACCATATCCCGATGTAAATTTGAAGATGATGGTATCATTCTGTCCCGAATATCCGGAACCGGTGATACGCATCAGATTCAAACCATCGGATAAAAATACCGCAACATTCCTGATAGACACAGGCGCAGATATAAGTCTGATAAAGGCCAATAAAACATTAATTGGCCAGAGAAAGAAAAAGATCACTGTGTCCACAATAGCCGGATCCACTTTGAGCACCCTGGGGAAAGTGGTCGGAAAATTGGACTTCGATACTGACGAACATACGATCTCATTAGAACATCCATTCCAAGTAATGGACAATGAGATAAACCTCTCGTATGACGGTATCTTAGGAAATGATTTCCTAACCAAATTTCAATGTAAGGTAAATTATGAAATCGGATTTTTAGAAGCAAAAGTGAAATCGACCAGACAACCCGAAGAAGTGAACACCAAACATAAGACCACAGAGAGGGAAGACAACAAAACACCTTACGAGGTAATACCTACGGGTAGCAAATGTCAAGAGAAAAATAGATGTGCTATGGAAGAGTCGAACCATATCGAAACAACTGATTCCACGAACAACGCTGAGTGTCAATTGAACACCAGTGTGGAAGATGAAAAGTCGATATGGGAATCAAAATCTGATTCCGCCAGTCTACGGACCGGATCAGACGATTCAATAAAAACCTATACCGACCAAGCCTTCTTAAAAACTCTCATTCCACAACTCTCCAAATCTTTGTTTGGTAATCAAAAAGAAAATGCGGACAAAAGAAAGAAAATAATAAATAAAAATAATAATAAAGAATACACAGCAAGCAGTAAGACTGAGACTCAAAGAAGCTCAGCAGCTCGTAAGACTGAATTAATAAAAGGCTTAGAAAAATCAGCAAGCAGTAAGACTGAGACTCAAAGAAGTTCAGCAGCCCGTAAGACTGAAGAAATAAAAAGCAAAGAAAACCCAGCAAACAGTAAGACTGAGACTCAAGGAAGCTCAGCAGCCCATAAGACTGAGGTATTAAAAATAAATAAAGAAAAGAAAATAATTGTAAAATCTAGAGTCCAGCAAATCTTCGAAGTTCCGTTTAAAGATCAAAACTACAAAAACGTAGTGACACAAAAAAAGGAGATCAAGCCAGGTATCTATATAGGTGAGACAATAACTCAACCTAAAAATTCGAAAATTAAGATACTGTTAATGAATATATCGGATTCTGATCAAGAAATAAATCAATAAATAAATAAATAATAAATAAATAAATAATAAATAAATAAAATAAATATGATAAATGAAGATAAAACTCCAACGCCCACAACCAGCCACAAGACACACAACCACCAAACCCACAAGACCCCCGCAAGCTCCAGCAGAAAACCACCAAACACACCCCTGAAGGACATCCTGTATCCAAATCAAACAAAAAGACCAACCCATCAATCCGCCCAAACCTGACAACTCTCCCCAACAATTCCTGACATCAACATGATTTCTCCAATCACCACTCCCGCATCCTCTGGGGAAGAAGATGTCTATGACTTCAAAACAGGAGCACCAGACCTTGACAAGACCCTAACAGAAGATGAGACCACCCTGTCACCCGAGCTGACAGACAAGATAGTAGGAAGCGTTCACCTGGATGCCATGCTGGATTCTGTCAGCGCCAAACTCAGAGAAAGTTCAACTCGGGAGCATGTATCTACTGCCAGAGCTCCATTCAACCCCCTCCCAAAACCAACAGGATCAAAAACCACAACAAAACTAAGTTATGAAAATAATCCCAAACATCCTCCAACAGATCTAGCTTCTGTGAAAATCATGTATCCCAACAGCATAACTGCGCGAACCATATCAGGAAATGAAGGCCTTCTCCCCGACGCCATGACCTCCAAGATAAACACTATGATTCAGTCCTGTCAGACCGTAAAGGGATTTCTTGAACTGGATGAGAAACTCTCTTATTACATTCTGGGGGCATTAGACATGAGCAGAATTAACACTCATCAAAAACTGGTAGAGACTGAAGGCTTCCTTTCGACCGTGACTAAATCTCTTAGTCAATCATCCTCTCAGCTTGAAGCTTCTTCTACCTCCCTAGTTGAGGGCACTATGAAGTTCCAAGAATCCTTTGGAACAATGATAGGCGAAATGACAAAAATTGTTTCACAATTCAAGTCCATCATGCCAAAGTCAGAAGTTCCATCCTTCTGTCCCAATGAGAAATTCATTTTGCCTGGTGGCACATTAACAGTGATCATAGGGCCCCCGGTTAGAACATTAATGAAAACCAATCCTCAATATCATCCTGATCAAGCTTGGATATACAAACTGTTATGTGACTCCATCAAGGGGTTACCCCCCACTATCATAAAAACACTGTCCTGTGACAATCTTTATAGATATGTAGAATCCATGTTAAATCATACTGGCCCCATTCCTGTGGAGATACCTCCTGAGGTTTTTGGGATTCATACTTAGGGCAACCCTGCAGCACGTCATCAGTCCTAGAACACGGCCAATCAATAAATCTTGATGATATTAATTTCGACTGGAAACAATTGAACGAATTCAATATAATAAAAGCAGACAATCTAAATAACGTCCTGAAAAACAGGCTAAAAAAATTAGAGTCGCTTTTGGAATTCCAACATTGTAATCCGGAAGAAAAAAGATCTATCCTAAACATCTGTAGAGAATACAATGATTTGTTTTACCTTGATGGCGATCACCTTACGTTCACCAATGCTATCCAACATAAGATAATTACAGAAGAAGGAAAACCACCCCTTTACACAAGACCTTACCGCCTCCCAGACAGTTCAAAGGAGGAAATACACAAACAGGTAAATGAAATGTTACAAGACGGTGTGGTACAACCAAGTTATAGCCCATGGAATTCACCTTTGCTACTAGTCCCAAAGAAGCCAGGGCAAGACGGCACAAAACGATGGAGAGTAGTAGTTGACTTTAGGAAGCTAAATGAATTAACAGTTGGTGACGCTTATCCTTTGCCCAATATTACTGACATTTTGGATCAATTGGGAAGAGCGAAGTATTTTAGTACTCTCGACTTAGCCAAAGGATTTCATCAAATTCTTATGGATAAAGCTGACAAACACAAGACAGCGTTTAGCACCCCATTCGGTCACTACGAATATAATCGTATGCCTTTCGGTCTAAAAAACGCACCGGCTACATTTCAGAGGCTAATGAATAATGTGCTCATGGGACTTCAAGGAATCGAATGCTTTGTTTATGTAGATGATATAGTCATCTACGGTTACGATCTTAACGATCACAATACTCGGCTTGTTAAAGTTCTCAATCGTCTTCGAGAACACAACTTAAAACTTCAACCCAAGAAATGCCACTTTGTTAGAAAAGAACTCACGTATTTAGGGCACTTCATTTCTGAAAATGGAATAAAGCCAGACCCTGACAAAACCAAGGCGGTAAAAACTTTTCCAGTTCCTAAGAAACCAAAAGACATCAAGTCTTTTCTGGGCCTTGTAGGATACTACAGGAAATTTATACCGAATTTTGCCGAACTGGCTAAACCGCTCACAAAATTATTGAAGAAAAACGTCACCTTTCATTGGGACGCTTTTTGCGATGAAGCATTCACATCTTTGAAAGAAAAATGAATTAGTCCACCCATCCTATCATATCCGGATTTCACCCAAGAATTTCTCGTGACTACCGATGCCAGCGATATTGCATTAGTAGCTGTGTTATCACAAGGGCCAATAGGTCAGGACAAACCAATTTTCTTTGCGAGTCGAACTCTAAATGATGCAGAAACTCGTTACTCCACTTCCGAAAAAGAACTATTAGCCATCGTGTACGCCCTGACCCAATTCCGACCATATATCTATGGAAGGAAATTTACTATCGTAACGGACCACAGTTCGCTACAGTGGCTAATAGGACGGAAGGACCCTACATCCAGATTGATGCGATGGAGAATCTTGTTGGAAGAATACGAATATACTATTGTCCACAAGAAAGGCAAGTTCAACACGAACGCCGACGCACTCAGTCGAATACCGCAGTCCGAACCACATAATAAGAGTTCTGTTTTGGTAACTACACGTAGCCAAAATAAAAGAAAAGAAACCCCTTCAGAGGAACCTTCACACCTCGCCGAAGATATACAGGTTCTCTCTAGTATTAATATTCATGGAGAAAAAAGATCCATACATACCGACAGAAGGGTTCAACATAAAATAATAATATTACCCCTGATAGATTCAGAAGAAGAGCTAAGATTAAAAGAAACGATTCCAGAGTATATAAAACCTGAGTTGGGAAAAATTAATATTTATAAATCCAATGATAACACAACAGTATATACCATCACGTTACCGGTACCATTTAGATGCCCTAGAGATGAAAATATCGCTGAGCCTTGTCTGAACGACATCAAGACCACGTGTACCAATAACAATTTAAAGTCGATCGGTATTTCCTTACCAACAATGAATGAGAAATCAAGGGAAGACTTTAAGAATCTTCTGGTAAAAACCTTTCAAACTCTTGATATGCATATACATACCTATTCCGATGAAAGAATCCGCTTGACAGACGCGGAAGACATTAAAAAGCTACTTTTCGAGTACCATGACTCACCATTCGGTGGACATCAAGGGGCTACCAGAACACTCAAGAGAATAAAGTCAAAATACTACTGGCCCACTATGGCAGCAGATATCGCAGCCTATATTCGAAAGTGCGCCTCCTGTCAGTTAAACAAAAGTAGGGCAAACCCGAAAATACCCATGAAAGTAACAACGACTAGCTCTAAACCATTCGAAAGGGTCGCCCTAGATATAGTCGGGCCCCTACCAACAAGCTATAATGGTCAAAAATATCTACTAACCTTTCAGGATGATTTAACAAAATTCTCAGAAGCTTTCCCACTACCAAATGCCGAAGCCTCAACGGTGGCCAGAACATTTGTGGAGAACATTGTTTGCCGACACGGTATACCTCACTCCCTTTTAACAGATCAGGGCACGAACTTTTTGAGCATTATGTTCAAGGAAATGTGCAAACTGATGAAAATAAAAAAACTAAACAGTACGCCTTATCATCCACAAACGAATGGAGCCCTGGAGCATAGCCGCAGAACTCTGGTTCAATCCCTCCGCCATTACGTCAATAAAGATACACTCAAATGGGATACATGGACCCCATATGCTATGTTCGTTTATAATACTACACCTCACAGTAGTACCGGCTACACGCCTTACGAACTCCTCTACGGTTTCCCGCCTAGTATACCGAGCATCCTCGAACAGACAGCGAGAGTTTCGTATAATTACGACAACTATGCAAACGAGCTAAAGGGTCGATTACAGCATGGCTACAAAATTGCCAGAGAGCATCTGCTTGATAAAAAAGAGAAAGCAAAGACATACTACGACAAACGCTGTAAAGCAAAAAGGTTTAACGTAGGCGATAAAGTACTAGTGAAAAACCAGACTAGAAAAAACAAACTTTCAACCCTATGGGAAGGACCGTACGAAGTAATCAAAATCAACTCTGATGAGAACACCATCGTCCAAATCGGGAAAAGTCAAAATTATTACACAATGATAACCTACAGTTATTACAAGAATAACACACCCAGACAAGCCACTTAAAACACTAGACACTAATGACCTCCATCACTATACCCTTATTTACATCATCCTTTTACTATTCTTAACACTAACATTCTATAAGAGGTGTCAAAGTTGCAAGGTTAATAAAAACACAACCCCCGACAAAGACGATGTACACACTAAACACGCTCCTCAAAACTTCTTCCCCTGACCCTGAATTTAGACTGAGTATCTCGACAGACGGTCAGTAGTTCCAATAAGTATACCTATTCAAAAATAGGAATTATATATACATATATACTTAGAAATAAATTAACGATTATTATTAAAATTATTAAAAAAAAAAAAAAAAAAACGATACAAATGTCCCTTCTTTTAAGAACAAAACATTTTACACCATATGTATCTAATATTAGGAAAAGAAAAAAATATTTTATATTAAAAATTTGTATATACATAAGTAACAAAAAAAAAAAAAAAAAACATAATGTACATGTAAAAAAAAATGTTTATTCATAACTACTGAGAATATAAATGCAAATACGAAAAAAAAAATATATAAATATACAAATATATGTCAAAACAAGAAACAAAAACCAACATTGTACCCAATAGTAAATAAGATACATATTTAGAAGTAAGATATGTAAAATGTAAGCAAAAAAAAAAAACAAAATATTGTCAAAAAAAATATTATCAAATTAAGCATGTACAAAGATTGTAATTTGTAATTACTCTGCAGAAAATTAACCTCTTCAAGGTCAATTTTCTTTTTCATAGGGGAGGAGGATGTAGTGATTACACTACATTGCACTGCATCCTCCACTAACGCATAATTGCACTACATTGCACTCTACGCATTTCACTCCATTCCACACACCATGCAAACACTGTAATTTCGAGACTCGTGTCGTCGTATTGTCGCCACTAAACCACCACTAACCAATGCACATAAATTGCATAATATACGATCAACCCCAATTTGTCAGCACTAGGTCAATGTCGGCACTCGCACCTTTTCCCTCTTCATATGTCACTTCGTAAATAATGCTCGAACCCGAGAAATACGTAAACAAGTGACGAAGAAGGGAAAACTCCAAAACACCGTGAAATGCCGATAATGCATTTCACACGATCAAACTGGAGTAAAGGCGAACCGATTAACAAAACATGACTAACATTCACGACCACTCCACACCGTGGAATGCTGAGATAGCATTTCACGCAATTGGAAAACCAATTAGTGAAGTGTGAATGACATGTATGACCTATTAATAGTGCGCAAATGCTGAGTGATCAGAAATGCATATGCAGGCAAGTGCTATGAGCGCTATGCTAATGGTATGGGGTACGGATGGGTTGCGACATAGCGATGACACTAAGTATTTTTGACCTAAATCAAAAGTGCCCTTTGGCACTTGGTGTGTTGGAGGGGATTGCGATTCAATCAGAATCCTCCTATAAAAGGGATGGTAATTTTGGTTGAAATTCAGAGAGCAGCGGCAAATAGTGAAGGACGAACCCCTACATCAAAGCAGAACCAAGCAGAACTAAGTAAGAAAACAATATAAACTTAAAATTAACCATTTGTCTTTTTTCCCTTCTCTCTCCGTTCGGCACTCTTCCCTCGACGTGACGAGGAAGCACGGTGCCCGATCGTAACACACCTTAGAAACGCGACTAAAACACGCCCATAATAAGTGCTGCATAATTCGCACCCCAACCGCGTCATCTACATAAATAGTAAAAGCAAGTGACCATGCATTAGAGAAGTAAAGTGATAAAAAAAGCAAAGAACAAAAACAAATAAGCAGTGGGGAAAAAAAGAGCGATAACACAAAATCGCGAAATAAAGAGAAAAAAAACATTGATCGTCAACATAAGAACACGGTCACAACACGTCAACTGCAGCGAGTCAACCGTACCGTGAGTAAGCAGACCAACTAAAAGGGATCACCCAAACGAACTGCGAGGGATCATCAAGCTCATCATACCGCAAGCAATTGATTAATGTCAAGTTTTGACAAAAAAATATACGTATACGTATATAGAATTATATTGATTAATTATTATATTGAATATAAAACGAAAAGTTCTAGAAGTATTAAAATACAAACCCAATTTATATTGAAAAATAATTTTTATAAAAATCTGAACAAATAAACAAAAAATAACAACCAAGTAAATCTTAACTTTCCTGTAACCCCTAACACATACATACATATGTATATCCCAAAATGGAACAACTAAAACATCTCGTTACCCAATTGACGGGTTACTCTCACAAATCGAGTCTAGAGTTAGCCCTCCCCAAACTCCTCCTCAAGTCCTCCCAACCCATCGAACTGAGAAGAATTTATTAGAAATCAAAAAGCTCCCCGATTGTGTCAGGGATTTACAAGTCTTTGACGGCAATTCCGTCCAATATGTTTCCTGGATCCACTCTGTGGAATCCATCTTAAAAGACTACGAGATAGTCAAAACAAAACCAATATACAGAGCTATAATACAACACATTCGGCAAAGGATCAGAGGTCCGGCTTGATGTATAGATGCTGGCAGCACCGTGGCTTACTTACTGGTCTCCTTTCCTTAACTCAGTGTTTAAGCAAGTGCACCAGTAGTATTGTGACTGCTAACTAGTAAAGAGCAAATAGAGACAGAACGTTGTAGTGAAAGTGTTTTATTACAAATGCATCATAGCGCAGCCGTTCTAAAAAAAAAAATTAAATAAAGTAAAATAAGACTACGAGTGACACAGTTAAGCACCAAAATAACTGCGGCAGGTGAAATGACCGAAATGGATTACCAAAAGCCAGGTCCATTGTCAATGGATGGTAGTGTGAAAGAGAACTGGAGAAAATTTAAATCTTTGTGGGACGTCTACACAGTAGCCACTAAAACGAACTGTGAAAGTCAACCTGTTCAAGTGGCTAGATTCTTATCATGTACTGGCCCACAGGCAATTGAAACTTTTGGTACATTGGGAATAACAGAGGACAACAAGAATTTAATAAAAGCTGTAGTCGACGCATTTCACGCATATTGTGTACCACGAAGTAATGTTGTGTATGATCGCTAACTTTTTTTTTTTTGTCACGCCATCAGCATGATGGAGAACCGTTTGAGCAGTTCATAGCGGATGTTACCAAGTTAGCGGTAAGTATTCCTAGCCAGTTCAATAATCCTAGCGAAAGGCACATATCATATTAAACTATTAAACGTAAATGTCTTCGAGGTAACACTAAGCAACATCAAACCAGAACTAGAAAAGTTGGACAACTACAGCGTTATGAAAGTAGAAAAAACAAAATGTATTATACAGAGACTACAAAAACTGCGAAAGGAACTAAAGATAGACCATTCTCACCCTGAAAAAAGAAAAACACTGACACAGATTTTTGAAGACTATCAGGACATTTTTCGTTTAGAAAACGAACCACTATCAACTAACAACTTCTACACCCAAAAGCTAAAAAAAATACCCCAGTATCCAAGTTATGGCATCATAACGCCACCAATGCGGCCTATTCATCATCCTACACGCGCATCGCCTTGTCAGCAGTTTTAATTCCCACGCGCAGATATAGCTTCCGTCGCCTCGCCGTCATTTGAGCCAGACCATCTTAATTCCCATGCGCAGGAATAGCTTCCGTCGCCTCGACTTGGTTCCCACTCGCAGCAGCATCACTCCTCACTTAGGGCTAGGTTTTGAAATCATTGTTAGGTACAAGTTAGTTCTAAGTAAGACTCGCAACAAAGCAGTCAAAAAATTAACCCTCAGTTTCTTTTACATAAATAAAATAACTTACACTAAAAACTACAGACTTCCACAAACACAAAATTCCGAAATAAGAGAACAAGTTAAAAATTGACTAGGAACCGACATAATAGAATATTCACTAAGTCGATACAATTCACCATTACGTAGACTTCGGTAAATTGAACAACAAAACTGTCAATGACAAATTCCCGATAACTAGAATTGAAGATGTACTGGATAAATTAAGAAGGGCTAAATACTTCCTCACACCAGATATGGCCAGTTCATTCCACCAGGAAGACCATTAACAGTATCCTTCACACAAGACGGACATTGCCCGTTCAAAAGACTACCATTCGGAATGAAAATATCCTCCAATAATTTCCAAAAAATGCTAACGATAGCATGAAGCGGCTTAGAATCCAAAGCTTTCCTCTATGTAGATGACATCTTAATTTTTGGATATAGCCTAAAACACCATAATGATAACCTAATTAAGGAATTTGGTAAACTCAGACACTACAGTTTCGAACTAAATACTAGCAAGTGTCATTTCTGGAATCCGAAGTTGTATATCTAGGTTATTTAGTAACAAGTAACTGAATAAAAACAGATCCCTCCAAACATAAAAAAATAAAAAAACTATCCAACACCAAAAAATTTAGATGAAGTCACGAGAATAGTAGGATTCTGCAACTATTACAGGAGATTCATACCAAATTTTGTAGAAATTGCAAAAAGTGTTAGTTCTCTTTTAAAAAGGAAACAGCCATTCATTTGATCAAACGAATGCGCGTCAGCATTTAGAGACCTAAAGTAAAAACTAATCAACCCACCAATTTTTCAATGTCCAACTTTCGACAACCCTTTTATAGTTACAACCGACGCGTCAGATTTCGCAATAGGTGCAGTGCCCTCGCAAGGTGAAATAGGTCACGATTTGCTAATTTCGTATGCTAGCAAATCCGTACAAAAACATAACATAAACAAACCAATCATAGAGAAGGAACTGTTAGCAATACATTGAGGAACAAATTTCTATAAACTATGGTAATAACAGACCACAGACCTTTGATTTTGCTATTTACACACAAGAATCCACATTCGAAAATGATAGGAATTAGACTAGACTTTTCAGATTTGGACTTTGAATTAGTTTACAAGCAAGGAAAAGTGCACTACCAATAATCAAAATCGACAGTGACATTTTTAAATCCATGATGGTAGTAAATACTAATGTAAGCCACAATGATGCTGACTTCAAGGAACAGATTATGGCAATAACAAGGGGTATGTGACACAAAAGATTGCCAATGAACTTCTTTTTTTTTTTTTACAGTTCGCGCAGGTTCAAGGTTCTTATGATGTTTGGCACACAACCTGAACGGAGTGCAGTGGTTTGGGTCGTTGATGTTTGTTCACTACTCCCAGGGGTGGTTGTCCTAGATAGGACGAGAGCCGACCAAATTCGGGGTTTGGTTATACTTACTTACTTATCAGGCCTGCGATCCATGGAGGATCTGAGCCTGAGCTATAGCTGCCTTCCATCCTTGACGGTCCCGGGCACGCTGCTTCCAGTTGTCAAGACCAAGACGTCTTACATCCGCGATTACTTGGTCTTTATACCGGAGGTTCGGTCTTCCTCTTCTTCTCGAACCAGGAGGCTCGGAGTCGAAGACCCTCTTAGCTGGAGCGTTGATGTCCATGCGCTCGATGTGGCCGAGCCAGTGTAGTCGACGGGTCCTTGCTTTCCGGACTACATCCACATCTTGGTACAGCTCGTAGAGTTCGCGGTTGTGTCTTCTTCTCCATTCACCTTCCTCACAGACAGGACCAAATATCCGGCGCAGAATTTTTCTTTCGAAAGAACCCAAAATCAGCTCCGCTGTCCTGCTTATCGTCCAGCTTTCGGCTCCGTACAGCAAGACTGGCAGAATGAGCGTTTTGTAAAGCATGACTTTGGTCTTTCGAGTGAGGAGTTTTGACCCCAGTTGTTTGGACAAACCGAAGTAGCAGCGGTTGCCAAGGGCGATTCTACGCCGGATCTCCACTGTGGTGTCATTTGTGGAATTTACGTTTGCCCCGAGGTAGACAAACTCCTTAACTACCTCGAAATTGTAGCTGTCAATTGTTATGTTTTGTCCCAGGTGGTGAGCGACGGATTGGTTTTTGCTTGACAGCATGTATTTCGTTTTGTCCTCATTGATCTTAAGGCCAATTCGTTTCGCCTGTTCTTCAATCGCCGTGAATGCTTCCACAATGCCACGGCGAGAACACGCGATGATGTCGATATCATCCGCGTATCCTAGCAGCTGGATGGACTTGTAAAAGATAGTGCCTTCCCTGTTGACGCCTGCCCGTCGCACTATCTGCTCCAGCACCAGGTTGAAGAAGTCACATGACAGCGCATCTCCTTGCCGAACTCCGGTGCATGTTTCGAATGGTTCCGAGGTCCTAGAACCGAGTTGCACGGTGCATCGCGTGTTTTTTAGCGTGGCGCGACACAACTGGATCAGTTTTACCGGGATCCCGAATTCGGCCATCGCCCCAAACAGTGCTTCACGATGAATGCTGTCGTATGCGGCTTTGAAATCGATGAAAAGATGGTGTGTATCGATTTGAAACTCGTTGGTCTTTTCCAGGATTTGTCGAAGTGTGAAAATTTGGTCTATAGTTGATTTGCCGGGCCGGAAGCCGCACTGGTAGCTGCCGATTAGTGCGGTGCAAAATGGTTTTAGACGTTCACACAATACGCTGGACAGGATCTTGTATGCGACATTGAGCAGGGATATACCTCTATAGTTCTTACAAGAGGTAGGATCGCCTTTTTTGTGGATGGGGCATACAGAGCTGGTATTCCAGTCGTCGGGCATGCTCTCATCTTCCCAAATTCTGCAGATGATCTGGTGCATGCTCCCTACCAGAACATCGCCGCCAGCCTTGAAGAGCTCTGATGGCAAGCCATCTGAGCCTGCGGCCTTGTTGTTCTTCAGCTTCTGAATAGCTGTGCCGACTTCTTCTATGCTGGGTGGGAGGACTACTTCAGCGGCTGGAGTTGGGATTTCCTCAGTCCCTACCACTCTCTCTTGGTCATGCTCGTTAAGCAGCTGCTGGAAGTGCTGCCTAAATACATCCACTATTCCCTGCGGGTCGGTGACAAGATTACCCTCGCAGTTTCGAAGAGCCAGGGTGCCCTTTTTGAAGCCTCCTGCAAGGCCTTTGGCTTTCTTGTAAAAGGCTCGTATTTTATGTCTATCCCTAGACTCCTCGATATCCTTGAGCTGGGAGGCTGCGAAGATTCTTTTCTTTTGTCGCAGTAGTTTCTTCTCCTCCCTTCTTCTGGCTCGGTACTCTTCTCGCGCTGCCCTGGTTTTCCTCTGCAGCGCCTTTTGGTACGCCTCGTCGGTTGCTGCCTTTTTCTGCTCACACTCGCCATCATACCACGGGTTTCTTGTCGGGGGTGGTAGGTATCCTAAGGTGGTTTCGGCTACTTCCTGAATGGCTGAGCGGCAATGCAGCCACATATTATTGGCATTTGTGTTCGACGTAGGCATACCGTAGAGTCTTTCGCTCAGCTGCTCCCTGTAGACTCTGGCAACCTCCGGTGTGCTCAGGCGCCCAATGTCGAACCTCCTCCTGATGGGCTGGTGCAGCTTTCTGACATTGGACAGTCGAGCTCTGAATCTTGCTGCTACGAGGAAGTGGTCAGAGTCGACATTTGCCCCTCTGAATGTTCGCACATCCAGGATGTTTGACGCGTGCCTTGCGTCAATGAGCACATGGTCGATTTGGTTGGCGGTTCGACCGTCCGGAGATCGCCAGGTTGCTGTGTGGATTCGCTTGCGGGGGAATCTTGTGCTACTTATCACCGCATTACGAGCTGTCGCAAAGTCAGCGAGTCGGAAGCCGTTATCTGTTGTTGTATCGGGGTTTGGTTATAGTCCGAAGTAATTCGTTAGAGCACTTTTTAATGTTGCATATGTAATAATAAAAGAACAGCTGCACATCTCAACAGAAGACTGATTGTCGAAAATTAAAAGTGTAACCTTCGAGTTTATTTGAATATAACCTAAGTCAGTTTTTCAATTTGAATCGTATTCTAAAATTGTCCATATGGCAACACTATTAGTTTGACAGTCAGCTGACAGCAAAAAATAGTTCTTGCGAAATGGATTGTTAAAGTGAAGGACACGCCATGGAAAGGAGTGAAATTGTGAAACGACGCTCTCTTCGAGGGCAAGCAACAAAATTAGTGACAAATTCGCTGGAGTATTTAAATAAAAAGAAATCGCAAGCGCGAGTCGTGAAAACCCGGACGAATTCCCGTCAGTTCTGGAAGACTTAAAGTCTTTCTTGGAAAGGCTGAGGAACATATGAAGTAAACTGAAAGAGTTATGTAAATAGAAAAGTAGAAAACGAATGTAATTTAGTTGCAGAATATGTGATGGCAAAGTGATGTTCTATCTCGTTTGGAAACTAGAATCGGGACAATTGAAAAGTTTCAATCGGTAATACACAGTTGCATCAGAAGAAAAAGAAGCTGTGAATGGTGATTTGGTTACGCGGTGATTCGGTGAACGCTGAAGCAGTGACGCCTTCGGAGAAATCGGACGATGATGTGCCGGCGAGCGACGCACACGAAAGTGTCAGAAACGTCGACAGTGTTCACAGTAATGTTGGTAGAGCATGGAGTTCAATCAAAAGTTTGGCGATTTATAGCGAATAAAATTGACACAAATTGAGCTGAAGAAATTCAGCGATGATTTTAAAGAATTGGTGGGATTTTGGAAGCAGTATAAGCTCTTGATACGGAGAGATGTTAGTGATACTGAGAAATTTGTGTTTTTGTGTCGCTGTTACATACATGGAAAGGGACGCAATTATCAGACAACGATTGATTTGGAGACAGAGAGCGAATTGTTAGCAAGCACATTCAACAGTTGAAGGCGCTTTTCCAGGTGGCATTCCGTTATGATGCGGTGAGTCTACGTGTTTTATACAACAAGATTATTGTTAGTTCAAAGGTGTTGGAATCACTGGTCAAACATTTTGAAAAATTTGCCTCAAGATTAAATTTTTCGAAGATGACTACGCGTCCATGTATTCCAGAAAAATTTCAGATCGCTTGATTTTGCTTCTGGTAATATTGAGGCCAAACGTTTTTCAAGAGTGAAAAGGCTGATGTTGGTACTTCGAAATCGAATTTTGGAGACAGTTAGCAGACGAGAACAGTGGCTGCTTACGACGTCTTCGGACGTGAAATTCTGTGCATTTTGTACATGGTAAAGAGAAGAAATTTGTGAAAGGAAGATGTTTTCCTTGTCGAGAATTTTCCCGCAAACGGCATGCCTTTGTTTTTCTTCGAATAGCGGAAACCAAAAGCTTCTGTTCCGCCTGATAATGAATAACGCTTGTCACTTTTCCTACATCACTATGGATGTTACACGCAGATTGAGTTTGCCAGTCGTTGGTAAAATAAAAATGGGAATTTTGCTTTTGGCACTACAACCACAGAATTATAGTTCGTGGTTAACCATTTTATCCATGAAGAATTCGAGATCTTTCCAATTGTTGTGCCCAACATTTGTACTGATGCGATTTCTGTTCCTGATGTTCATGCTGCTGAGTTTCCTGAAATGAACATACTTAGCTGACACTCTGGATTTTGGCGAACCCGTCAAGGGAATATCTTTACTCATTGGTACAGATCTATACTGAAAATTTGTTACATTGCAATCGTAGCGTAACCGGTCCTTTTACATTGACGAGTCGGTGTTCAGTGTCGACAGTGAAGAGATGGCGAAAAAAGTTGTTGGGGTTTGAACTCGAACAGTGGAACTCTTCAACGAGATATGTTGAGAGATTCACGTCCTGATTGGCAAAAGTACTTAGAGTGGGTTGGTTTAGCGCAGCGGATGAATTGATAATTGACCTGAAAAACACAGAAGAATTTTCAAAACAATATTGTGCAACTGTGACGAACCGGCAAGTTTTGTTGGACCATTGGCTCCACTTACTGTAAAACTGAAAATCCTGCTCAAGAGCTTATGGAGAGAAGAGATTGATTGAGATGGCCCGTTGTCAGTCGAAGCTGCAAAAAACAGGAAAGCGTGCCAGAAAGAGTTTCATGAGTTGATGGATGTCTCAGTGCCAAGGTGGATTGGAGCGGACGAATCGTCTATTCAAATACACATCTATTGAATTACACGTCGTATATCTACGAGCAGTCGAAGAGGTACATCGGCCACACCCAAGTACATTACACCCAACTTTTTTTTCCATGAAAAAACGAAAACCGCGCTATGATTTGATCTGCGAAAAAGATCAAAAAGAAAAGTGCGAAAAGTGATCACGAAAAAAGACCTAAGAACCTAATGCTGCCAGAAGAAGCAAATCTTCTAAACGGAGCAGAAGCACTGCAGAGGCAAACACCCGTACCCGATACCGAGAACAACTCTAAGACGTGGATCGACGAGGAAGTCACAGCCGACTTTCAAGAGCACTTTAGGGCGCTGCAACAAAGAACTAGAAGGCAAAACCAGAGAGAAGTTCCAGCACCATCGAACTAGGAGCACAGGTCAACGCAACAACACCAAACATCGACAATAAAACACGTATGTAACTGGACGTAAGAAATAAACCTTTGTACATGCAAACCTTGTATATGAATACGAGAATAGCACCACAATGCAACCCACGGAAGTGTTATCCTTTAACATAGACCCTCTCAAGTATTTAGGGCACTTACCCCAATTTAACGGCTACTACAGGGAGCTTCAACACTTTCTCAACCTAGTCAACAAAATACACCCAAATTAAAGGCCCGAGCTACGAGCCCAGTCGTCAACCTGAACCCAGACACCAGCATGTGCATAAACTGCAACGTCAGCGACACAAGCCAACAACCAGTCGATACAAAATAAATAATAACTAATTGTGATTGCACAAGTGACCCAATTGATTGACGAAGTCAGTGTCTGGTGTAGGGTTGCACTACATTGCACTGCATCCTCCACCGTACGCATAATGGCACTACGATGCACTACACTATACGCATTCCATTCCACACACCATGCAAACACTATAATTTCGAGACTCGTGTCGTCGTATTGTCGCCACTAAACCACCACCAACCAATGCACATAAATTGCATAATATACGATCAACCCCAATTTGTCAGCACTATGTCAATGTCGGCACTCGCGCCTATTCCCTCTTCATATGTCACTTCGTAAATAATGCTCGAACTCGAGCAATACGAAGAAGGGAAAACTCCAAACACTGTGAAATGCCGATAATGCATTTCACACTATTGGATTGGAGTAAAGGCTAGCCGGTTAACAAAGCCTGACTAACATTCACGACCACTCCACACAGTGGAATGCTGAGATAGCATTTCACGCAATTGGAAAACCAATTAGTGATGTGTGAATGACATGTATGACCAGTTAATAGTGCGCAAATGCTGATTGATCAGAAAAGCATATGCAGGCAAGTGCTATGAGCGCTATGCTAATGGTATGGGGTATGAATAGGTTGCGACATAGCGGTGACACTGAGTGTTTTTAACCTAAATCAAAAGTTCCCTTTGGCACTTGGTGTGTTGGAAGGGATTGCGATTCAACCAGAATCTTCCTATAAAAGGGATGATAATTTTGGTTGAAATTCAGAGAGAGCAGCAACCAGTAGTGAAGGACGCACCCCTAGACCTGGAACAGAACCAAGGTAAAATAAAACTTTAAAAATTAATCGTTTGTCTTTCCATTTCCTCTCTCCTTTCGGCACTCTTCCCTCAAGTAACGAGGAAGCATGGTGCCTGATCGTAACATTTAAGTGGCAGCGGTGGGATCCACAAAGGGATTCCGCTACCAAATATGAGTCTGAATAGTTTCCGAGGCGTTACTGGGGCTATACACCAGTAAAAGTAGACATAAGAGTAAAAGTAAAAGTGAATAAAAGTAAAGTGAATTATTTTTTTTTGTGTATAAAGTGATCAAGCGTCTCCGGGGCTGTAACGCCGGAAACAGTGGAAAAATAAAAAAGAAAATAAAAGTAAAAAATAAACTGGGTACCGGTTAAAGACTGGGACAACCAGCACCAACAGCCAGCCGCAACAATCAGGACCAACGTCCAGCCAGTACCAAGGAACCAGCACCAACAAGCCAGCCACTACAACCAGTATCAACATCCAGCATCAACCTCCAAGCAATTACTATTATTATTAATTAAAATTAAATTATTAAAAAAAAAAATTATTAATTAAAACATTATTACGTATTACAAAAATTGTTATGAGTATTAAACTACTGACCCCTGACCTCCCTTACAATTGTCACCCGACGCAACTTAAAAACTTTGGCGCTTCTTAAGGCCCTACCTTTCTCTACCCAACCCGACGATAAACCTCCCATTATGGAGATCAAATTAACCCTAAACGACATGAACACGATCGTTCCCACCTTCGATGGTAAACCAGATGAACTGAGCAAGTTCATCTCATGCGGCAACACTCTCTTTTGCTACGTAAAAGACGAGGCCCAACATAAACTATTTCTGTGTTGTCAGGACTCGACTCCAGGGCCAGGCCTTTGAGCTAATACAGCACAAGGGCTTGGCCACCTGGAAAGATCTGGTAACTGAACTGGAATCCCAGTTCAAAGAACATAGATCTCGGAGTTCTGTACAACACCAGCTTTTGTCGACTAGGCAAACCGCAAGAGAAAATGTGCAGGTGATAGGCTTTCCAATTTACTTGTCTCCCTCGATACGGCTACATACGACAGCTCACATGAAAAGGCAGTCAGAGATTTCCTTATCCTTGAAAACCACAAGCTTGCCTTACAGGCTTTTGAGGATGGAATAAGAAATCCTGACTTGAAACTTCTAGTGAAAGCTCATAACGCCACGGCATTGAAGGAAGCAATAACATACGCGGTATATTCATCGCTTCGGTTAGGTTCCGCTCATCTCCCTAGAAACGATTCACCTCGACCCATCTGCCAGACCTGTAATAAAACAGGTCACACATCTGCTACTTGCTTCCAAACCCTAAGGTCTGCAAACAATTCCCGACCTGTTTGTCAGACCTGCAACAAAATGGGGCACACCTCGGCGACCTGTTTCCGTAACAGAGACCTCCCACATTTTTCGTCCCCTCAAATAAAAAGAGAAGTCCGGCGCATTTATTGTAACTATTGCAATAGACCCAACCACTCGCAAAACGAATGTCGATTAAGGTTGGCGCAATCACAGACTCCAAGGCAAAGTCCTTCTCGAGAGAATTCTTATCGCCTAGAACCTAATTCTAGACCCCCGAATTCACCTCCACATAGGAAAAACCACGATGTAAGGTACCAGTATACACAACAGAGCAACCATCACGAGATTGACCTGGGAAACGACCAGGCTCGGGTGGCGAACAACGGCAGTACCTCTCGAGTCCTCGCAGCTGCCGACGTACACCATACCCCGATGTAAATTTGAAAATGATGGTATCATTCTGTCCCGAATATCCGGAACCGGTGATACGCATCAGATTCAAGCCATCGGAAAAAAAAAGTCGGATCGGATAAAAGTCACGTAACATTTTTAATAGACACAGGCGCAGAAATAAGCCTGATAAAGGCCAATAAATCATTAATTGGTTAGAGAAAGAAAAAGGTCACTGTGTCCACAATAGCCGGATACACTGGGGGAAGTGGTCGGAAAATTGGACTTCGATACTGACGAACATACGATCTCATTGGAACATCCATTCCAAGTAATGGACAATGAGATAAACCTCTCGTATGAAGGTATCCTAG
Organism: Eumerus sabulonum; assembly: GCA_951905685.1. Taxonomy (NCBI): domain Eukaryota; kingdom Metazoa; phylum Arthropoda; class Insecta; order Diptera; family Syrphidae; genus Eumerus; species Eumerus sabulonum. The sequence continues at coordinate 58,012,816 of OX645064.1, read as the reverse complement.
GAGCCGATTTCCTAACCAAATTCCAATGCTAAGTAAATTACGAAATTGGATATCTAGAGGCAAAAATAAAATCGACTAAAGAACCCGAAGACGTGGGCACCAAGCAAAAGATCACAGAGAGGGAAGACACCAAAACGCCTTACGAGGTAATACCTACGGGTAGCCATAGTCAAGAGAGAAATAGATGTGCTATGGAAGGTTCGAACCATACCGATACAACTGATTCCACGAACAACGCTGAGTGTCAATTGAACACCAGTGTGGAAGATAAAAAATCGATAAGGGAATCAAAATCTGATTCCGCCAGTCAACGGGACGGGATCAGAGGATTCACTAAAAACCGATACCGACCAAGCCATCTTCAAAACTCTCATTCCACAACTCTCCAAATCTTTGTTTGGTAATCAAAAAGAAAATGCGGACAAAAGAAAGAAAATAATAAATAAAAATAATAATAAAGAATACACAGCAAGCAGTAAGACTGAGACTCAAAGAAGCTCAGCAGCTCGTAAGACTGAATTAATAAAAGGCTTAGAAAAATCAGCAAGCAGTAAGACTGAGACTCAAAGAAGTTCAGCAGCCCGTAAGACTGAAGAAATAAAAAGCAAAGAAAACCCAGCAAACAGTAAGACTGAGACTCAAAGAAGCTCAGCAGCCCATAAGACTGAGGTATTAAAAATAAATAAAGAAAAAGAAAATAAAATAATCATAAAATCTAGAGTCCAGCAAATATTCGAGGTTTCATTCATACATCAAAACTACAAAAATGTAGTAATACGGAAAAGGGAGATCAAGCCAGGTATCTATATAGGTGAGACAATAATTCAACCTAAAAATTCGAAAATTAAAATACTACTAATGAACATCTCGGATTCTGATCAAGAAATAAATCTTGATGATATAAATTTCGACTGGAAACAATTAAACGAATTCAATATAATAAAAGCAGACAGTCTAAATAACGTCCTGAAAAACAGGCTAAAACATTTAGAGCCGCTTTTGGAATTCCAACATTGTAATCCGGAAGAAAAAAGATCTATCCTAAACATATGCCGAAAATACAATGATTTGTTTTACCTTGATGGCGATCACCTTACGTTTACCAATGCTATCCAATACAAGATAATTACAGAAGAAGGAAAACCACCCCTTGCACTAGACCGTACCGGCTCCCAGACAGCTCAAAAGAAGAAATACACAGACAGGTGAATGAAATGCTACAGGACGGTGTGGTAGAACCGAGTTATAGCCCTTGGAATTCATCATTGCTACTAGTCCCAAAGAAGCCAGGACAAGACGGCACAAAACGATGGAGAGTAGAAGTTGACTTTAGGAAGCTAAATGAATTAACAGTTGGTGACGCTTATCCTTTGCCCAATATTACTGACATTTTGGATCAATTGGGAAGAGCGAAGTATTTTAGTACTGTAGTGATTGCACTACATTGCACTGCATCCTCCACCATACGCTTAATTGCACTACATTGCACTCTACGCATTTCACTCCATTCCACACACCATGCAAACACTGTAATATCGAGACTCGTGTCGTCGTATTGTCGCCACTAAACCACCACCAACCAATGCACATAAATTGCATAATATACGATCAACCCCAATTTTTCAGCACTAGGTCAATGTCGGCACTCGCGCCTTTTCCCTCTTCATATGTCACTTCGTAAATAATGCTCGAACCCGAGCAATACGTAAACAAGTGACGAAGAAGGGAAAACTCCAAAACACCGTGAAATGCCAATAATGCATTTCACACGATCGAACTGGAGTAAAGTTGAACCGATTAACAAAACATGACTAACATTCACGACCACTCCACACCGTGGAATGCTGAGATAGCATTTCACGCAATTGGAAAACCAATTAGTGAAGTGTGAATGACATGTATGACCAATTAATAGTGCGCAAATGCTGAGTGATCAGAAATGCATATGCAGGCAAGTGCTATGAGCGCTATGCTAATGGTATGGGGTACGGATGGGTTGCGACATAGCGATGACACTAAGTATTTTTGACCTAAATCAAAAGTGCCCTTCGGCACTTGGTGTGTTGGAGGGGATTGCGATTCAACCAGAATCCTCCTATAAAAGGGATGGTAATTTTGGTTGAAATTCAGAGAGCAGCGGCAAATAGTGAAGGACGAACCCCTACATCAAAGCAGAAGCAGCAAAACGAAGTAAGAAAACAATAAAAACTAAAAATTAACCATTTGTCTTTTTTCCCTTCTCTCTCCGTTCGGCACTCTTCCCTCAATATACAGAGGAAGCACGGTGCCTGAGCGTAACATTTTGGTGGCAGCGGTGGGATCCACAAAGGGATTCCGCTACCAAACACGAGTCTGAATAGTACTCGAGGCGTTACTGGGGCTATACACCAGTAAAAGTAAAGTGTTTAAAGTGAAATTCTTTGTGTGTGTATAAAGTGATCAAGCGTCTCCGGGGCTGTAACACCGGATACAGTGTTAAAAAAAAAAATAATAACATAAAATAACAAAAAAAAGGGGAAGACCGAAATAACCAGCACCAGCAGCCGCACCAGCCAGTACCAGCAGCAATACGCCAGCCGCAACAACTAGCCGCACCAGCCAGTACCAAGAACCAGCACCAACAGTCAGCCAGCACCAACAGTCAGCGATAAGCAGCAAATTCCAGCATCAACAACCAACAGCCAAGTAATTAAATTACCATTTTTTTTTTTATTACGAACCATATAATTATTACGTATTACAAAAATTGTTTAAGTATTAAACTACTGACCCCTGACCTCCCTTACAATTCTTACCCGACGCAACCTTAGAACTTTGGCGCTTCTTAGGGCCCTACCTTTTTCTACCCAACCCGACGATAAACCTCCCATTATGGAGATTAAATTAACTATAAATGACGTGAACACGATCGTTCCCACCTTCGATGGTAAACCCGATGAACTGAGCAAGTTCATCTCATGCGGCAACACTCTCTTTTGCTACGTAAAAGACGAGGCCCAACATAAATTATTTCTCAGTGTTGTCAGGACTCGACTCCAGGGCCAGGCCTTTGAGCTAATACAGCACAGAGACTTGACCACTTGGAAAGATCTAGTAACGGAACTGGAATCCCAGTTCAAAGAACGTAGATCTCGGAGTTCTGTACAGCACCAGCTTTTGTCGACTGGGCAAACAGCAAGAGAAAATGTGCAGGAATACGGTGATAGGCTCTCAAGTTTACTTCTCTCCCTCGATACGGCTACATATGACAGTTCTCATGAAAAGGCAGTCAGAGATTTTCTTATCCTCGAAAACCACAAGCTTGCCTTACAAGCTTTTGAGGATGGAATAAGAAATCCTGACTTGAAACTTCTAGTGAAAGCTCATAACGCCACGGCATTGAGGGAAGCAATAACATACGCGGTAGATCAATCGCTTCGGTTAGGTAATAATTCCGCTCATTCACATAGAAACGATTCACCTCGACCCATCTGCCAGACCTGTAATAAAATAGGTCACACATCTGCTACTTGCTTCCAAGCCCTAAGGTCTGCAAACAATTCCCGACCTGTTTGTCAGACCTGCAACAAAATGGGGCACACCTCGGCGACCTGTTTCCGTAACAGAGACCTCCCATATTTTTCGTCCCCTCAAGTAAAAAGAGAAGTCCGGCGCATTTATTGTAACTATTGCAATAGACCTAACCACTCGCAGAACGAATGTCGGTTAAGGTTGGCGAAATCACAGACTCCAAGGCAAAATCCTTTTCGAGCGCTATGCTAATGCTATCCATATCGTCTAGAACCAAATTCTAGACCCCCGAATCCACCTCCACGTAGGAAAACCCACGATGTAAGGTACCAGTATACACAACAAAGCAACCATCACGAGATTGACTTGGGAAACGACCAGGCTCGGGTGGCGAACAACGGCAGTACCTCTCGAGTCCTCGCAGCTGCCGACGTACACCATATCCCGATGTAAATTTGAAAATGATGGTATCATTCTGTCCCGAATATCCGGAACCGGTGATACGCATCAGATTCAAACCATCGGATAAAAATACCGCAACATTCCTGATAGACACAGGCGCAGATATAAGTCTGATAAAGGCCAATAAAACATTAATTGGCCAGAGAAAGAAAAAGATCACTGTGTCCACAATAGCCGGATCCACTTTGAGCACCCTGGGGAAAGTGGTCGGAAAATTGGACTTCGATACTGACGAACATACGATCTCATTAGAACATCCATTCCAAGTAATGGACAATGAGATAAACCTCTCGTATGACGGTATCTTAGGAAATGATTTCCTAACCAAATTTCAATGTAAGGTAAATTATGAAATCGGATTTTTAGAAGCAAAAGTGAAATCGACCAGAGAACCCGAAGAAGTGAACACCAAACATAAGACCACAGAGAGGGAAGACAACAAAACACCTTACGAGGTAATACCTACGGGTAGCAAATGTCAAGAGAAAAATAGATGTGCTATGGAAGAGTCGAACCATATCGAAACAACTGATTCCACGAACAACGCTGAGTGTCAATTGAACACCAGTGTGGAAGATGAAAAGTCGATATGGGAATCAAAATCTGATTCCGCCAGTCTACGGACCGGATCAGACGATTCAATAAAAACCTATACCGACCAAGCCTTCTTAAAAACTCTCATTCCACAACTCTCCAAATCTTTGTTTGGTAATCAAAAAGAAAATGCGGACAAAAGAAAGAAAATAATAAATAAAAATAATAATAAAGAATACACAGCAAGCAGTAAGACTGAGACTCAAAGAAGCTCAGCAGCTCGTAAGACTGAATTAATAAAAGGCTTAGAAAAATCAGCAAGCAGTAAGACTGAGACTGAAAGAAGTTCAGCAGCCCGTAAGACTGAAGAAATAAAAAGCAAAGAAAACCCAGCAAACAGTAAGACTGAGACTCAAAGAAGCTCAGCAGCCCATAAGACTGAGGTATTAAAAATAAATAAAGAAAAGAAAATAATTATAAAATCTAGAGTCCAGCAAATCTTCGAAGTTCCATTTAAAGATCAAAACTACAAAAACGTAGTGATACAAAAAAAGGAGATCAAGCCAGGTATCTATATAGGTGAGACAATAACTCAACCTAAAAATTCGAAAATTAAAATACTGTTAATGAATATATCGGATTCTGATCAAGAAATAAATCAATAAATAAATAAATAATAAATAAATAAATAATAAATAAATAAAATAAATATGATAAATGAAGATAAAACTCCAACGCCCACAACCAGCCACAAGACACACAACCACCAAACCCACAAGACCCCCGCAAGCTCCAGCAGAAAACCACCAAACACACCCCTGAAGGACATCCTGTATCCAAATCAAACAAAAAGACCAACCCATCAATCCGCCCAAACCTGACAACTCTCCCCAACAATTCCTGACATCAACATGATTTCTCCAATCACCACTCCCGCATCCTCTGGGGAAGAAGATGTCTATGACTTCAAAACAGGAGCACCAGACCTTGACAAGACCCTAACAGAAGATGAGACCACCCTGTCACCCGAGCTGACAGACAAGATAGTAGGAAGCGTTCACCTGGATGCCATGCTGGATTCTGTCAGCGCCAAACTCAGAGAAAGTTCAACTCGGGAGCATGTATCTACTGCCAGAGCTCCATTCAACCCCCTCCCAAAACCAACAGGATCAAAAACCACAACAAAACTAAGTTATGAAAATAATCCCAAACATCCTCCAACAGATCTAGCTTCTGTGAAAATCATGTATCCCAACAGCATAACTGCGCGAACCATATCAGGAAATGAAGGCCTTCTCCCCGACGCCATGACCTCCAAGATAAACACTATGATTCAGTCCTGTCAGACCGTAAAGGGATTTCTTGAACTGGATGAGAAACTCTCTTATTACATTCTGGGGGCATTAGACATGAGCAGAATTAACACTCATCAAAAACTGGTAGAGACTGAAGGCTTCCTTTCGACCGTGACTAAATCTCTTAGTCAATCATCCTCTCAGCTTGAAGCTTCTTCTACCTCCCTAGTTGAGGGCACTATGAAGTTCCAAGAATCCTTTGGAACAATGATAGGCGAAATGACAAAAATTGTTTCACAATTCAAGTCCATCATGCCAAAGTCAGAAGTTCCATCCTTCTGTCCCAATGAGAAATTCATTTTGCCTGGTGGCACATTAACAGTGATCATAGGGCCCCCGGTTAGAACATTAATGAAAACCAATCCTCAATATCATCCTGATCAAGCTTGGATATACAAACTGTTATGTGACTCCATCAAGGGGTTACCCCCCACTATCATAAAAACACTGTCCTGTGACAATCTTTATAGATATGTAGAATCCATGTTAAATCATACTGGCCCCATTCCTGTGGAGATACCTCCTGAGGTTTTTGGGATTCATACTTAGGGCAACCCTGCAGCACGTCATCAGTCCTAGAACACGGCCAATCAATAAATCTTGATGATATTAATTTCGACTGGAAACAATTGAACGAATTCAATATAATAAAAGCAGACAATCTAAATAACGTCCTGAAAAACAGGCTAAAAAAATTAGAGTCGCTTTTGGAATTCCAACATTGTAATCCGGAAGAAAAAAGATCTATCCTAAACATCTGTCGAGAATACAATGATTTGTTTTACCTTGATGGCGATCACCTTACGTTCACCAATGCTATCCAACATAAGATAATTACAGAAGAAGGAAAACCACCCCTTTACACAAGACCTTACCGCCTCCCAGACAGTTCAAAGGAGGAAATACACAAACAGGTAAATGAAATGTTACAAGACGGTGTGGTACAACCAAGTTATAGCCCATGGAATTCACCTTTGCTACTAGTCCCAAAGAAGCCAGGGCAAGACGGCACAAAACGATGGAGAGTAGTAGTTGACTTTAGGAAGCTAAATGAATTAACAGTTGGTGACGCTTATCCTTTGCCCAATATTACTGACATTTTGGATCAATTGGGAAGAGCGAAGTATTTTAGTACTCTCGACTTAGCCAAAGGATTTCATCAAATTCTTATGGATAAAGCTGACAAACACAAGACAGCGTTTAGCACCCCATTCGGTCACTACGAATATAATCGTATGCCTTTCGGTCTAAAAAACGCACCCGCTACGTTTCAGAGACTAATGAATAATGTGCTCATGGGACTTCAAGGAATCGAATGCTTTGTTTATGTAGATGATATAGTCATCTACGGTTACGATCTTAACGATCACAATACTCGGCTTATTAAAGTTCTCAATCGTCTTCGAGAACACAATTTAAAACTTCAACCCGAGAAATGCCATTTTGTTAGAAAAGAACTCACGTATTTAGGGCACGTCATTTCTGAAAATGGAATAAAGCCAGACCCTGACAAAACCAAGGCGGTAAAAACTTTTCCAGTTCCTAAGAAACCAAAAGACATCAAGTCTTTTCTGGGCCTTGTAGGATACTACAGGAAATTTATACCGAATTTTGCCGAACTGGCTAAACCGCTCACAAAATTATTGAAGAAAAACGTCACCTTTCATTGGGACGCTTTTTGCGATGAAGCATTCACATCTTTGAAAGAAAAATGAATTAGTCCACCCATCCTATCATATCCGGATTTCACCCAAGAATTTCTCGTGACTACCGATGCCAGCGATATTGCATTAGTAGCTGTGTTATCACAAGGGCCAATAGGTCAGGACAAACCAATTTTCTTTGCGAGTCGAACTCTAAATGACGCAGAAACTCGTTACTCCACTTCCGAAAAAGAACTGTTAGCCATCGTGTACGCCCTGACCCAATTCCGACCATATATCTATGGGAGGAAATTTACTATCGTAACGGACCACAGTTCGCTACAGTGGCTAATAGGACGGAAGGACCCTACATCCAGATTGATGCGATGGAGAATCTTGTTGGAAGAATACGAATATACTATTGTCCACAAGAAAGGCAAGTTCAACACGAACGCCGACGCACTCAGTCGAATGCCGCAGTCCGAACCAAATAATAAGAGTTCTGTTTTGGTAACTACACGTAGCCAAAATAAAAGAAAAGAAACCCCTTCAGAGAAACCTTCAAACCTCGCCGAAGATATACAGGTTCTCTCTAGTCTTAATATTCATGGAGAAAAAGGATCCATACATACCGACAGAAGGGTTCAACATAAAATAATAATATTACCCTTGATAGGCTCAGAAGAAGAGTAAAAATTAAAAGAAATGATTCCAGAGTTTATAAAACCTGAGTTGGGAAAAATTAATATTTATAAACCCAATGATAACACAACAGTATATACCATCACGTTACCGGTACCATTTAGATGCCCTAGAGATGAAAATATCGCTGAGTCTTGTCTGAACGACATCAAGACCACGTGTACCAATAATAATTTAAAGTCGATTGGTATTTCCTTACCAACAATGAATGAGAAATCAAGGGAAGACTTTAAAAATCTTCTGGTAAAAACCTTCCAAACTCTTGATATGCACATACATACCTATTCCGATGAAAGAATCCGCTTGACAGACGCGGAAGACATTAAAAAGCTACTTTTCGAGTACCATGACTCACCATTCGGTGGACATCAAGGGGCTACCAGAACACTCAAGAGAATAAAGTCAAAATACTACTGGCCCACTATGGCAGCAGATATCGCAGCCTATATTCGAAAGTGCGCCTCCTGTCAGTTAAACAAAAGTAGGGCAAACCCGAAAATACCCATGAAAGTAACAACGACTAGCTCTAAACCATTCGAAAGGGTCGCCCTAGATATAGTCGGGCCCCTACCAACAAGCTATAATGGTCAAAAATATCTACTAACCTTTCAGGATGATTTAACAAAATTCTCAGAAGCTTTCCCACTACCAAATGCCGAAGCCTCAACGGTGGCCAGAACATTTGTGGAGAACATTGTTTGCCGACACGGTATACCTCACTCCCTTTTAACAGATCAGGGCACGAACTTTTTGAGCATTATGTTCAAGGAAATGTGCAAACTGATGAAAATAAAAAAACTAAACAGTACGCCTTATCATCCACAAACGAATGGAGCCCTGGAGCATAGCCGCAGAACTCTGGTTCAATCCCTCCGCCATTACGTCAATAAAGATACACTCAAATGGGATACATGGACCCCATATGCTATGTTCGTTTATAATACTACACCTCACAGTAGTACCGGCTACACGCCTTACGAACTCCTCTACGGTTTCCCGCCTAGTATACCGAGCATCCTCGAACAGACAGCGAGAGTTTCGTATAATTACGACAACTATGCAAACGAGCTAAAGGGTCGATTACAGCATGGCTACAAAATTGCCAGAGAGCATCTGCTTGATAAAAAAGAGAAAGCAAAGACATACTACGACAAACGCTGTAAAGCAAAAAGGTTTAACGTAGGCGATAAAGTACTAGTGAAAAACCAGACTAGAAAAAACAAACTTTCAACCCTATGGGAAGGACCGTACGAAGTAATCAAAATCAACTCTGATGAGAACACAATCGTCCAAATCGGGAAAAGTCAAAATTATTACACAATGATAACCTACAGTTATTACAAGAATAACACACCCAGACAAGCCCTTTAAGACACTAATGACCTTCATCACTACACTCTTATTTACATCATCCTGCTAGTACTCTTAATACTAACATTTTATAAAAGGTGCCAAACTTACAAGGTTAATAAAAACACAACCCCCGACAAAGACGACGTACACACTAAACACGCTCCTCAACCCGAGAAAACTTCTTCCCCTGAATTTAGACTGAGTATCTCAACAGACGGTCAGTAGTTCCAATACATATATGTACCTATTCAAAAAAAAAAAAAAAAAGAATTATATATACATATATACTTAGAAACAAATTAGCGATTATTATTAAAACTATATAAAAAGAAAAAGAAAAAACCATACAAATATCCCTTCTTCTAAGAACGAAACATTTTACACCATATGTATCTAATATTAAGAAACAAAAAATGTTGTTTGTAACAAAATGTACATGTAAAAAAAAAATGTTTATTTATAACAACTGAGAATATATATGCGAATACGAAATAAAATATATATACAAATGTATGTCAAAACCAGAAACAGAAAGCCAACATTGTACCCAGTAGTGAATCAGATACATATTTAGAAGTAAGATACGTAAATGTCAAAAAAAAAAAAAAAAAAAACATGTGTAAAACACACAAATTAAGCATGTACAAATTAAGTACTTAGACTCATATGTAAACAAACAAAAAAATGTCAAAAAAACAAAATGAACAAATGTTAAGAACCAAATTAAGAATGTATAAAAACTTGTAATTTGTAATTACTTTGCAGAAAATTAACCTCTTCAAAGTCAATTTTCTTTTTCATAGGGGAGGAGGATGTAGTGATTGCACTACATTGCACTGCATCCTCCACCATACGCTTAATTGCACTACATTGCACTCTACGCATTTCACTCCATTCCACACACCATGCAAACACTGTAATATCGAGACTCGTGTCGTCGTATTGTCGCCACTAAACCACCACCAACCAATGCACATAAATTGCATAATATACGATCAACCCCAATTTGTCAGCACTAGGTCAATGTCGGCACTCGCGCCTTTTCCCTCTTCATATGTCACTTCGTAAATAATGCTCGAACCCGAGCAATACGTAAACAAGTGACGAAGAAGGGAAAACTCCAAAACACCGTGAAATGCCGATAATGCATTTCACACGATCAAACTGGAGTAAAGGCGAACCGACTAAACATGACTAACATTCACGACCACTCCACACCGTGGAATGCTGAGATAGCATTTCACGCAATTGGAAAACCAATTAGTGAAGTGTGAATGACATGTATGACCAATTAATAGTGCGCAAATGCTGAGTGATCAGAAATGCATATGCAGGCAAGTGCTATGAGCGCTATGCTAATGGTATGGGGTACGGATGGGTTGCGACATAGCGATGACACTAAGTATTTTTGACCTAAATCAAAAGTGCCCTTCGGCACTTGGTGTGTTGGAGGGGATTGCGATTCAACCAGAATCCTCCTATAAAAGGGATGGTAATTTTGGTTGAAATTCAGAGAGCAGCGGCAAATAGTGAAGGACGAACCCCTACATCAAAGCAGAAGCAGCAAAACGAAGTAAGAAAACAATAAAAACTAAAAATTAACCATTTGTCTTTTTTCCCTTCTCTCTCCGTTCGGCACTCTTCCCTCAATATACCGAGGAAGCACGGTGCCTGAGCGTAACAGTACTCTCGACTTAGACAAAGGATTTCATCAAATTCTTATGGATAAAGCTGACACACACAAGACAGCGTTTAGCACCCCATTCGGTCACTACGAATATAATCGTATGCCTTTCGGTCTAAAAAACGCACCGGCTACATTTCAGAGGTTAGTGAATAATGTGCTCATGGGACTTCAAGGAATCGAATTCTTTGTTTTTGTAGATGATATAGTCATCTACGGTTACGATCTTAACGATCACAATACTCGGCTTATTAAAGTTCTCAATCGTCTTCGAGAACACAACTTAAAACTTCAACCCGAGAAGTGCCACTTTGTTAGAAAAGAACTCACGTATTTACGGCACGTCATTTCTGAAAATGGAATAAAGCCAGACCCTGACAAAACCAAGGCGGTAAAAACTTTTCCAGTTCCTAAGAAACCAAAAGACATCAAGTCTTTTCTGGGCCTTGTAGGATACTACAGGAAATTTATACCGAATTTTGCCGAACTGGTCACCTTTCATTGGGACGCTTTTTGCGACGAAGCATATGGGTCTCTGAAAGAAAAATTAATTAGTCTACCCATCCAATCATATCCGGATTTCACCCAAGAATTTCTTTTGACTACCGATGCCAGCGATATTGCATTAGGTGCCGTGTTATCACAAGGGCCAATAGGTCAGGACAAACCAATTTTCTTTGCGAGTCGAACTCTAAATGATGCAGAAACTCGTTACTTCACTTCCGAAAAAGAACTATTAGCCATTGTGTACGCCCTGACCCAATTCCGACCATATATCTATGGGAGGAAATTTACTATCGTGACGGACCACAGTTCGCTACAGTGGCTAATAGGAAGGAAGGACCCTACATCCAGATTGATGCGATGGAGAATCTTGTTGGAAGAATACGAATATACTATTGTCCACAAGAAAGGCAAGTTTAACACGAACGCCGACGCACTCAGTCGAATACCGCAGTCCGAACCACATAATAAGAGTTCTGTTTTGGTAACTACACGTAGCCAAAATAAAATAAAAGAAACTCCTTCAGAGAAACCCTCAAACCTCGCCGAAGATATACAGGTTCTCTCTAGTCTTAATATTCATGGAGAAAAGGGATCCATACATACCCACAGAAGGGTTCAACATAAAATAATAATATTACCCTTGATAGACACAGAAGAAGAGCAGAAATTAAAAGAAATAATTCCAGAATTCATAAAACCTGAGTTGGGAAAAATTAATATTTATAAATGATAACACAACAGTATATACCATCACGTTACCGGTACCATTTAGATGCCCTAGAGATGAAAATATAGCTGAGTCTTGTCTGAACGACATCAACACCACGTGTACCAATAATAATTTAAAGTCGATCGGTATTTCCTTACCGTCAATGAATGAGGAATCAAGGGAAGACTTTAAGAATCTTCTGGTAAAAACCTTTCAAACTTTTGATATGCATATACATATGTATCTATTCCGATGAAAGAATCCGCTTGACAGACGCGGAAGACATTAAAAAGCTACTTTTCGAGTACCATGACTCACCATTCGGTGGACATCAAGGGGCTACCAGAACACTCAAGAGAATAAAGTCAAAATACTACTGGCCCACTATGGCAGCAGACGTCGCAGCCTATATCCGAAAGTTCGCCTTCTGTCAGTTAAACAAAAGTAGGACAAACCCTAAAATACCTATGAAAATAAAAACGACTAGCTCTAAACCATTCGAAAGGGTCGCCCTAGATATAGTCTGGCCCCTACCAACGAGCTATATTGGTCAGAAATACCTACTAACCTTTCAGCATGATTTGACGAAATTCTCTGAAGCTTTCCCACTACTAAATGCCGAAGCCTCAACGGTGGCCAGAACATTTGTGGAGAACATTGTTTGTCGACATGGTATACCTCATTCCCTCTTAACAGATCAGGGCACGAACTTTTTGAACATTATGTTCAAAGAAATGTGCAAACTGATGAAAATAAAAAAAACTTAACACTACGCCTTATCATCCACAAACGAATGGAGCCCTGGAGCGTAGCCACAGAACTCTGGTTGAATACCTCCGCCATTACGTCAATAAAGATACACTCACATGGGATACATGTTTACAATACTACACCTCACCGTAGTACTGGCTACATGCCTTACGAACTCCTCTACGGTTTCCCGCCTAATGTACCGAGCATTCTCGAACAGACAGCAAGAGTCTCGTATAATTACGACAATTATGCAAACGAGCTAAAGGTTCGATTACAGCATGGCTACAAAATTGCCCGAGAGCTTCTTCTCAACAAAAAGAAAAAAACTAAATTATACTACGACAAACATAGTAAACCCAAAAGATTCAATGTAGGGGATAAAGTACTAGTGAAAAACCAGACTAGAAAAAACAAACTTTCAACCCTATGGGAAAGACTGTACGAAGTGATCAAAATCAACTCCGATGAGAACACCATCGTCCAATTTGGGAAAAAGTCAAAACTACTACACAACGACAACCTACAACTATTACGAGAGTAACAAAACACACGAACGAGAACCAAAAAAAAAAAAAAGAAATATACCCGTTCTAACAAATCAATGTTTTGTTTATAATCCCAGGATGGAATCAATACACTTCCGACCAAACTCCAGATGGACACTCTTAAACATCGTGTCCAACATAGAAATCCCTTTGCGGATCGGAATGACCAAAATAGGAAACGGTTATCCTAACCTGGTAGACATCCCTAGCGACCTAGTATCCATAATTCAGGCAATAATGTTTATAAACCCGGATGACAACAGTGTTTTTTTCTAAAGGATTGCCCACACTCATACGGTACCTATATCAACGGGGAAAGGCTAGTCTGGGACGTTTTAACGGAAATCAAACTAGGCGATAAAATCGGGTTCGGAATGGCAAACGAGGATTCCAATCTTCATCCGTGCCCAATTTATATACTAAAAACTACCCGAACAAATGTATTCAACCCACTAACACTTCCCATGTCTGAGTCCGAAACTGACTTCGAACGAGAGGATATATGGGAGAATTGCCCAAATCCATACTACGAATATTAACTATGTACAAACCACAGATAAATATATGTATACTAATAAGAGCGGTGGCGTATTTTATTGTTTTTTTTCTCTTCTCTTGCTCAAGAGCGAGCTTTGTTTAACGCTATAGGCACCATCAGCAAGTCTTTATTCGAGACGCTCAACGATGACGACGCTAGATTCTACGACAAACAAATAGAATTATCTAAATCCAACGAAAAACACTTGTTATCTCTTATACATAAACAGACAATACTACTAGACACCACTAAAAACGTTTTTAACAAGTCCGAACAAGCCATAGAAAATCAGATGATGGCCATCAACTCTTAAATTGATAATGCGAAACACGCAATAGACATCTTGATTAATTCGACTCATGATCAAAAGCTATTCCACGAAATCGAGTCACTAACCACCCTCATCACCTTAATCATCATACGGTATCAAGACACCCTTAATGATATACTTAACCTAGTAAACGACATCAAAAACGGCAAGCCACACCCAGCAATAATATCAACGGACCAGTTGAATTCCGCCCTAAAACAAATCAAAAGAGAACTCCCGAACGGTACGAAACTGCCCTTCATAGCTAATGATGAAAGCACAATTTTCTTGTACCAATTCTGCACCACTAATGTAGCCGTGCAAACAGGAAAAATTATTTATGAGTTCAAAATACCCCTTCCAATAATAGACAACAAGTTGCGAGATACAATTACTAAAAGGCAACATTAACCTCCCAAATACCTGTCTAATAAAACAAACAAAACCATCAATAGCATGGATCCAACTCTCCGAACCAAACAAATGGTTATTTTCATCTTTGAATGAATACCTGATCGAAGAAATATGTGGAGAAAACGCCACCACATATACTCTAAAAAACACCATTAAAATAGAACTTGAGGCAAATTTTTATCTAAAATCAAAAGAACTCACCATACAAGGACTAAATGAAAATTCCTCTATCCTCACAAATTCATACGTTCCCCCTTCGAATATCTCACACATCATCTCCAACAACTAATCCAATTTCACATCAAACATTGTGGTCGCAAGGTTCTCCAGTCAAAACGACCTAAAACTAATATCCCAAGGAATAGACAATTTAAAAAGCGACACAGCCAAGCCACTTAAATCACTAGACACTAATGACCTCCATCACAACACCCTTATTTACATCATCCTTTTACTACTCTTAACACTAATATTCTATAAGAGGTGTCAAAGTTACAAGGTTAACAAAAACGCAACCCCCGACAAAGACGACGTACGCACTAAACACGCTCCTCAACCAGAGAAAACTTGCACCCCTGAATTCAGACTAAGTATCTCGACACACGGTCAGTAGTTCCAATATGTATACATATTCAAAAATTGTATACATATATACCCAAGATATTTTAGAGATAGGTTAACGATACCAACATCTTTTTCTAATAGAACAAAATATTTTATATTAAAAATTTCGCATGTATAAGTCAAAAAAAAAAAACAAAAACTTATATGTAGATATCTTACAAGTATAGGCTAAAAATGTTTATTCATAACCACTGGGTTACAAATATATATGTATATATAACATATACATATGTATGCCAAAATACGAAACAAAAACCAAAATTATACCAATAGGTTGCATATTTTGACGTAAATACGTAAAACAAAAAAAAAATATGTCAAAAACACAAATTAAGCATGTACAAGTTAAATATTTAGACTAAGATATAAACAAATGTCAAGAAACCAAATTATGCATGTACAAAACTTGTAACTTGCAATTACTCTGCAGAAAATTAACCTCTTCAAGGTCAATTTTCTTTTTCATAGGGGAGGAGGATGTAGTGATTGCACTACATTGCACTGCATCCTCCACCGTACGCATAATAGCACTACGATGCACCACACTCTACGCATTCCACTCCATTCCACACGCCATGCAAACACTGAAGTATCGAAACTCGTATCACCGTTTTGCCGCCACTAAACCACTACCAACCAATGCACATAAATTGCATAATATACGATCAACCCCAATTTGTCAGCACTAGGTCAATGTCGACACTCGCGCCTACTCCCTCTTCATCTGTCACTTCGTAAATAATGCTCGAACCCGAGCAATACGTAAACAAGTGACGATAAAGGGAAAACTCCAAAACACTGTGAAACGCCGATAATGCATTTCACACGATTGGATTGGGGTAAAGGCGAGCCGATTAACAAAGCATGACTAACATTCACGACCACTCCACACCGTGGAATGCTGAGATATGTAGTATTTCACGCAATTGGAAAACCAATTAGTGAAGTGTGAATGACATGAAAGTTAACACGACAATTCTCCATTCCCTTTCCCATACCTATCCTACATGAGTACATGACCCAAACAACCGCTTGCGTCATCATTTAAGTATCTCGAAATAACGGCACTTCATGCACCTAATTAAAGTAATGTTTACCTTGCACCTATTAATCGTTAATTGCCAGAAATATTGTGAAACATATTAATAAGCAAAATCAAACAATTGTAATTTGAAACCTTAGCCTAAGCGAAATAAGTACTATAAAAGTAAGTGAAAAAATAAATAAAGCGTTCAGTTGCGTAACCCGAGTCGTACGGTGTTTTTTTATTCAATCGCGAACCAAACGCGATAACTGGCGCCCGAGCATTAAAAAAGTCTAACCCGAGGGCAAGTAAAAAAAAAAAAACGTGTGAAGTGGTGAAAACCCTACGAGAAACAAATCAAAATAATCTCTCCGGACTAAATTTTTAAGTGACCAGTGTGAAGTGGCTATATACGCCCTACTAGTCAAAACGGAGTGATCTAACATAAAAATACCGTGATAACTTTTAGAAAATCCCTCTGAATAAGTGACAAGTGTGAAGTGGTCAACAAAAGCCCTACTAGTGAAAACAGAGTGAATTAACTTTCGAAAAAACCATCTGAAAAGTGACATGTGTGAAGTGGTCAAATCCTACTAGTCAAACGGAGAAACCACCAAAAAAAAAAAAACACGGTAATAAATAAAAACCTTTGAAGAAGGGAACATCAGATAACTAAACCAAACCAGACCCAACGTGGCACAACCCGTCCCCGAGTAAGAGAAAAATCTAAAAAGGACAACACGGACTGCCCATAAGGACCAGCAAGGACATGCTAATAAATATACTTGTACTGTAAGTCAATCTTTAGGAAAAATTACGCATTTAAAATTATTTTATTTAAAATTGTTTATATTCAATTAAACTAATTACATTTAGCAAATATACCATTGTGAACTATCTATTAAAAACAAATTGTATTCAAACCATTTTATCCAATTGTTTTTGTATAATGGAAAATATGAAAGACGCAATAACTAAATTAACGGGGGCAGTAAACGCTCAAATGGAGCAAATTAAATTAATAAATACCCGTCTCCAACAACTCGAATCAAGAATAAGTCCCCTCCAAAATACTTCCCAACCCCCTCCTGTAAACCCAGCAATCCCAAAAACCGAACAAGATTTAATTGATATTAGGAAACTCCCCGATAGCGTTAGGGATCTACAACCATTTGACGGAAATCCCGTCCACTATGTTTCATGGATCCACAATGTGGAGTCCATATTAAAAGACTATGACATAGTGAAGTCAAAACCTATTTTCCGAGCCATTACCCAACACATTAGGCAGGAAATTAGAGGCCCAGCCGACACGGCCTTAATAACCTAAAACATATTCGATGACGATTGGTCGAAAATAAAGAAATGTTTGTCTCTGCGTAATGCAGATGTTCGAACACTTGAACACGAACTAAACTCTATGTATCAAGGTAGACAAAGCATAGATGAATTCTATGCAAGAGTCAACCACCAACTTTCCCTTTTAATAAGCAAACTAAAGACCGAAGACCACTCACAAGAAACGATTTACGCTTTGACTGAAAACTATAGGAACCGAGCACTAGACATATTCATCAGAGGTCTCAATGGAGACGTTTCGAGAATGCTTATCATTCAAAGACCCAAGACTCTGCCGGAAGCATACACATCGTGTCTTGAATTCCAAAATCTCAATTTCAGAAGCCTTCCGATTCACAATAGATACTTAAACAATACTATATCAGCACCCATTAATCAAATGTTTCCCAGTAGACCCCAATACAAGCCGAAACCGGCGCCTAGACAGACTACTCCTTTGGAGAAAAACATAATCTACAACACCCCTCGTCATGTTGAACAGTACGCCCACAATAATCCACCACCAAGACCAACGCAACCAAAACCGGCACAGCCCATGGAAATCGATCCATCGGTCCAAACCCGTATGGTAAACTACATAAACAGACCAAACAACGCCATTGTCAGGAAATCAAATGAATCTTCAAACTTGCCTCGAAAACAACAACGGCTTTTCGCTACTAATACCATCGAAACATCGGAAAACGAGCCAATAGACCTGAATGACACACCAAGTCAATCGGACGAGGAAGTCGATTATGAAGATGGAATTGAATCAGAGGAAGTACATTTTATGACAACAGCCTCTCTAGCGTACCATACCTAGAGTATGCTACTAGAGATGGCAAGACGCTTAAATTTTTAGTCGACAGAGGAGCCTACAAAAATTTCGTATCAAATAAAATAGCATACAACTCAAAGCCCATTCAAACCCCGTTTGAAATCCAATCAGCAGCAGGACAACTCAAAATCACCCACAAGGTGAGCGGCCCCTTCTTCAAAAGTCTCGGAACAACAGCATAATCGGCACTTTGAGGAAACTAGAAGCTGTAATCGATAGAAAAAACAACATTCTACACATCAGTCCTAACATTAGAATAGAATTAAAAGCGAAACGATCCCGAGAGGTTAACAATGTTCAAATTAGCAATATAGAAGTCGATAAGGACATTCAGAATATCTTAATGAAACATAAGAAACTTTTTGGTCCCATTTCTGATAGCGGTATAATAGATACGAATGTTCAAGCCGAAATCAGAACCACCACATCTGAACCGATCTATACTAAAACATACCCCTACCCAGCAAATTTAAGATCAGAAGTGGAACAGCAGATTGGAAAAATGCTAAAAGATGGTGTTATAAGACCCTCAAAAAACAGCCCAAAACAGCCTTTTCCGTTGCAAATGGCAAGTACGAATTCACTCGACTTCCATTTCGGCTAAAGAATGCGCCCGCAATTTTCCAGCGCATGATCAACGATGTCTTAGCACCTATAATAGGTAAAATGTGCTACGTGTACATAGACGACATCATTGTTTTCGGAAAAGATAAGGAAGAACATATAGAAAACCTTGATAAAGTTCTCACACTCCTGGGGAAAGCTAACCTCAGAGTCAATTTAGAGAAATCTAAGTTCCCGAGAACCGAAGTAGATTTTCTTGGTTATATTATCACCCAAAAAGGAATACGCGCGGATCCCAAAAAAAATACGGCAATTCAAAAGATTCCACCACCTCAGAACCTTAAGGACCTGAAGAGTTTTCTTGGCTTGGCTTCATACTATCGGAAATTTATTAAAGATTTCGCCAGAATAGCCAAACCCTTGACAAACTTAACTAGAGGAGCTCAATTCAAATCAAACATGTCAAGAAAAACGGAAATTCATCTTGATGACCAAGCACTGAAAGCATTCAACAATCTAAAGGAAATGCTTATGTCATCAGATATTCTAGTTTTTCCAGACTTTAACTTGCCATTTATACTCACAGCCGATGCTTCCAATTACCTATTACGGTTATATCCAGATCATTATCCTCGGCTGAAGAAAATTACTCGACCATCGAGAAAGAACTTCTTGCCATAGTATGGGCCTTGGATAAGCTAATGTAGTGTTTGCACTACATTGCACTGCATCCTCCACCATACGCATAATTGCACTAC
This sequence comes from Eumerus sabulonum, assembly GCA_951905685.1. NCBI lineage: Eukaryota > Metazoa > Arthropoda > Insecta > Diptera > Syrphidae > Eumerus > Eumerus sabulonum. The sequence continues at coordinate 57,992,648 of OX645064.1, read as the reverse complement.
ATTGCACTCTACGCATTTCACTCCATTCCACACACCATGCAAACACTGTAATTTCGAGACTCGTGTCGTCGTATTGTCGCCACTAAACCACCACCAACCAATGCACATATATTGCATAATATACGATCAACCCCAATTTGTCAGCACTAGGTCAATGTCGGCACTCGCGCCTTTTCCCTCTTCATATGTCACTTCGTAAATAATGCTCGAACCCGAGCAATACGTAAACAAGTGACGAAGAAGGGAAAACTCCAAAACACCGTGAAATGCCGATAATGCATTTCACACGATCGAACTGGAGTAAAGGCGAGCCGATTAACAAAACATGACTAACATTCAAGACCACTCCACACCGTGGAATGCTGAGATAGCATTTCACGCAATTGGAAAACCAATTAGTGAAGTGTGAATGACATGTATGACCTTTTAATAGTGCGCAAATGCTGAGTGATCAGAAATGCAGGCAAGTGCTATGAGCGCTATGCTAATGGTATGGGGTACGGATACCATACCATTGCCAAGTGCCCTTTGGCAATTGGTGTGTTGGAGGGGATTGCGATTCAACCAGAATCCTCCTATAAAAGGAATGGTAATTTTGGTTGAAATTCAGAGAGAACCGCAACCAGTAGTGAAGGACGAACCCCTACATCAAAACAGAACCAAGCAGAACTAAGTAAGAAAACAATAAAAACTTAAAATTAACCATTTGTCTTTTTTCCCTTCTCTCTCCGTTCGGCACTCTTCCCTCGACGTGACGAGGAAGCACGGTGCCCGATCGTAACATTTTGGTGGCAGCGGTGGGATCCACAAAGGGATTCCGCTACCAACTAAGAGTCTACGTTGTACTCGAGGCGTTTACTGAGGCTATACACCAGTAAAAGTGATAAAAGTAAAGTGAAATTTTTTGTGTCAATAAAGTGATCAAGCGTCTCCGGGGCTATAACACCGGAAAAAGTGAAAAAAAAAGAAAAATTATAATAAAAGCGAAGCTCCATCAGTCAGCCACTACAACCAGCCGCACCAGCCAGTACCAGCACCAATACGCCAGCCGCAACAACTAGCCAGCACCGGCCGTCAGCCGCAAGAACCAGCATCAACAACCAACAGCCAAGTATTTACTATTATTGTTAATTAAAATTAAATTATTAAAAATTTTTTTTTAAACATTATTACGTATTACAAACATTGTTTTAAGTATTAAACTACTGACCCCTGTCCACCCAAGTCGACAATAAACCTCCCGTTATGGAGGTCAAAATAACCTTAAACGACGTGAACACGATCGTTCCCACCTTTGATGGTAAACCAGAGGAACTGAGTAAGTTCATCTCATGCGGCAACACACTCTTTTGCTACATAAAAGATGAAGCCCAACACAATTGTTCCAACACTTGGAAAGATCTTGTAGCTGAACTGGAGGCACAGTTCAAAGAGCATCGATCTCGGGGTTCTATACAGAACCAGCTCTTGGCGGCTAGACAGACCGTAAAAGAAAATGTGCAGGAATACGGTGATAGGCTTTCCAATTTACTTCTCTCCCTCGATACGGCCATTTGTCTTTTTTCCCTTCTCTCTCCGTTCGGCACTCTTCCCTCGACGTGACGAGGAAGCATGGTGCCCGATCGTAACATTTTGGTGGCAGCGGTGGGATCCACAAAGGGATTCCGCTACCAACTACGAGTCTACGTTGTACTCGAGGCGTTTACTGGGGCTATAGTATAGCTATAGCACAGTAAAAGTGTTAAAAGTGCTAAAGTGATTCGAGTGAATTTTTTTTTTTTAGTGTATAAAGTAACCAAGCGTCTCCGGGGCTGTAACACCGGATACAGTGTTAAAATAAAAAAAAAATATAATCAAAAATAATAAAAAGGGAAAGACCAAAATAACCCGCACCAGCCAGTACCAGCACCAATACGCCAGCCGCAACAACTACAGCATCTACAACCAACACCAACAGCCAAGTAATTAAATTACTATTTTTATTAATTATACATTTATTACTACGAACCATATAATTATTACGTATTATAAAATTTGTTTAAGTATTAAACTACTGACCCTTGACCTCCCTTACAATTCTTACCCGACGCAACCTTAGAACTTTGGCGCTTCTTAAGGCCCTACCTTTTTCCACCCAAGTCGACAATAAACCTCCCGTTATGGAGGTCAAATTAACCTTAAACGACGTGAACACGATCGTTCCCACCTTTGATGGTAAACCAGAGGAACTGAGTAAATTCATCACATGCGGCAACACACTCTTTTGCTACATAAAAGATGAGGCCCAACACAAATTGTTCCTTAGTATTGTCAGGACCCGACTCCAGGGCCAGGCCTTTGAGCTAATACAGCACAAAGACTTGACCACTTGGAAAGATCTTGTAGCTGAACTGGAGGCACAGTTCAAAGAGCATCGATCTCGGGGTTCTATACAGAACCAGCTCTTGGCGGCCAGACAGACCGTATAAGAAAATGTGCAGGAATACGGTGAGAGGCTTTCCAATTTACTTCTCTCCCTCGATACGGCTACATATCACAGTTCACATGAAAAGGCAGTCAGAGATTTCCTTATCCTTGAGAACCACAAGCTTGCCTTACAAGCTTTTGAGGATGGAATAAGAAATCCTGACTTGAAACTTCTAGTGAAGGCTTATAACGTTAAGGCATTGAAGGAAGCAATAACATACGCGTTAGATCAATCGCTTCGGTTAGGTTCCGGTCATCTCCCTAGAAACGATTCACCTCGACCCATCTGCCAGACCTGTAATAAAACAGGTCACACATCTGCTACTTGCTTCCAAGCCCTAAGGTCTGCACACAATTCCCGACCTGTTTGTCAGACCTGCAACAAAATGGGGCACACTTCGGCGACCCGTTTCCGTAACAGAAACCTTCCACATTTTTCGTCCCCTCTAATAAAAAGAGAAGTCCGGCGCATTTATTGCAACTATTGCAATAGACCTAACCACTCGCAGAACGAATGTCGGTTAAGGTTGGCGCAATCGCGGGCTCCAAGGCAAAATTCTTTTCGAGAAAATCCATATCGTCTAGAACCTAATTCTAGACGTACACCATATCCCGATGTAAATTTGAAAATGATGGTATCATTCTGTCCCGAATATCCGGAACCGGTGATACGCATCAGATTCAAACCATCGGATAAAAATACCGCAACATTCCTGATAGACACAGGCGCAGATATAAGTCTGGTAAAGGCCAATAAAACATTAATTGGCCAGAGAAAGAAAAAGATCACTGTGTCCACAATAGCCGGATCCACTTTGAGCACCCTGGGGGAAGTGGTCGGAAAGTTGGACTTCGATACTGATGAACATACGATCTCTTTAGAACATCCATTCCAAGTAATGGACAATGAGATAAACCTCTCGTATGACGGCATCTTAGGAAATGATTTCCTAACCAAATTTCAATGTAAGGTAAATTATGAAATCGGATTTTTAGAGGCAAAAGTGAAATCGACCAGAGAACCCGAAGAAGTGAACACCAAACATAAGACCACAGAGAGGGAAGACAACAAAACACCTTACGAGGTAATACCTACGGGTAGCAAATGTCAAGAGAAAAATAGATGTGCTATGGAAGAGTCGAACCATATCGAAACAACTGATTCCACGGACAACGCTGAGTGTCAATTGAACACCAGTGTGGAAGATGAAAAGTCGATATGGGAATCAAAATCTGATTCCGCCAGTCTACGGACCGGATCAGACGATTCAATAAAAATCGATACCGACCAAGCCTCCTTAAAAACTCTCATTCCACAACTCTCCATATCTTTGTTTGGTAATCGCAAAGAAAATGCGGACGAAAGAAAGAAAATAATAAATAAAAATAATGATAAAGAATACACAGCAAGCAGTAAGACTGAGACTCAAAGAAGCTCAGCAGCTCGTAAGACTGAATTAATAAAAGGCTTAGAAAAATCAGCAAGCAGTAAGACTGAGACTCAAAGAAGTTCAGCAGCCCGTAAGACTGAAGAAATAAAAAGCAAAGAAAACCCAGCAAACAGTAAGACTGAGACTCAAAGAAGCTCAGCAGCCCATAAGACTGAGGTATTAAAAATAAATAAAGAAAAGAAAATAATTATAAAATCTAGAGTCCAGCAAATCTTCGAAGTTCCATTTAAAGATCAAAACTACAAAAACGTAGTGATACAAAAAAAGGAGATCAAGCCAGGTATCTATATAGGTGAGACAATAACTCAACCTAAAAATTCGAAAATTAAAATACTGTTAATGAATATATCGGATTCTGATCAAGAAATAAATCAATAAATAAATAAATAATAAATAAATAAGTAATAAATAAATAAAATAAATATGATAAATGAAGATGAAACTCCAACGCCCACAACCAGCCACAAGACACACAACCACCAAACCCACAAGACCCCCGCAAGCTCCAGCAGAAAACAACCAAACACACCCCTGAAGGACATCCTGTATCCAAATCAAACAAAAAGACCAACCCATCAATCCGCCCAAACCTGGCAACTCTCCCCAACAATTCCTGACATCAACATGATTTCTCCAATCACCACTCCCGCATCCTCTGGGGAAGAAGATGTCTATGACTTCAAAACAGGAGCACCAGACCTTGACAAGACCCTAACAGAAGATGAGACCACCCTGTCACCCGAGCTGACAGACAAGATAGTAGGAAGCGTTCACCTGGATGCCATGCTGGATTCTGTCAGCGCCAAACTCAGAGAAAGTTCAACTCGGGAGCATGTATCTACTGCCAGAGCTCCATTCAACCCCCTCCCAAAACCAACAGGATCAAAAACCACAACAAAACTAAGTTATGAAAATAATCCCAAACATCCTCCAACAGATCTAGCTTCTGTGAAAATCATGTATCCCAACAGCATAACTGCGCGTACCATATCAGGAAATGAAGGCCTTCTCCCCGACGCCATGACCTCCAAGATAAACACTATGATTCAGTCCTGTCAGACCGTAAAGGGATTTCTTGAACTGGATGAGAAACTCTCTTATTACATTCTGGGGGCATTAGACATGAGCAGAATTAACACTCATCAAAAACTGGTAGAGACTGAAGGCTTCCTTTCGACCGTGACTAAATCTCTTAGTCAATCATCCTCTCAGCTTGAAGCTTCTTCTACCTCCCTAGTTGAGGGCACTATGAAGTTCCAAGAATCCTTTGGAACAATGATAGGCGAAATGACAAAAATTGTTTCACAATTCAAGTCCATCATGCCAAAGTCAGAAGTTCCATCCTTCTGTCCCAATGAGAAATTCATTTTGCCTGGTGGCACATTAACAGTGATCATAGGGCCCCCGGTTAGAACATTAATGAAAACCAATCCTCAATATCATCCTGATCAAGCTTGGATATACAAACTGTTATGTGACTCCATCAAGGGGTTACCCCCCACTATCATAAAAACACTGTCCTGTGACAATCTTTATAGATATGTAGAATCCATGTTAAATCATACTGGCCCCATTCCTGTGGAGATACCTCCTGAGGTTTTTGGGATTCATACTTAGGGCAACCCTGCAGCACGTCATCAGTCCTAGAACACGGCCAATCAATAAATCTTGATGATATTAATTTCGACTGGAAACAATTGAACGAATTCAATATAATAAAAGCAGACAATCTAAATAACGTCCTGAAAAACAGGCTAAAAAAATTAGAGTCGCTTTTGGAATTCCAACATTGTAATCCGGAAGAAAAAAGATCTATCCTAAACATCTGTCGAGAATACAATGATTTGCTTTACCTTGATGGCGATCACCGTACGTTCACCAATGCTATCCAACATAAGATAATTACAGAAGAAGGAAAACCACCCCTTTACACAAGACCTTACCGCCTCCCAGACAGCTCAAAGGAGGAAATACACAACCAGGTAAATGAAATGTTACAAGACGGTGTGGTACAACCAAGTTATAGCCCTTGGAATTCACCATTGCTACTAGTCCCAAAGAAGCCAGGACAAGACGGCACAAAACGATGGAGAGTAGTAGTCGACTTTAGGAAGTTAAATGAATTAACAGTTGGTGACGCTTATCCTCTCCCCAATATCACTGACATTCTTGATCAATTGGGACGAGCGAAGTATTTTAGTACTCTCGACTTAGCCAAAGGATTTCATCAAATTCTTATGGATAAAGCTGACAAACACAAAACAGCGTTTAGCACCCCATTCGGTCACTACGAATATAATCGTATGCCTTTCGGTCTAAAAAACGCACCGGCTACATTTCAGAGGCTAATGAATAATGTGCTCATGGGACTTCAAGGAATCGAATGCTTTGTTTATGTAGATGATATAGTCATCTACGGTTACGATCTAAACGATCACAATACTCGGCTTATTAAAGTTCTCAATCGTTTTCGAGAACACAACTTAAATCTTTAACCCGAGAAATGCCACTTTGTTAGAAAAGAACTCACGTATTTACGGCACGTCATTTCTGAAAATGGAATAAAGCCAGACCCTGACAAAACCAAGGCGGTAAAAACTTTTCCAGTTCCTAAGAAACCAAAAGACATCAAGTCTTTTCTGGGCCTTGTAGGATACTACAGGAAATTTATACCGAATTTCGCCGAACTGGCTAAACCGCTCCCAAAATTATTGAAGAAAAACGTCACCTTTCATTGGGACGCTTTTTGCGACGAAGCATTCACATCTTTGAAAAAAAAATTAATTAGTCCACCCATCCTATCATATCCAGATTTCACCCAAGAATTTCTCGTGACTACCGATGCCAGCGATATTGCATTAGGTGCCGTGTTATCACAAGGACCAATAGGTCAGGACAAACCAATTTTCTTTGCGAGTCGAACTCTAAACGACGCAGAAACTCGTTACTCTACTTCCGAAAAAGAACTATTAGCCATCGTGTACGCCCTAACCCAATTCCGACCATATATCTATGGGAGGAAATTTACTATCATAACGGACCACAGTTCGCTACAGTGGCTAATAGGATGGAAGGACCCTACATCCAGATTGATGCGATGGAGAATCTTGTTAGAAGAATACGAATATACTATTGTCCACAAGAAAGGCAAGTTCAACACGAACGCCGACGCACTCAGTCGAATACACGAACCACATAATAAGAGTTCTGTTTTGGTAATTACACGTAGCCAAAATAAAATAAAAGAAACCCCTTCAGAGAAACCTTCAAACCTCGCCGAAGATATACAGGTTCTCTCTAGTCTTAATATTCACGGAGAAAAGGGATCCATACATACCGACAGAAGGGTTCAACACAAAATAATAATATTACCCTTGATAGACTCAGAAGAAGAGTAAAAATTAAAAGAAACGATTCCAGAGTTTATAAAACCTGAGTTGGGAAAAATTAATATTTATAAACCCAATGAAAACACAACAGTATATACCATCACGTTACCGGTACCATTTAGATGCCCTAGACATGAAAATATCGCTGAGTCTCGTCTGAACGACATCAAGACCAAGTGTACCAATAATAATTTAAAGTCGATCGGTATTTCCTTACCGTCAATGAATGAGGAATCAAGGGAAGACTTTAAGAATCTTCTGGTAAGAACCTTTCAAACTCTTGATATGCATATACATATCTACTCTGACGAAAGAATCCGCTTGACAGACACGGAAGGCATCAAAAGGCTACTTTTCGATTATCACGACTCACCATTCGGTGGACATCAAGGGGCTACCAGAACACTCAAGAGAATGAAATCAAAATACTACTGGCCCACTATAGCAGCAGATATCGCAGCCTATATCCGAAAGTGCGCCTCCTGTCAGCTGAACAAAAGTAGGACAAATCCCAATATCTAGGGTCACCCTAGATATAGTGGGGGCCCTACCAACGAGCTATAATGGTCAAAAATACCTACTAACCTTTCAGGATGATTTGACAAAATCCTCTGAAGTTTTCCCACTACCAAATGCCGAAGCCTCAACGGTGGCCAGAACATTTGTGGAGAACATTGTTTGTCGACATGGTATACCTCATTCTCTCTTAACAGATCAGGGCACGAACTTTTTGAGCATTATGTTCAAGGAAATGTGCAAACTGATGAAAATAAAAAAAAATAACACTACGCCTTATCATCCACAAACGAATGGAGCCCTGGAGCCTAGCCACAGAACTCTGGTTGAATACCTCCGCCACTACGTAAATAAAGACACACTCACATGGGATACATGGACCCCATATGCTATGTTCGTTTATAATACTACGCCTCACAGTAGTACCGGCTACACGCCTTACGAACTCCTCTACGGTTTCCCGCCTAGTATACCTAGCATTCTCGAACAGACAGCAAGAGTCTCGTATAATTACGACAATTATGCAAACGAGCTTAAGGTTCGATTACAGCATGGCTACAAAATTGCCCGAGAGCATCTGCTTGATAAAAAAGAGAAAGCTAAGACATATTACGACAAACGCTGTAAAGCAAAAAGGTTCAATGTAGGCGATAAAGTACTAGTAAAGAATCAGACTAGAAACAACAAACTTTCAACCCTATGGGAAGGACCGTACGAAGTAATCAAAATCAACTCCGATGAGAACACCATCGTCCAAATCGGGAAAAAGTCAAAATTATTACACAATGATAACCTACAGTTATTACAAGAATAACACACCCAGACAAGCCCCTTAAGACACTAGACACTAATGACCTCCATCACAACACTCTTATTTACATCATCCTTTTACTATTCTTAACACTAAGATTCTATAAAAGGTGTCAAAGTTACAAGGTTAACAAAAACGCAACCCCCGACAAAGACGACGTACACACTAAACACGCTCCTCAACCCGAGAAAACTTCTTCCCCTGAATTTAGACTGAGTATCTCGACAGACGGTCAGTAGTTCCAATACATATATGTACATATTCAAAAAAATACATTTTATATTAAAAATTTGTATATACATAAGTAACAAAAAAAAAAAACAAAATGTACATGTAAAAAAAAAATGTTTATTCATAACTACTGAGAATATAAATGCAAATACGAAAAAAAATATATAAATATACAAATATATGTCAAAACAAGAAACAAAAACCAACATTGTACCCAATAGTAAATAAGATACATATTAAGAAGTAAGATATGTAAAATGTAAGCAAAAAAAAAAAAAAAACAAAATACTGTCAAAAAAAAAATATTGTCAAATTAAGCATGTACAAAGATTGTAATTTGTAATTACTCTGCAGAAAATTAACCTCTTCAAGGTCAAGGGAGGAGGATGTAGTGATTGCACTACATTGCACTACATCATATACGATCAACCCCAATTTGTCAGCACTAGGTCAATGTCGGCACTCGCGCCTTTTCCCTCTTCATATGTCACTTCGTAAATAATGCTCGAACCCGAGCAATACGTAAACAAGTGACGAAGAAGGGAAAACACCGTGAAATGCCGATAATGCATTTCACACGATCGAACTGGAGTAAAGGCGAACCGATTAACAAAACATGACTAACATTCACGACCACTCCACACCGTGGAATGCTGAGATAGCATTTCACGTAATTGGAAAACCAATTAGTGAAGTGTGAATGACATGTATGACCTGACCTGAGTGATCAGAAATGCATATGCAGGCAAGTGCTATGAGCGCTATGCTAATGGTATGGGGTACGGATAGGTTGCGACATAGCGATGACACTAAGTATTTTTGACCTAAATCAAAAGTGCCCTTTGGAACTTGGTGTGTTGGAGGGGATTGCGATTCAACCAGAATCCTCCTATAAAAGGGATGGTAATTTTGGTTGAAATTCAGAGAGAACCGCAACCAGTAGTGAAGGACGCACCCCTAGACCAGGAACCAAAGGTAAAATAAAACTCTAAAAAAAAACTTAATCATTTGTCTTTTCATTTCCTCTCTCCGTTCGGCACTCTTCCCTCGAATAACGAGGAAGCACGGTACCCGATCGTAACACTAAGGATGTACCCCTATGGTGCCAAATGTATAAAAATCGTGACAGACCATCAACCGCTAACATTCGCCTTGAGTAGTCGTTACACTAACGCGAAACTCAAGAGATGGAAAGCAAAAATCGAGGAGTTCAATTACACCTTAATATATAAACCTGGCAAAGCTAATGTTGTAGCGGACGCCCTCTCAAGACTTCCAGTAGAATTAAATGTCTTAACCACATCTCCTGGATAACAGCACAGTGCTGAAGAGGATAGCACGGATCTTATACATCACTGCGAAGCTCCTATCAACGTTTTTAGGAACCAATTAATCTTTTCCGAAGGAAAGGAAATGATGTGCTACGAACAACCACACCCAAAATTTCACAGGTATTATATTAGACTAAAATCGTTTGATAAAGACCGATTAATTCACATCTTAAAGGAAAAACTGAATCCGAATGTTCTTAACGGAATAAAAATACCGGAACACCTTGTAGTGTACCCACAAACAAAACATTTCCCACGTACCAAAAACAACATACCAAAACAAAACACTAATCACTTCCTACATACCCGAATAAAACACTTAACATAATGCACACCACTCAATAGCGTCACATGACACCAAGAGTTACTCACGGGACGGCACTCGCCAAATACCGACACTGTATGAAGACAGGGAAAAGGGAACATAAACATTACTACGTCCACTGCACTGTGATATTCAATACGATAATGAATGACCCGCAATGTGTCATCGGTGAAGCGACCCTTTGTGGAGTCAAGTGCACTAAAGTCGAAGTATGACTCGCTTGTGGAGTCAAGTGCACTAAAATCAAATTATGGCTCGTGACCTAATATTAGAATGCATAATGCATTAGAAATGCTATCGGGAATTAGTATATAAGGAACAAAAATTTCTTGAATAAATCAGAATTATTTTAGAAGCCAATCACTCGGCATAGGCTATTTTAATTCTCGAGGAGTGCCAGGAAACAGGCACCCTGACTGTCCAGTGGCGTTCCACGCCGGACACCCCGCTAGGTCGACCCCTCCACTATTGGGAAGCACAATTCTTAGTCACTCTTTTGCAAATTCCACATTCTAGAAGCCTTGACACTAATGGCGACACTACTGTACTAGTCCACATCCGTGCGTACTAAAAGACGAATTCAAAGGCTGATCCAGTATCACTACATGGCGATCCTGCAACTACGAACCTGAGAATGATCCTGCACACCGAGCCTGCGAAAGATCCTGCAACCACGAACCTGAGAACGATCCTGCAATTGTGAACCTGACCACGATCCTTCAACCACGAACGATCTGCGATAACCACGATCCTGCACTACAATCCTGCGAACCTGACCAGAAACCTAACAACTGATCCTGATACTGCAGACACGAGAAAACCGCAGAAATGGGACAACAACAGAGTAAGGAAGAAGTAGTAAATGTAAACAATGGAAGCTGCAACACCAACACCGCCACAGAGATGACAAAAAAATTTACACCGGTAGAAGTCATTATTGTAATAGTAATAAGCTTAGTCATATTTATAACTGTATCTCATATAATACATAAACATTTTAAAAACTATGTTAACAAACGTATAAATATAAGATATGTAAACAATGTTTAAACAATGAATAAATGGAAAAAATAAATGAAATATTGAAGAGAATTAATCATATTATAATAAATGTTAAAAAATCGGGCAAAAGACCATACACTAAAGAGACAGTAGACTCAAAATTAAAAGAATTGTCAATCCTAAAAAACGAATCTTATACAGAAGTCAATACAACAAAAATTAAAAAACTAGACTTGACAGAAATTTTAGCAAAATTTTCTTGAGACTACAATACAGCGAAGACTCTACTACTTAACTACTCTTGGTGGCTAGACAGACCATAAAAGAAAATATGCAAGAATACGGTGATAGGCTCTCAAGTTTACTCCTCTCCCTCGATACGGCTACATATGACAGCTCACATGAAAAGGCAGTCAGGGATTTCCTTATCCTCGAAAACCACAAGTTTGCCTTACAAGTTTTTGAGGATGGAATAAGGAATCCCGACTTAAAACTTCTAGTGAAAGTTCATAACGCTGTTATGACCTGAGAGCCACAACCATTGTATGTAGGTATGTTGGCGTTACAGTCCATGAAGAACCTGAGCCGAGCTGCTCGCAATCACCCATGTTGTGTGTGATTTCATATTCCCACAGGTGAAGGGGACCTACAGTTTAATTGCCGGTTCCGAACGGCGAATTGCGAGAAGTTTTCATGACAATTTTACTACAGGGGGTTTTGTCAGAACCCCGCTGAGGAGAAACACCGTGAAAACACGTTCGATGACATGGCTGTGTCGGGATTCGATCCCGTGTCATCGGCGTCAGAGGCCAACACACTACCTACTGCGCCACGGTGCTCTCATTAGCCACAACCATTAGATTCCATTAATCGTACAGTCACCCGACCACCGAACGCCAGTCATGCATAATTCGTTCCCATGCTCATGCACTCATTACGAAACGAATGCAGTACAATAAATAAATAAGTGATCTGTAATATGACCGATCGACAATGGCACACTCTAAATTACTCGAGTGGGTCACCAAACGAATACGGAACAGAAAACAAACAAAAAACCGAATTGCAATATGATCAACCGACGATGACACACTCCAGACTGCTTGAGTGGGTCACCATATGTACATACACATGTATTCGGATGATAATGAGGAAGGGTTACGTATAACCATGCTGGATGACTTGGTTCCGGGATGACAAAGATGACCTTTGTTTTTGACTTGATACTTTACTATAAAATGAGAACCAAATGTGAAGACGGGCAGAGTAAAAAGTAGAGATCTTGAGATACAACAGGCCGCAGCCTACGAAAGCGGGCCTTTTAATAAAATAAAATTGGAAACAATAATCCGTTTTGCGTTTTATCTCTAACTCTCCGTAGTCTGCTCTTCCCTTCTTCTAAAGGAAGCACGGCAGGGACTCTAGGAGAAATAACAGGCTCTTTTATCATTAATCGCGAACATAATCTTTCACTAAAACACCCTTTTCAGCTCCTTACCCCACGTATAAATTTAACGTATGATGGTATTCTCGGGAACGATTTCCTTTGCAAATACAAATGCAAAGTAAACTACAAAAACCAAGTTCTAGAAATAAATGAAATTAACTTTAATGAGAATGTTGATGGCTCTGCGGTCGGAGAAAATATTCAAAAAGCCCGTAGAAATAAATTCTAGTGAAAACAATCTTTATTTAACCCTTCCGCCTCGGAGTCAGCTAATAGTTGAAATTCCATTTAAAGTAGGTAACAAAAACCTTGAGGACATTGTGATCGAAAAAAAAATCAAATCTGTCCAGGGGTATATGTAGGCGAATCAACAGTAAGACCTACAAACAACAAAATCAAAGTCCTAACTATGAATACACTAGAAACAGAGAAAATAATTAACATTAACATTTTAATTCAAACTTTGATAGCTTAGATCAGTACGATCAGTCGGATATGAAAGACCTTAACAACAACATCGAAAAACGACTTGAGAAATTAGAATCTATGTTGGTATTAGACCATTACAATACCGAAGAGAAGGAATCTATCCTTAAGATCTGTAGGGAATACAATAAATTGTTTTATCTTGAGGAAGATCATCTCACCAATACCGATTCAATAACACACAAAGTTGTTACTGATGAGAACAAACCTCCCGACCCTATCGACTTCCAGAAAGCCAAAGAGAAGAAATCCATAAACAGGTACAAGAGATGTTGGACGATGATATCATACGGCCAAGCTTTAGTCCCTGGAACTCACCCTTGCTACTTGTTCCCAAAAAACCGGGAAACGATGGAAGCAAACGTTGGAGGTTAGCTGTCGATTTCAGGAAACTGAATGACCTAACTATCGGGGATGCTTATCCACTGCCAAATATCAGCGATATATTTGATTAGTTGGGTAGGGCTAAATATTTTAGCACACTTAACACCTAGCTATAGGATTTCATCAGATCTTGATGGATAAAGAGGATCGATGCGAGTATAACCGTATGCCATTTGGGTTAAAGAATGCGCCTGCAACTTTCCAGCGTTTAATGAACACTGTTCTCACCGGTTTACAAGGATTTGATTGTTTTGTCTACACGGATGACATAGTCCTTTATGGATACGATCTAAGCGATCATAATTCCAAACTTAGAAAAGTATTAAATCAACTGAGTGCGCATAACCTAAAACTATAAACAGAAGAATGTAATTTCCTCAAACATGAACTAATGTACTTGGGACATCTTATTTCTGAAGATGGACTAAAACCAGATCCCGAAAAAATCTAAGCCGTCAGAACTTATCCTACACCCAAAAACGCAAAAGGTGTAAAATCTTTTCTTGGTTTTGTCGGTTATTACAGGAAGTCCATAGAGAATTTTTCTACAATAGCCAAACCCCTTACGAAACTTTTAAGGAAAAATTGTGCTTTCAAATGGGATGCCTTCTGTGACGAGGCATTTAAAGAATTAAAGAATAAGATGATAAATCCTCCAGTTTTAGCTTACCCCAATTTCAAGGAAGAATTTATTGTGACTACAGATGCTAGCGATGTTGGAATTGGAGCTATTCTGTCCCAGGGTCCCATCGGACGGGACAAACTAATATCATTTGCAAGTAGAACATTAAACGATACTGAAGTCAAGTATAACACAACCGAAAAAGAATTACTCGCAATCGTTTATGCTATTTAACAATTTCGTCCATACCTATACGGAAGACATTTCACTACCGACCATAAACCTCTACAATGGGTATTCTCCCGAACAGACCCCATGTCTAGATTAGCAAGATGGACAATTTTGCTGTCAGGATACGATTATTCAATCAAACATAAACCTGGGAAAATAAATTTAAATGTCGACGCTTTGAGCAGGAATGTGAGTACACCGGAGGTAAATCACATCTTAGTTGTAACCCGTGGTCAAAAACAAAGACTAAACGAGGAAACTCCCCAAGACCCGGGAAATAAAGCAACAATAGTTTATTCGGTACCAAAGGTCAAAATAATCGAGAAATCCGAGTCTTTGCTAAGTAATAAAGATGCAGAACGTAAAATCATAATCCTTCCACTTATAGATTCAGCAGACGAACAATCCTTAAGAAAGAGTATAGAAAACTTCATAAAACCCCCAACAGGTGGAATAATAATTTATCGCCCATTAACTGTAATAACGCTATCTTTACCATTGAGGTCAACTTAAGATGAAGAGGTAATCGAAAAATGTCACCAAACCATTAAAAACCAAATAAAACATGAGAAATCAATTGCTTTCTCACTCCCTATCTTAGGTAATCAAGTTAAGCTTACATTCAAAAACATCATTAGCAAAATCTTCGAGAAATCAACTTTAGATATATTTTTACACATTGATGAGAGGATATCGTCAACTGATCCAGAAATGATTACGAAAGTTCTATATGAATTTCATGACTCTCCTCTCGGAGGGCACCAAGGCATAAAAAGAACTAAGCAAAAAATTAAGAAACAATATTTCTGGCCTAACATGAACGAAGACATGAAAAGTTATATACTTCAATGTAAAACCTGTTAAACAAACAAACTAATACAAAACCCTCGAATTCCCATAAAGATCACCACAACAAGTTCAACTCCGTTCGAAAGAGTGGCATTAGACATTGTCGGGCCATTACCTATTAGCTACGAGAACCATAAATATCTCCTAACATTCCAGGATGACCTCACCAAATTCACTGAGGCTATACAAAATGCAGAAGCATCTTCAGTGGTTAGAGAATTTGTCGAAAAAATTCTGTATCGTTTCGGATTCCCCGAGGCACTCCTCACGGATCAAGGCACAAATTTCTTAAGCCAATTATTCAAAGAAGTTTGTAGGCTTCTTAAAATCAAGAAAATTCAAACCACTCCTTAGCATCCCCAGACTAAAGGAGCACTCGAACGTAGTCATCGAACATTAGCCGAATACCTAAGGCCTCGTGACCCTCTTTCATGGAACACATGGATCCCTTACACTATTTTCGTGTTTAACACAACCCCACATAGTAGCACTGGCTTTACACCCCATGAATTATTATACGGTTACCCAGCCAGGATACCAACTATTTTTGGAAAAAATCCGCAAATAGCCTACAATTACGAAAACTATTCCAATGAACTAAAGTCCCGATTGCAACATGGATTCCATATTGCGAAGGAAACTTTAGCAGGCAATAGAGAAAAGTCAAAAAGATACTATGACAAAAACTCGAAACCAAAGAAATTTAATGTAGGAGACAAAGTTCTTATAAAAAATCATAGAAGAAAGAACAAATTCTCTTCACTTTCGGAAGGTCCTTACGAAGTATGTGGAATAATTTCCGACGAAACAACCAAAATAAAAATTCGAAATCAGAGAAAAGTTATCCACAACAACGACCTTAAAATTTTTACGGACTAATTGCCTAAAAGAGAAAACAGTAGTTCGATTTTCATACCCCGTTAAGCACAAACACTTACAAAGAAGTCGTATATATAAACTACAGGAAACCATCCATTCACTTCGGCATTTTAGGTCATGGGCCCCCTGACCAGCGCCACTCTCAAGATAAGACAAGTAGAACAAGACCCAGCCGTCTACTTCGAGGAAATGGGCAAGGTTGAACTTTATGCTACCGAATGGAAGCTGATAGCATATTACAACCTTACAGTATTCAATGGAGCTCTCACACAAGCAGATTACTTTGTATACGAGATAAACAAACTATGCAAACAATTAGTAGCGCAGTAGCTGAAGTATCACATCTAATGGACGACATAAAACTTAAGTTTAACTTACTACAACCAAACTGTAAGCCAAGAACTAAACGGGCACTAGTTAATGTAATAGGTACTAAAGCAAATCTCTGTTCGGAACATTGAATGAAGATGGTGCTAAGTATTATGATAAACAGATTGAAAAACTAAAGTATAACGAAAACTACCTTTTGCATCTCGTAAAAAACCAAACCTTCATTATAGAAACAACAAGTAATATGTTCAACGAATCAGAAACCTCTATAGAAGCACAATTTAAAACTATTGACTCAAAGATAGGAGACGTAAGAGACGCGGTCGAAAGACTTATCAACCAAACCTCAGACGAATCCACTATACTAAAATTTTAATCTCTTACTTCACTCTTAACACTACTTATTATAAGATACCAAAATACCATTTCTGACCTATTAGACATCGTCATAGATGCGAAAAACGGCACACCTCACCCGACTATAATTACACCGGAACAACTGAGAAGCGCCCTACAAAAAATCAGACAAGAACTTCCTACTGATTTACAGTTACCATCCATAGTGTACGAAAATAATGTTTTACCACTCTATGAAATAAGCACAATGAGTGCAGTGGTAAGAAAAGAAAAAGTTATACACGAATTCAAAACACCCCTCTTCCTTTTAGAGAAAACTTCCAACTGTTCAAAGTCATACCCCTTCCGACACGTTTTCACAATAACCTTGTATTTATTCAACCTACTTCT
Organism: Eumerus sabulonum; assembly: GCA_951905685.1. Classification (NCBI taxonomy): domain Eukaryota; kingdom Metazoa; phylum Arthropoda; class Insecta; order Diptera; family Syrphidae; genus Eumerus; species Eumerus sabulonum. The sequence continues at coordinate 57,975,151 of OX645064.1, read as the reverse complement.
AAATACCTCCTTATAGACTACAAAAAGGAACATTATTATTATGGGCCACTGCAAAGCTATTTGTTGAGTACGGTCAGTATTCACAGTGCACCGGCATCCAGTTGGCAGCCGCACGACATTGAATTAGACACCTAACTCATTTGCCTGACATTGAACCGAGTTCAACCCGAAAGCGGATGTAACATAACACCGCTCTTTTTCCTTTATTCTTTGTTTCACTAAATATAGTGATTATTGCACATTAATCAGTTTGCACCACAAGTAATAATAAAATTGTACATATTGCAGAATAGACAAATTTACATTTCCGTTGTATGTAATATTTAGTAGAGTAAGCTAATTTGATTAAGATTTCCATGTATAAATACTAGCTAATAAATATTGAACTGGCCTGATATAATTCAACAGCTAAACGAAGACGTGTCATTAGTTTCTGCTGCGACACAAATTTGGTGTTCTAGTGTTGTACTGGAAATACCGCCGATAGTCACGGTACCGAACCGTTGTCTATCAACTCCATATACATATACAGTAAAAGCACTGTATACACTATTGACAACAATTATTTATGTGAAATGACACATCCTATTTTCAGCACAAATACAAACAACCTCCAATGCGAAATCCAACTTTTGCAAGGAGTACAATCTTTCCCAACCTCCTGCGAAATCAAAGAAACAAACGTTTCTACTATTTGGATACAAACTTCCCAACCAAATACATGGCTATTCTCCTCTTTAAATAAATATGTACTTGACGAAATATGTCAAGATTCTGTTACCACACATACACTGGAAGGAACAGATTCTCTAGAACTCACGGGGAACTGCTTGCTCAAATCCAAAGATCTCACGATACGGGCTAAAAACGAAAAAGCTACGTTTATTTATAACTCCTTTATTCCAGCCTTAAATATTTCCGATGTATAGGACAACTTTCCGAAAAATATAATCAAACCCAAAAACGAGATAACATCCGTTAAGTACTCTAGCCGAGATGAACTGAACCTAATTTCTATCAGATTAGTTTCAAAAAAATCAAAGAACAAACACCGTTTTTGTCAATTGATAAACACGATATTCACCATTATACGTTAATATACTTCCTCTTCACAATCCTCATTAATTTTACTTTGTTACAAAAGATATCAAGCTTACGTATTGAAACACGAGTATGAAAAAGAATCAAAGAAACCACATGTATGTGGTTCAAGATAGAAATGAAAACCCAATTTTTGTATTAAGTAATTAATGGAACTCGATGAAAATTAGGAAAATCAATAATAAAATAAGAAGAAAAACAGATGTACATATGTATAGAAATATAAATACAGTATTTAAGACCAATACCCACATGTTAAAACTTGAAATAAGAAAAGAAAAGAAAAAAAAAAGAAAACAAAAAAGTATTTTGATGCGATGTACTAGAAATATAAGTCAATTGAGCAGCATATATCATGATTCATATATGTATTTACATAATTTATGTAGTATTCTGTAATGCTCTGTCTTCTTCGCACTTGGTTCAACTCTACGCGTTTTAGCCAAAATTTTTATCCTTTTTTCATTAAGGCTACGAATTTTCTTTTTTTAAGAGGGGGAGGATGTTGTGACCTGAGAGCCACAACCATTAGATTCCATTAGTCGTACAGTCACCCGATCACCGAACGCCAGCCATGCATAATTCGTTCCCATGCTCATGCACTCATTACGAAACGAATGCAGTACAATAAATAAATAAGTGAACTGTAATATGACCGATCGACAATGGCACATTCTAAATTACTCGAGTGGGTCACCAAACGAATACGGAACAGAAAACAAACAAAAAACCGAATTGCAATATGATCAACCGACGATGACACACTCCAGATTGCTTGAGTGGGTCACCATATGTACATACACATGTATTCGGATGATAATGAGGAAGGGTTACGTATGACCATGCTGGATGACTTGGTTCCGGGATGACAAAGATGACCTTTGTTTTTGACTTGATACTTTACTATAAAATGAGAACCAAATGTGAAGACGGGCAGAGTAAAAAATAGAAATCTTGAGATACAACAGGCCGCAGCCTACGAAAGCCGGCCTTTTAATAAAATAAAATTGAAAACAATAATCCGTTTTGCGTTTTATCTCTAACTCTCCGTAGACTGCTCTTCCCTTCTTCTAAAGGAAGCACAGCAGAGACGTAACATATGTATGTACAGAGGAACACTTGTAATGCGGGATACGTTGAACCCAGCGGCGGACCCAGAACAATATTCGCAAACAACAATTCCGGGAAACATGCCAGATGTCTCGTCCCGACCAATACCTGGAACTAGCCCGGATGCAAGTTAACACACTAAACATTGCGGAAGCAATTCCGAAGAAACCCACATTCAGATGACACAGCAAAAATCGAAGAGGCAGTTCGTGCGAAATAGTGAGATCCACATCCAGGCGACACAATAAACATTGCGGAAGCGGTTCCTGCGAAAGCCAGAATAAACATCGCGCTGTCCGGCACCAACCGGATATCGCACATAAACAAACACACCCCGACTCCAACATAGGATGCTGCAGCTGTGTACGCACTTTTTTAGTATTTAAGATAGTCATAGAAAAATTGTCATTCAGTCTTTATTTCCAAGTGTAAGGGAAAGCTCTGCCCATCAGAGCTAAAAAATAAAAATAATTTTTTTTAATTAAGTTAAAGTATATTTTATTAATTGGCGCCCGAGCAGGGACCCAGGAAAAGTACGCGGTCTTCGAAATTATAGTAAGGGGGGGGGGGGGGGGGGGGGGGTTGGTTGATCGACTGGTGCTTCAGCGGAACAAGTTCTGCAGCTTGACCTCGCCTGATTAATGTGGATTATGTTATTTGGAAGCCAATAAAAAATAACGCTCTTACCTTCTGACAATATAAATTTTCTTTTTAGATTTCACTTTCAACTTAATTCCGAATTTTACTTTTCACATATCAATATTCTTTTGCTAACCCAAGAAATTACTGTGCTATCTCCATTCCAAATTCAACTTTGCAAGCAATGAACCAACCCGTAACTTCCCAATCTTCAAATTCCCCTGATCCAAATTGCTCAGCAGGCACTTCTCGCGCGGAACATCCAGAAGTACGAAGCACACCCGAGCCCGATGCTCTGGCAACACCCATCGTTGGTCATATCCTGCATCAACAGGGTAAAAATCTAAATCCAAATGCCCATCGCTTCTCCGGAGTCAACCAGACGATTCTGTCTAAATATTGGCATAGCTTGGGAGATTTGGAGGAAGTGCCCGACGTCGTGCGTTGACTTAGGAATTTTTCCAGTGAGGCCAGCGAATTTTTCTCTTGGAGGAAAAGCTCGTTCGACGCTTTGAAAGTTTACGAACACGCAAAGGGTACTCCGAAATACTACGGGATCTTGAACGTTATTCGAAGCAGATGCTGCACTGGAGGCATACAATACGCCGCTGAACTGGGAAAGCATATCTGACTGTCTTACCATGCATTACGCCGACAAGCGTGATGTTAATACATTGGAATACCAAATGTCAGGGTAATAAAAGTAACAGCTAACACTCATAATAAACAAGATCTGCTGCATGGACATCGGTCCCGAGTCAATGCGACTTTTAACGCAGACCTATAGGGACAAAGCCCTAGACACCTTTATTAGAGGTATCCGAGGCAACCTATCTTATCTGTTAGAAATGAAAGAACCAGAGGACTTACCGCAGGCATTACATCATTGTCTAAAGTATGAAAATCAGAATTGTAGGTCCCAATTTATTCAGGTCAACCATCCAAATATCGCCCTCAGCATCTTTTTCCCCAACACACCATCCAGACCAAGCCTATACATATTCTCCCGAAAGCAGCGCATCCCAACTACTCCTCTTACGTGCCACAAGTGCAACGTTGCAGCCTATCGCCCAGTGAATAATTATGCTCCACAAAACTCAAACCCACATTATCGTCCCAATTTCCCCCAACATAATATACCCTTCGCAAACCAACCAGCCATTAAGGCCGAACCCTTAACCGAAGGACGTAGCGGTCAGTTTAGGAATGTAAATATGTACAGTCTCGGAAGATGACGAGATGGAACACAACTATTGTAAAGAAACTTCCGAAGTGAATGCTACTGATCATGGCAAACAACTCGTACATAGCTAGCTACCCCTCCGAATATATGGAGCAGCCATATAAAACGGAACAATCGCTGGACTATAAATACATTCATTTTTTAGGTTAACCGATTCGTCGTTACCCTATTTTGAATGTAAAACGATGAATGGCGATATCCTTAAATATTTAATAGACACCGGCTCCAGTAATAACTATATAAAACCAGAATTAGTAAGGAAACCCCTACCAAATGAACAAATTTTTCTGTGCTAAATCTATAGCTGGCGATGTGAAAATTAATTTTAAGCGACGTTAAAATTAAATGTTTCCTCTTGCCCACTCTTAAAACATTTCACGGCATACTAGGTAATGACACCCTAAAATAATCATCCGCCGTTATTCACGCCAAGGACAGCTACATGACAATTTCAAGTAAAGTAAGGATCAGGATCAAACAACTATATTCACAATCGGTTAATTCAATAGCTATTAAAGCCGATCATTTAACGATCCAACAAAAATATCTCGTCACACCAATCATAAATAAACATTTAAATCTCTTTACCGAACCAGATGAAAAGCTTACATATACCACAAAAGTCGGCGCGGAGATAAGAACTATTACTTAACCAGACCAAGACAGACACACACACAAGCAAGATGGCAACATTTAACATAGAAATCGCGGCCAAAACTATCCCAACCTTCACCGGGAATTATCGAGAATTGGATTCATTCCTAACAAGACCCTACAACCCTGTTCAAAATAAGATTTAATAGAGTTCACTTACCACATAAAGCTGAGCTCAAACGTAAAGACAGCCTTAAACTCTGTTGAAGAACCTACAACATTAAAGAATTGCGGACATTACTTGAAACAAGGTTCAAAACAAACAAAACAATACCGCATCTCACACAGAGAGGGAGCATAACAAACTACAAAGACAAAATACTGACTATGATATCAGAACTACATAGTCTACAAATAAAAGACCTAGGATCAGAAAACGACTATAACAAAAATAAACGCCACTTACGTCTTCAAGAACGGTGTTAACGAAGACTATAAACAAATGATTTTTGCGGCTTGTACTTGAGCTAAAGCAAACAAGAAACCAAAACACAGCGCAGATACCATACATTCGAAACAGAATGCCAAACTACAACTCACGAAGACGTAACCAAACTAACCAAACCCACCATACATACGACATGAGACGAAACAATAACCAAGGGTACAATAACAACCCAAGATACAATAACGTCAACAACAGATACAACAACAAGACCAACCCGAGACAAAATAACAACAACAACCACAGAAACCACAATAGGCCCAACAATAACTATCAAAACACACCGAATTCAAACAACCAGAACTCCCAGAATCGATCAAACCCCAACAGACGAAACCAAAACACTAGATACATCAATGTAATTAGCGACCAGGGAAAAGAAAAAGGCCACTGTCTCCACAATAGCAGGGTACACTTTGAGCATTCTGGGGGAAGTGGTCAGAAAACTAGAATTCGATACCGACGAATTTACGATCTCCTTGGAACATCCATTCCAAGTTATCAACAAGGAGATAAACCTCTCGTACGACGGTATTTAAGAAACGATTTCCTAACTAAGTTCAATTGTAAAGTGAATTAAGAAATTGGATATCTGGAGGTAAAAGTGAAATCAACTAAAGAACCCGAAGATGTGAACACCACACACAAGACCAAAGAGGGGGAAGACAACAAAACGCCGAACCATACCGATACAACTGATTCCACGAACAACGCTGAGTGTCAATTGAACACCGGTGTGGAAGATGAAAAATCGATATGGGAATCAAAATCTGATTCCGCCAGTCTACGGACCGCATCAGAGGATTCAATAAAAACCGATACCGAGCAACCCCTCTTCAAAACTCTCATTCCCCAACTCCCCAAATCTTTGCTTGGTGATCGGAAAGAAAATGCGGACGAAGATAAGAAAATTATAAATAAAAATAGTAATAAAAAAAAAAATCAGCAAGCAGTACGACTAAGACTCAGGGAAGCTTAGCAGCCCGTAAGACTGAATTAATAAAAAGCAAAGAAAACCCAGCAAGTAGTAAGACTGAGACCCAAGAAAGCTTAGCAGCCCACAAGACTGAGGAAGTAAAAATAAATAAAGAATAAACATCAAATAAACAACAGTCGAGCTATCAGGAGAATGCCATATAAAGAGTAAAGACATGATTACTCACACATACAGTGAGCAAACCACGAAGATCTCTAAATCTTTTACCCCCTCATTAAATATCTCAACACTTTTAACACCTGACCCTGAAAATTTCTCAAACTCCTCAAACAACTTAGCCGTCATAAAATTCTCTAGCTGAAGTGAATACACTTCATGCACCTATACCGCATACCAACATCACGACTAGCCAATCCATGACCACGGTCAACCAATTGTCTACGTCCAGCATTACATTCAGTGCCCTACTACTTGGTTTGACCTTGACCTACATATGTGTGTTACTTTACCGATCGCATTGCTTAGCAGTGACACTCAAAATCACGTGCACTTAAAAGCAAAACGAATGCGATGTAAACAAACGGTGGAACCAAGCATAAACAAACCGAGTCAGTTGAATGAGTACAATGCTTGTACCAACTACACAATGCGTTGATCTAATTCAAAAATGTCGATGATGCGCTTGTGCCTTTGACCGATTGCACTAGATATCCAAATTGATCTATGGTCATGAGAATTTCGTAAGGCATGTACGTGATAGAGCGGATAGATTCCCTAGAACAACTAGTATAAAAGGATAGGATTGAAAGGAAGAAGTAGAAGTAATAACACGACACCTAACGCGTGATAGTGAAATGTAGTAAAATGAACATTTATAAATAAAAATAAATAAATTAAATTAATAACTTTAACTTAACTTTAGTGTTTTACTCTCCGCGAGAGTCGTTTACTTTTCTCCCTGTCGTTTAAGGGAAAGCACGGCACCTCACGTACAACAGCATTGACGAAATAGAATCAATATCCCCACAACTAAGCGAATTAAAATCGACGAAGCGAAACCACCAACATCCCTTAATATACACCATATGCACAACTACATACTAGGCTACACATTAATTGCAATAATCCTGATAGCTACCTCTTATAAAAGATATCGGATAGGTTGCGACATGACGATGATGCTGAGTGTGTAAGTTACACACATCGTCCCACATGTTTTTTCCAAATCCAAAGTCCAAAGATTGACCCTTTAATTCGCACATGTTGCATTCTCTATCAATTGCACCTCCAAACATGTTCCCACACGACAATTGCTCCCACGGTTGTTCACCTTACTTTCCGGTCACCGGAAAATATCTGCTGATCGCACATATTTTCCCAAGTCGTCGCTGCAACGTGCATCCCATTATTTTCCTTTTCCCTGTCCACTGTCGCATAGGTTTAAGTTTTCAAATAATTGTGTTAGTAGTTGCTTGGACTACTATTAATTTTGGGATAAAGACATTCTTTTTTTAAAAACCCAAAAACCCTGCAACTTTTATAACTTGTCCTTCCTTAAACTATATAAGAAATGTCCTTTTGGCACTTTGTGTGTTGGAGAGAATTGCGATTGAACCAAAATCCTCCTATAAAAGGGACGGTAAATTTGGTTGCAATTCATAGAGGGAGCAGCAGACAGCATAGACGGCAGCAGACGCAGAGGACAGAATCAAGGAAGAAGAGTAAGACCAATAAATCTTAACTAATAAAATCTATTTGCCTTTTTGTTCTGTCTCTCTCCGTTCGGCACTCTTCCCTCAGTATAATGAGGAAGCACGGTGCCTGAGCGTAACACCTGGAACAACCAACAGGTTACCTAGACGTCAACAAACATGGGCTAGAATTAACATATATAAACAAATCATCCTCTTTTGGCAGGACGCTAACATTTCTTATTGATAGCGGCGCCTCGTAATCATTCATAAGCCCCGAATTTATTAACCCGGCCGATTAAAATCAATGTTGTCCAATAACTATCACAACAGTCCTTAATCGACATACAATGAATAAACAAGTTCAACTACCGCTTTCCATAGAATTTAACCAACCTGGAAACTTTAGATTTTTACTATTTAATTTTCATAATTATTTTGATGTACTTTTGGGTTTAGACTTTTTAAATCATATCGGAGCAAAAATAAACACATTAGACAAAACCCTTCTTACAAGGCATGCCAGAATTCCCTTACAATTAAAACCAAACCTCACATCAGGTAAACACATTATTGCCCCAAGCTCTAAAGCCCTACCGAAACTTCCCATAGATATACATACACGAGACGTCCATTTAAATACTACTAATCTAAGCTCGAAACTATATATTCCAGAAGGTATATACCATGTAAATGAATGGTATGGTATCGTAGAAGTTATTAATACCTCAGATAAAGAAGAAATACTTCTATTGGAACAACCACTCAAAGCTAATTTATACAATAAATCCCAATATATTAAAATTAATAACATCAATTCCGACTATACTGAAACTAACAATCACACAAACATTTCCACACTGACCACCTCAATACAGAAGAAAGGAAATCGCTTCTTAAGGTATGCAAAAAGTATGACGATAATTTCTATAAAGAAGGTCAGGCATTGCCCTTTTCTAACGAAATTAAACATAAAATTGTTACAACCGACGACATACCGATATACATACGTGAAATCTTATAGATATCCATTCATGCACATGGAGGAAGTGCAAACGCAAATAACCAAACTGCTAAGCCAGGGCATTATCCGCCTCAGCTATTCCCCCTGGATCGCATCCCCTTGGGATCGTACCCAAAAAACAGGATGCTAGTGGAAAACAAAAATAGAGAATGGTAATAGACTTTCGAAAACTATATGAAAAAACTATTTCAGACAAATACCCTCTCCCAAACATATCTGAAATACTAGACACACTCGGCAAATGTAAATGTATTTCACTACTCTAGATCTTGCTAGTATGTATGTATGTATGGTGGCGTTACAGCCCATGAAGGACCAGAGCCGAGCTTCTCTCAATCACCCATGTTGTGTGTGATTTAATTTTTCCATAGGTGAAAGGGACCTACAGTTTATTGCCGGTTCCGAACGGCGAATTTCGAGAAGCTTTTCATGACAGTTTTACTACAGGGGGTTTTGTCAGAGCCCCGCTGAGGAGAAACACCGTGAAAAACACGTTCAATGACATGGCTGTGTCGGTATTCGATCCCGTGTCATCGGCGTCAGAGGCCAACACACTACCCACTGCGCCACGGTGCTCTCAATCTTGCTAGTGGCTTCCATTAAATAGAGATGAAGAAAAAAGATATTCAAAAAACTGACTTTATGGTAGAAGGAGGTCACTATGAGTATGTTAGGATAACGTTTGGCGTAAAGAACGCTCCATCAACATTCCAACGGGTAATGGATAACGTTCTGAAGGAACTTATTGGAAAAATCCGCTTGGTCTACTTGGACGATATTATCGTCCTTTCTACTTCTCTTCAAGAACACATAGAAAGTCTCACTCTAGTTTTCGAAAAATTACGAATATTCAATTTCAAAATCCAAATTGATAAATCGGAATTTTTGCAAAAAGAAATCGCTTTGTTAGGGCACACCGTTTCCACTGAAGGCATTAAACCCAACCCCTCAAAAATCCATGCTATTCAAAACTACCCCATACCCCGTAATCAAAAAGAGATAAGAGGATTTATAGGATTGTTGGGATATTATAGAAAATGTATCCAAGACTTTTCGAAAACTAAACAAACCCCTAACAAAATGTTTAAAAAGGTAGGTCAGTACAGTTGACTGATCGATATGTAAAAACATTCGCAACGTGCAAAAACCTTCTGACTAACGATCCAAGCTTACAATACCCAGGCTTCGCAAAACCTTTTATCTTAACTACCGATGCCAGCAACTATGCACTTGGCGCACTTCTTTCGCAAGGGCGTATCGGAAGCGTAAAGCCGATATGTTATGCAAGTAGGAGCCTTTCAGACTCAGTAATAAATTACTCTATTATTGAAAAGGAACTCTGAGCCATAGTATGAGCCAGGCCATACCTTGTGGCGTGCTTCCCAGAACATCGGCACGCCGAAAGAAAAAAAAATAAAAGTAAGTAAATTAAAAAAATAAATAAAACGACTGTTTACACAAATTTCCTCACACCAACACTACTCGTGTCGAATCGCCACAGTTCGACAAGTTACCAATTTCGTCAACCTAGCCTTTAGCCGAACTGGAGAGTTGACGAATTGGGAAAGTATATATACCCCACCATGGCGAGGCGGAAGTTCTTGACAAACGACATCAGAAACGAGTGACAAGTGGACACGAGGCGTGGCACTACTTGTCTTCATTTCTTTGGGACGTGCCTCCCGACGGCGAAAGAATCTAAGGAAACGAAAAATCTAAAATCAAAAACAAAAAAAAAAAAAAAAAAAGGGGGTAACGTGAGGCAGTACCCAGCACAAAAAAAAAAAAAATATATATATATATATTTATAGGAAGAGGGGGGAAAAGAGCAGCAGATTTCGGCATTACTGCAAAGAAAGGGGAGCGCATCAGCGCATCTAATTCAGCAGGCCGCGAAAAAAGGGCGGTAGAAGAGACACCGACGCAACGTGGGCGACCTGAAAAAAAAAAAAAAAAAAAAAAACCCGATCGCGTAATTTTTTTTTTTTGAGTGTTTTTAGTGGTCATCGAACACCTACCCATCACACAACCCCATATATATATATATTTAAAAAAAAAAAAAAAAAAAAGAGGAGAAAATTATATTTTTATATTATATATTATTATATGAATGTACATATATGTATGCTTGCATATATAGATGTAAAGATATACATACATGTGCATCCACCCCTATAGTGTTACCTTCCACCACGTGTGTCCAATGAAGTTTTCATTTATTCTTTCTTGTAAGTGTACGCAGTGGGCGTACCTATGGACGGTTTTACCTGTGGACATCACTGATATTTTAAAAAATAACCACAGAAATTAAACAAACTGAACGCAAGCGTAATGTATTTTTGATATCTGGCAGCACTGACTTGCTGTCATTTAGTGTCCTTTGTTTAGTGACCGGTGACAGACCGTTAAAGATTTTCACTACAAAAAGTAAGTATTTATCCCTTTTTCTTGGTTTCTTTTTGTGAATATATGTAAAATATAGATGATTATTTATAGTCAGGCCGTAGTATATATCGTTATACATTCATTTACAGCAGTATAACAATGTTAACTAGTACTTATCATGACAAAAATATATTTTACGGTTATACCGTCAGATTTGTACCTGTGGACATTGAAGTTTATGTACCTATGGACTGTCCACAGGTACAAATCTCGGTTCGAATTTCTTACTTCATTAGTATATTACGGTGACGAAGTCGTTTTTCCCATTTTTTCAGTGCCTCGTAGTAAGGATGAAAAAACGCGACGTAAGTTGTGTCCAGAGACATTATCTGAAGCAATAGCTAGAAGCGGATCTTCTTTGCGGAAAGTCGGAGAAAAATATCAAATACCAAAATCTACAATATTTAAATACCTTCACATGAACAAGGAGAAGGATCTGAGCGAGAACAATATAAATATTTTGAGAAATTACGTGAAGAAAATATTTGACGAGGAAGAAGAACAACAGCTTTCAGAATATTTAGAAAAAGCAGCTTATCTTCATATGGGCTTAAATGCTAAACAAGTCAGAGAACTGGCATACCAGTTTGCAGTGGTGAAGCAAAAACAAAACATCCCAAATAACTGGTACGAACACAAAATGGCTGGGATCGGATGGCTAAGATACTATCGTCAACGTCATTCACATCTGTCCCTACGGAGCAACCAGTCTGGCGCGAGCAAGTAGTTTTAATAGAGCTAATATTTCGAAATTCTTTGATAACCTCCAAAAAGTAATTGAAAAACATCACTTCCGCCCTGAATATATTTATAATTTAGATGAAACCGGAATATCCACAGTTCATAACCCGAGAAAAGTGCTGGCTCCAAAAAAAATCAAACAGCTGGGTAAATTCACATCAGGAGAAAGAGGCGTAAATAATACCATGATTGCATTTATAAATGCAGTTGGAAATTCTGTTCCTCCTTTAATAGTCTTTCCTAGAGTTTTCTTTAAGGACAACATGTTAAAAGGTCCCCCTCCAGGTTCGGTTGGTGCAGCCAACCAATCCGGATGGTCAACTGAATTGATCTTCAGAAAATATTTGGATCATTTCATAAAATTTGCTAAGCCTACGAAAGAGGTCCAGTTCTCTTAATAATAGACAACCATGAAACGCATATCTCAATTGAGATTATTGAGAAGGCCGTCGATAATGGTATAGTTCTGCTCACGTTGCCTCCACATACATCAGATAATTTACAACCCTTGGATCGTTGTGTGTTTGGACCATTTAAGGCGCAGTACAACAAAGCAGCCGATAAATGGATGTTAAATCACCCTGGAAAGCCAACCACAATTTACGATATTTCAGAAATCGTCGGTGAAGCATATCCCCTTGCTTTCACACCCAAAAACATAATCAAAAGTTTTGAGGTAACAGGTATATGCCCATTTAATAACGAAATTTTCAGTGAGGAAGATTTTCTATGCTCATTTGTTACTGATCGACCGGAGCCATTGAACACAACTCAAAGCCAGACTATCACTGAAGAGTTAGCAATCAGCTTGAACTGCAATCAAGATGAAAATCCTATTGACTGCCAGGAGATACAGAAGCCTAATAGCAATGTAGATGAAGTTGTGCATATTCCTGGGCCTTCTGTAGTTCGTCAAACAAATCTAAATACAGAAACCAAACCAGCAGATATAGAGATTGCAGTATCAAGCAGGTCTGTTTGTCAATTAGAAATGTCCCCTCTTGATGAGAATGTTGATAGGTCTGGACAAGGTAAGGTAAATACAGCAATCACTCCGAGAAAACAGCTTATTCCACAAATAACGCCAGAATCTATACGCCCATTTCTAAAAGCAGGCCCTCGAAAAGCAATTCAACGAGGAAGGAAACCTGGAAAGAGTAGGATTTTAACTGACTCACCAGGAAAAAACGAAATAAAGAACGAAGCAATTAGAAAGGCGGGAAATAAAAGGAAAACGGAAGAAAAGAACAACAATAAGAAAAAAAGCTCACCGAAGAAGAAAAAACATTCCTCCAAATTGCTAGCAAAGGCTGGCCCTAGCCAGATAAAAATTCAATCTGCAGGAAAAAGGGTCACAATTCTTCAAGATAAGCAGTTGCCCTCTGTCATGTGTACGGGATGCAAAAGTCATGGAAATGTTAAGAAAATGCTTATTTGTTCTCAATGTGATTTAAAATATCACCAGAAATGTGTACCATTTAGACAATTTTGAATCAGATGATGAGTCGGACTTTTTATGTCAGAAATGTTATATCTTAGATGATGGTAATTCAGATGCCTCCGATGATTCTGCTTTAGAATTATATGAAAAGTATTTCGATGCAAAAAAAAAATAAGTAATTTATTCTTTAGTGTTCAATTTTACTTTATGAAGAATTTTTTTTATTTTTGTTTATTTTTATAGAATTATTATCTAAGGTAAAGTGATCTGTCCATAGGTACATTGCCGTCTATAGGTACAAGTATTACTGTCCAGAGGTACAATCATAAGATGTACCTGTGGACAAATTCAGTATTTTTCAAAAAAACTGATTTATTTTAATAAATATATTCCGTACAAAACTAAAGTTTGCAAATTGTTAAGCGTTAACTAATACTGTAACAATATTTGTAATACTTTAGGGCAAATAAATAATAATTAAATCATTAACTCTTATTTTCAATCGAAATCCGGCGAACGTCCACAGGTAAAACACCTTCCCTATAACAAAAAAAAAAATAAATATATACAAAGATAGCGTCATATACATGTATATGTACACGCTTGTGTAAGTGAAAAAAAAAACCTTGTTCAAGCATTTCAAACAAGCATCTTAGGAACCAGCAGCAACGAGAACAGCGGAACAACACCATTTGTGCACGAAGGGGGATGTTCTGTAAGTACCCATTTGTTTTCATATTTTTCTTGTATTCTTTCAACCTTTAGACATTTTATTTATCTTATATAAGCATGTACGTATGCATTGCTTTTGCATGAATAAGTATTCATATGCATATGTACGAACATATAGGTGAGTCTGTACCTATGTACATATGTATATCTGTATACGCTATACGCTGAATAAAAGAAAAAGAAAATGATACATGATCTTTATATAATGAGTCAGTGAGACCTCTTATATCCTTGCCACGGGCTTGTGGTAGTGTGGGTGTGAGTGTGTGACCAGTGGTGAATCCGGTAGGGGCTATCTCACAGATTCGTGAGGAGGAGAAAGCTATGGAGTTAGGGCTAAGCCTTAATCCCAGGGTGGGCAGTGCCTCGATGTTCTAATACCATCCGAACATCCTCCATCTCAGATTCATCTTTCCTGTTTTTCTTGCCTCTTTTCATTCCTCCACATTTTAAGCCCCACCCCTTTTTTTTCCAATCCAAGGCCCAAGAGAAAGGGTACCCTTTTTTTTTCTTTGATCTGGCATGAGTTTTATTGTAGGTATAAATACAGGCAGCAAGATCCCACCCCACCGACGAGCTGATGCCGCGCAAATCCGCTAGCATGCCAGGAGCTGCCTTCACCATCGGACTTTCCCTCATCGGGGGAGATAGGCTATCTGTACTTACATACGTAACAGGGTAGCAAACCAAGTCCTAAACGTCATCGAATGTAATTATATATTTGGTTTACAAACAAACAAAAGCTACACCACCCCCCCCCCCCCCCCCCCCCCCCTACAACCTATTTGGTCGCAAATTCCAAATCGTAACGGATCACTGGCCCCACACCTGGTAAATGGATCCATAAGTTAGAGGAATTCGATTATCAGATAGTGTATAAAAAAGAAAAAATTAACACGAATGCAAAACTTAATGCGTCAAGTTTTGCCAAAATTGATAATCGAATTGTCTAAATAAACTTAAGTGACGACGTCTCTAACCAAGGAACGTTTGTGGTACCACTCTGCGAACGAAAACCTAGATGATGGAATGGAACTATCAGAAAAACCGCTGATAATCTCTAAACAATTTTACTTAAATCATCTGAACCAGCGAGCACCCGCAAAGCTACCATGTTTAAGTGGATACAGCACATAGCTGACCCATTGTTGTCAACGTTGTTCACTTATATTTTTTCTTTCTTCTTAATTCTTAGAATTATCCTTGCAATGTTAAATTGGCATTTTGTCAACTAAGTATTTATAAATTGTTCTCATTATCGATTTAGAAAAGCGTATATTGTCAATTTAGCACCTTGTTCACATTTTAATTCTCAGAATAACTGTTCAACCCAAATGTTAACATTTTTCCAATTAAGCATAATACCATTAATTGTACCCAGACACCGGCGAGATCCACATCAATTCAGTGGAACTCAACCCAGTCCTATATGTAAGCCAATTGTTGTACAATGTTGATCGCTGGTATTGCATCGCTGAGCTGGTGAATCTCTCTGAGAACGATCAGAGCATTATTGTTATTGTTATTATTGGTCGCTCCAATAAGCAGTGAGATTGACGGACTCGCAGAATTTACAGAAATCAACAACCTTAAAAGCGAAATAAGAGACGATCTACTAATGGAAACAAACGTAAACGAATTAATCAGAACGAACCACCTAAATGTTGACGATCGAAAAAACTACTTTAATTATGTAACAATTGCAGCGACATTTTATACAAGGAGGATAAACCGCTCTCGTTCACAAATAAAATCAAACACAATATAACCATTACCGACGAAGTACCAATATACACCAAATCCTACAGGAACTCCGTTATCCATAAGACAAGGGTGAAAGCACAAATTACTAAAATGGTAGACCAAGGGATTGGTACACAAGGCTACTCTCCATGGAGCTGTAGTGATTGCACTACATTGCACTGCATCCCCCACCATACGAATATTTGCACTACATTGCACTCTACGCATTTCACTCCATTCCACATACCATGCAAACACTGTAATTTCGAGACTCGTGTCGTCGTATTGTCGCCACTAAACCACCACCAACCAATGCACATGAATTGCATAATATACGATCAACCCCAATTTGTCGGCAATAGGTCAATGTCGGCACTCACGCCTATTCCCTCTTCATATGTCACCTCGTAAATAATGCTCGAACCCGAGCATTATGTAAACAAGTGACGAAGAAGGGAAAACTCCAAACACTGTGAAATGCCCATAATGCATTTCACACGATTGGATTGGAGTAAAGGCGAGCCGGACCACTCCACACCGTGCTGAGATAGCATTTCACGCAATTGGAAAACCAATTAGTGAAGTGTGAATGACATGTATGACCAGTTAAAAGTGCGCAAATGCTGAGTGATCAGAAATGCATGTGCAGGCAAGTGCTATGAGCGCTATGCTAATGGTATGGGGTAGTGTTGCCAGACGTCCCGTATTTCCCGGGACGTGCCGTATTTTAGGCATAGTTTAAAATGTCCCGGCGGGACTGGCTCTGTCCCGTATTTGAACTATACTTCGTTCTTCATTATGAAATCGATCTAAGTGTCCACACACGCAACGTTCGCATTCGGCTTAAACCGTACTGTTTACATTGTCTGGCTCGGCTGGGCTCGAGCGACTGTGTAGTGTGAATAGTGTGTGAAGTAAGTTGCACTTGCCGCCCTCATCGACCAATGACGGCTAGCCCGCGCCCGGTCGCGCAAAGTCGTGGCCGAGCCGTCATTGTTTTCCTTCCCGTTCGGCGCGTAAATACAATGAAACTGTTTGTCCCTTTTTGTTTCATGCATAAAACGTCTTTCGTTCTGTTTCTTTCTAATGAGAGAAAAAGATTTATTGATTGGTTATTGTTTTGAGACAGCCGTTGCGTAAACACGTCGTCAATTATTTCATAGTATTAAAAGCGATTTACGTTCGATATTTTATTAAGATTTCAGAAAATGAGTGATTTGAGTGATACTGACTGTGATGAAAGGGCCAGTAGTAGTGTAATACCTTCCAAGAAAGCTAAAAGGCTAACTAAATATAATCCAAGCTGGGAAAATGACTATTCTTGGTTAAACCAAGTAAAAAAAAATCCATACCAGGCGTCCTGTCGCTCATGCAATAAAGATTTATCTTGTGCTCATGGTGGTCTCAATGATGTGAAACAGCATGCATCTACTAAATCGCACATGACTATTGTTAGCAACAGAGCATCAAGTACTTTAACAAAATATTTTTCAAAACCTGATACGTCGGCCTCGGACACGGAAGAAAAAATTGCTGCTGGAGAACTCGCATCGGTTTATCATACGGTAAGGCATTCTCTAAGCTACAATAGTACGGATTGTTCACACAAATTGCTACCATATATCTGTAGCGATTCAAAAATCGCTCAAAAATTTAGCTGCGGCAGGACAAAAGCAGAATCTATTATATGCGAAATACTGGCCAAGGAATTAGTTAAAAATATTTTAAAGACAGCAAATGAAAAAAATCTATATTTTTCGATCGCGACAGATGCGAGTAATAAAAAAACATACAAATGTTTCCAATTTGCATGCGATACTTTGACTACGATACAGGGATTCAAAATCGTCTTCTCGATTTCGTAGAATGCAACGACGAATCAGCAAATGAAGTGACTAAATTATTGTTAAACACACTGGAGAAAAATGGATTAGCTATAAATAGAGTCTCAGCATTTTCCGCTGATAATACGAATGTAAACTTTGGCAAAAACCATTCAATTTATACACTTTTGCTGTCTAAAAATGAAAACATTATTAAAGCCGGTTGCTCTGTCCATATTCTCCATAATGCTGCAAAACATAGTACCAATAAATTGGAAGTGGACATTGAAAGTTTGATACTGAAAATATTCAGTCACTTCAGTAGATCCGCAAAAAGAAAAGCGGACTTGGAACTCCAATTTGAAGAGAAAGGGATGCAGTGGGAAGAAATAATTAAACATGTTAGGACGAGATTTTTATCTCTTGGTCCTGCTGTTGAAAGAGTCATTAAAATATTGCCTGCCCTAAAATCTCAATTCCTGGAATTTCGCAATGAATGTCCGCGTTTAATAGAGAAAATAATCACAAATGAAGAACAAGAGAAAAAGACTTTGGCATATTTGTCCTTTGTCCATAACTTTATGTTTTCGGTAGACGTAACAATGAAGAAGATTGAATCAGATACTCTATCAGTTGTTGAGATGCACACTGAAATGCATGGGATTCGCGAGAAGATCGAGCAAAGAATAAAAGACAATTTTTTTGGCAGTCAAGCGAGAGACATAATGCGTGGATTAACTGCTGACGCAAACGAATCAATAAAAACCGATTTTCTACAGTTCTACAATAACTTCATAAGCTATCTGTTATCACGATATGATTTTTCAGAAAATAACATTCTCTCCAAGGTACTCTTTTTAAACTTTAAATCTGAAATAAACTACGACAACTTTCAAGAAGCTACAGAACATTTTAAAATAGAAAAAATAAATATGGATTGCTTGTATGAAGAATTCCAAATAATCAAAAAAAGCCTGGATATTGTTAGCAAAACTTCTGATGGCAAGAGTATGGGTGCGATTGATAAGTGGAAGAAAGTCATCGAAGGGTTTTCGAATACCGAAATCCCTAACATTTTCCGAATTTTATCCTTCGTTTTTAGTATTCCTAGCTCAAACTGTTTCGTGGAAAGGGTTTTTTCACAGATGGTACTTAAGTGGACTGATGTAAGAAATAAATGTACCCCTAATTTAATAAAAAGCGAGTTGATGACCGTTTTTAATTACGATTATAATTAAATTGACTTTTACAGATACGTTAAAACAAATAAAAATATGTTAAAATTGACTCGATCCTCGGAAAAATATCAAAAAAAAAAAAAAAATAATAAAAAGTAATACTAAATAATTCTGTTTTTTTATTTGTCCCGGGTAAAAAACTGAAATCCCGTAATTTTTTGCCCATTTAACCATTTGTCCCTTATAGTCTGAAAAAAAATCTGGCAACCCTAGTATGGGGTATGAATAGGTTGCGACATAGCGATGACACTAAGTATTTTTTAACCTAAATCAAAAGTGCCCTTTGGCACTTGGTGTGTTGGAGGGGATTGCGATTCAACCAGAATCCTCCTATAAAAGGGATGATTTTGGTTGAAATTCAGAGAGAGCAGCAGCAAATAGTAGGAGCCGCACCCCTACAGCAAAGCAGAGGACCAGAACCAGGGTAAGATAAATAAACACTTTAAAAACTAACTATCTGCCTTGCCTTTCCTCCTCTCTCCGTTCGGCACTCTTCCCTCAACTAACGAGGAAGCACGGTGTCAGATCGTAACATTTTGGTGGCAGCGGTGGGATCCACAAAAGGATCCGCTACCAACTACGAGTCTACGTTGTACTCGAGGCGTTACTGGGGCTAAACACCAGTAAAAGTGTATAAGCGTAAAGTGATCTAAGTGAATTTTTTTTAAAGTGTATGAAGTGACCAAGCGTTTCCGGGGCTGTAACACCGGAAACAGTGCAAAGAAAAATAATATAAAAAAAAAAAAAAAAAAAAAAAAAAAAAGAAAAAACAAAGACCGCAATAACCAGCACCATTAGTCAGCCGCAATAACCAGCACCAGCAGTCAGCCGCGATAACCAGCACCAGCAGTCAGCCACAATAACCAGCCCCAGCAGTCAGCCGCAACCACCAACACCAACAGCTAAGTAATTAAATTGCTATCTGTATCAATTATACATTTTTTTTTTATACTTATTATTACGAACCATATTACGTATTATAAAATTTGTTTAAATTATAAACTACTGATCCCTGACCTCCCTTACATTTCTTACCCGACGCAACCTTAGAACTTTGGCGCTTCTTAAGGCCCTACCCTTTTCCACACAAGTCGACGATAAGCCTCCCATTATGGAGATTAAATTAACTTTAAACGACGTGAACACGATCGTTCCCACCTTTGATGGTAAACCAGATGAACTGAGTAAGTTCATCTCATGCGGCAACACTCTCTTTTGCTACGTAAAAGATTAGGCCCAACACAAATTGTTCTAAAATTGTTCTATCTACCCCTACCCCTTTACAAAAGACCTTACCGGCTCCCAGACAGCTCAAAAGAGGAAATACACAGACAGGTGAATGAAATGTTACAGGACGGTTTGGTAGAACCGAGCTATAGCCCATGGAATTCTTCTTTGCTACTAGTCCAAAAGAAGCCAGGACAAGACGGCGCAAAACGATGGAGAGTAGTAGTTGACTTTAGGAAGCTAAACGAATTAACGGTTGGTGACGCTTATCCTTTGCACAATATTACTGACATTTTGGATCAATTGGGAGGAGCGAAGTATTTTAGTACTCTCGACTTAGCCAAGGGATTTCACCAAATTCTCATGGATAAAGCTGACAAACACAAGACAGCGTTTAGCACCCCATTCGGTCACTACGAATATAATCGTATGCCTTCCGGTCTAAAAAACGCACCCGCTACGTTTCAGAGACTAACGAATAATGTACTCATGGGACTTCAAGGAATCGAATGCTTTGTTTATGTAGATGATATAGTCATTTACGGTTACGATCTTAACGATCACAATACTCGGTTTATTAAAGTTCTCAATCGTCTTCGAGAACACAACTTAAAACTTCAACCCGAGAAATGCCACTTTGTTAGGAAAGACAGAAAGACAAATTTATGTGAAAAATATAATAGAAAAGAAATTTAAAGAATTGACCAAAGTCGAAAATGAAATCTTAAAAGAATTAAGAGCCTTAAATAGCTTGGCGAAGGAATATTCAATAGTAATAAAAAGTAAAATAGAGATTATAAGAGAAGAAGTAACGAACATGAATTATGCTATTCAGCGGGTTAAGACCAATATGATAAAGTCCTATATTTTAAGTAATCTCGAAGAACAATTGATCAAAAACATTATGAATAAAAGTAGCCTACCTTAGAGCAAATGCTAGGCTTTAGTGATGTAAGAATAGCTATAAGTAACTGTTGAGAGCGATTCCCGAATTCACACAATCCACAACGTTCGAGGACTTCGCGGAAACGTGGCACAAAAATACGCCACGCACAACGTTGTCACTTCACGGAAGCGTGGCACAAAAATCTGCCACGCACGACGTTGTCACTTCGCGGAAGCGTGGCACAAAAATACGCCACGCACAACGTTGTCACTTCGCAGAAGCGTGGGACAAAAATACGCCACGCACAACGTTGTCAATTCGCAAAAGCGCGGCACAATAATACGCCACGCACAACGTTTTCCCTTCACGGAAGCGCGGTGACGGCATCACTTTCAGCAATACACAACACACGACAGGATTTTGAGGCATTCCGATCTCGCATCCCAAGAGAAGCAGTCGCTCCACACACGAAAGGAATTCTCTACAACACAATTTTATTCATTCCCTATACAACACAACTTAACTTATTTTATCCAATAAAGTGTAACCACCCAAAAGTATAATCAGTTTTATTTCATTTTATCACCACTCCACATATCATTTTTCTATACTCATAGCAGTAACTCTAAAATCCTATACATAATTAATATTCCCACAGCAGGAAAAGACACATGTAGGAATTGAATAATAAGACCTATAAAAAGGGGTAAGATTATAAATTACATTAATTTCGAAAACATATTAAAATGTAGTAAACATATTTATGGAATCAAAACAAGATGTTTTGAAGAAGGTTAGGTGATAACAAGAATGTGATGTAAAAATTAGAAAACGAAGTGTAGTGAAAAGGATCGGTTGTGGTTTTTTTTTAGCTCCGCGGTCCTCCCCAAACGTATTTGGCGCAGTCGGGTAGTCGAGAGATTTGGTCAACGTCAAGTCATTCATACAAGTCGTTCGTGTCGAAATATCGAGAGAATATCGATACCAGTGTCACGAATTTATACGTGTGGAGAAATCGAAATTGTGTCGAAATATCGGGGGAATATCGGTAGCAGTGTCACGAATTTACACGTTTGGAGAAATCCCATCTACGAACTAGTGAATATAAGTTCTATTAACGAAAGTAAAATAAAATCAATTTGGTTCGAACTGACTTTGACTGCAGAGTTTCAACTCAACAATCTCTAAGTGAACCTTAAAATTATCTGGAGGAGGACAAGTCGGCAAATAAATGAAGATCCTTACACTTTGTTACATGTAAGTAGAAATATTGATTAACATTGTTCATTATAAAAGAAAGAATATAAGTGGAAAAGAATATATGTACACATATTAAATTAAATATTAAATACAGTAAAAAGTGAAAAGTAAATGAAAAAACGTAAATTCCTCCCCTATCCAAAACCATTACGTAGACTATTTAGAAGCCTAGGCTCAATCCCAGAAGAAATCGAAAACTTAGATTTAGTAAACCCAATTACATACTGTCCTGGTTTGTTCGGAAGCAGTTTCTCTATGATGGAAAATAATACACTCCCTAGTGTATCAAACTACACACCTCCTAGTACATCTAATCCAACTAACGTCTCGGATGTTTTCAATTCGTTGAGAATTCCCGACGCGGTAAAAGACCTACCACGCTTCGATGGCAATCCGAGGTTGCTGTATGACTTTATTGAGAACGTCGAGCAGATTTTACTGCTGGCCCGAAATATAGATGGTACTCCACAAGGGCAAATCCTTTTGCGAGCCATCCGAAACAAAATAGAGGGGCAAGCAAACGAAGTGCTCAATATATATGGAACCATCTTAAACTGGAAAAGTATTAAGACCAATTTAATTCTACACTACGCAGACAAAAGGACCGAGACATCTCTTATAAAAGATTAACACTCTTTAAGACAATACAACAAACCACTAGAAACTTTTTACAGTGAGGTAATAGAAATTCAATCCACTTTATACAATAACTTACTTATTAATGAAACAAACAAGTGTTATTAGCGCAAAGAAAACACTATTTGCGGAAATGTGCCTTAACACTTTGCTTTCAGGCCTAAGGGAACCTCTTGGTTCCAGTATCAGAGCTATGAAACCAGAAACTTTACAAATAGCTTTCTCGTACTGCGTAAAGGAGCAGAATATTTTTTACATCAGATCAAATAATACTTCCCAATTTTCACACCCGACCAATACTAATCTTTACTCTAGGCCCTCCTATAATACCCAACGTTTTATAAACTCACCTCCGCAATACAACACCAATAACTATAATCCTAGAAGGTATGGCACTAACCCTTTTGCAAGTACAACAACGAGAATAAATCCTGTTCTACAACAAACAAGACCAAATAACCAGACAAATGACATACAGACAAATGTACCTTACGGAAGACAATATAATACCTTTAACCCAAATATTCAAACAAACACACCCTATAGACAACATCATTACACTTTCAACCCAATGCAACCAAGAACCTATAACCCAAAACCAAGCAATTTCGCTGCCCGGAATACGAATCAACTTCCACCTCCTGTACCCATGAGCATAGGTTCCGGAACAACACATGTTCGACAACCCACAGCTTACCAACCCAACCAACACAAGTTCCCAAATACTCCCAGTGCAAGCATGCGGACGAGATCCTCGAACCAACCCCGATACATTATCGAAGAAGTACATAATTTTGACCCAGACTACCAAAATACTGATCTATTAAGTCATTCAGAAACGGAGCATTACCACAACCCACAAATAGACCTTGACGGAAGAAAAGAAGAAGTATTTAATACCATAGAACAGTTAGAAAATCAAAAATTTCCTACACAAGCCTCACGAGACCAACAGGTTACATAGACATTAATACACACAGTCTCACCTTACCATATATTAATATTTCCTCGCCATTTGGTAGACCCCTTAAGTTCCTAATCGATACAGGAGCCTCTACATCCTTTATAAATCCCAATTTTATTCATTCCCAAAACCAGCTAACATGGGAACCAATTACGATAACAACAGTTCTCGGAAAGTATAATCTGAACAAACACGTAATACTCCCCACTTTTATCGAATTTAATGAACCTGGCCACCTCCGCTTCCTCATATTTAAATTTCACAACTATTTCGACGGACTCCTAGGGACAGATGCTCTAACACAACTAGGTGCTAAAGTCGATCTGGTACGGAAACTCCTGATAACCAATCATGCTATTCTTCCATTAAATCTTAAACCTAATCTCACATCTGGAAAACACCTTATCCCCGCTCATTCTAAACTAATAATAAAACTCACTGTAGATATTTGCGATAGTGATTTCTATATCAATAACACCGAAATTCTCCCAAGTATGTTTGTTGCAGAAGGTATCTATTCATCCAAAAACTGGTTTGCTCTTGTCGAACTAGTAAATAAATCTGACCAAAACCAAATCCTGTTTTTAGATCAACCAGTTAAAGTTAAGCCCTATATGCCCTTAAACTATACAGAAATAAACAATTTTAACGTAGAATGTGTTCAAGAACCAATCAATGAAGACATAAGGAAACTTATCCGTACAGATCATCTCAACGCCGAAGAAACGAAAGCTATTCATAAAATTTGCAGAGAATTCGATGATATTTTTTGTCAAATCTGGTCAATCACTAGGCTTTACGAATGAAGTCAAACACAAGATAAAAACAACTGATGATATACCTATACATACAAAATCATATAGGTACCCGTACATACATAAAGAAGAGGTGCGTTAACAAATCTCTGAAATGATAGACCAAGGGATCTTTCGTCCGAGCTTTTCACCCTGGAGTTCACCAGTAAGGATAGTTCCCAAAAAACTGGACGCTAGCGGCACACAAAAGTGGCGCCTAGTCATTGATTACAGGAAACTGAATGAAAATACCGTTTCCGATCGATACCCCCTGCCCAACATTAACGAAATTTTGGACAAACTCGGAAAATGTATGTACTTCTCTACGTTAGAGAGAAGTATAAGTACGCAAGTGGGTTTCACCAAATTGGAATGAACCCAGACGACATCCAAAAAACAGCCTTTACGGTCGAAGGAGGACACTACGAATACACAAGAATGCCCTTCGGACTTAAAAACGCACCCTCCACCTTCCAACGCGTTATGGGCAACGTCTTAAAAGACCTAGTCGGAAACCGATGCTTAGTATATCTAGACGACATAATTGTGTTTTCAACATCCCTACAGGAACATGTAGAGAACCTCAGAAAAGTATTTGAAAGGCTACGAAACTCCAATTTAAAAATACAATTAGATAAATCCGAATTCCTACGAAAACAAATTGCATTTTTGGGACACATTATCTCAACAGAGGGCATGAAACCAAACCCAGACAAGATCAATGCAATAAAAAAATTTCCCCTGCCTCGAAATCAAAGAGAAATTAAAGCTTTTCTCGGACTTTTAGGGTGTTATCGAAAATTCATAAAGGACTTCGCGAAATTGGTTAAACCAATGACCAAATGCCTGAAAAAAGGAAAATCTGTTGAACCCAACGAAGGGTATATTAAGACTTTTGAACTGTGTAAATCCATCCTGACAAATGACCCTGTGTTACAGTATCCCGATTTCACTAAACCCTTCATTCTGACCACCAATGCGAGCAACTTTGCAATGGGAGCAGTCCTTTCGCAAGGTATTATCGGAAGTGACAACCAATCTGCTATGCTAGCAGAATGCTCACTGACTTTGAAATCCACTATTCTACTATTGAAAAAGAACTTCTCGCAATAATATGGGCAACGAAATATTTTCGACCCTTTCTGTTTGGCAACAAATTTAAAATAGTAACATACCATAAGCCACTTACATGGCTAATGAGCTTGAAAGACCCAAATTCGAAATTAATCAGATGGAGGCTAAAGCTTGAGGAATATGATTATGAAATCATATATAAAAAGGGCAAATGTAACACTAATGCCGATGCCTTGAGTAGAATAAAAACCTCAGACCCCGAAAAACCCGCTCACCTTGATATTAACATTCATGACCCTATTAACAATCCCAATAGCACTTATCCTAACCCACCTATTAGTTCAGGAACAACAATACATACTGCACAAGAGAATGTTGACGATGGAATATATATATCGGAAAAACCATTAAACGAATTCAATCTTCAAGTCATTCTCGAAAAGTCCGATAAATCACCACAAGTAAAAACAGAGGTACCTTTCAAGAACAAACAAAGAAGGACCATTCGCAGAGCAACATTTTCCGAAGAAACAATAATCGACATCCTAAAAAAATTTTTCCCACCCAATAAACTTTCAGCAATATATACAGACAACGAAACATTCCGAACAGTCCAAGAGGTATATTCAAATTATTTTTCGCACAGCAAAACCTATAAATTAATTAGATACACGGAAATCCTTACAGACATTACACAGAACGATCAACAAGACAGACTTATTAACGATTACCACGAACAAAACAACCATAGAGGAATTAACGAGACTTACCTCCACCTTAAGAGAATATACTACTTTCCCCATATGAAACACAAAATTTGCGAAACGATCAATAACTGCGACACTTGTAAACTTTTCAAATACGATAGGCACCCCCCAAAAATTAAGTTCGAAAAACCCGAAATCCCTTGAAAACCCCTAGACATTCTAGATATCAATATTTACACTATAGGCCACCAACAGATCTTAACCATCATTGACAAAAGCCCAAAATTTGCTTCAGCCTTTACCTTAGTAACACGGCAAACTTTATAACGTGAAAATAAATTGTTTTTTTTTTTCCTAAGTCGTTGGTTCGGTACTTGTAATTCGTGCGAGTTACGTCCGAACCCTAACCCCACACCTCCTGCCACTCCGCCGAAACCAACACAACATCACGCCTCTCAAACACCCACACAATCTCCTCGACGGTTGCAGCAACCGCAAGGCACCCGTGGTATAAGTCTTACAATTTGATCATCTACACGACGCACCAAATCTGCTGACACAAGTACACCCACTTCCAAGATCATGAAACAATGGTCGTCCATACGATGCATTCGCATCTTCATAACGCACGAAATCTGCTGACACAAGTATGTACACCCACTTCCAAGATCATGAAACAGTGATCATCCATACGATGCATTCGCATCTTCATAATGCACCGAGTCTATTTATTGACACAAGTGCATCCGCTTGCAAAGAGAAACGAACATCGGTTTATCAAAAGATCATGTTACACTCCAATCAAGGGCAGGGATACAGATTCAACATAAAATCAATATAAAGGCTGGGATTCCCCAGCGGCTACTCAGTTCGTAGCGTCGTCGAAACTCCGATTCATCTGGCTCCAGTCGTCACCAAAATAGAATCGTAAACCCAAATAAACCAATACAACATTAAAACAGTTTTCTACTCATAGCCCAAGTGTTGGGCTTATAATTACTCTTTTTTGTTATGCTCCCTGCTCGATACGTAACTATATATTATTATCAATATACACATAATGTACATACACATTTTGTCATCAAATTGTATCAAACGACACGAATGAACATAATTGCACAGGTGAACTCTTCTAATAGTATTGCAAACTAAGCCTCTGAGCGACATCCGGTCAACCGAACAATAATGCAAGTTAAGCAGTTGGGGGATTATCGAAGAGTTCACTTTGGCAAATCCACAATAAAGACAATACAGAACAATTTTGTGATTGGAAGTGAAAAAAGCTATTCGATAAAGTTTATATCTTTTTCTTCAAAGTATTGTTTTTTAATTAACCCCGGGAGATTTATCTTCAGTCGCGCGCAATCCTGTTTCATTTCGGATTGCTAAGCCGAAGTATAACTAGAACTACTCCATCCGGAAATCGAAGAAATATGGTAGTTCACTCCATATTAGTGGCACAGTCGGCAGCTTGTGAATTCTGCGGTTTAAACACTCATGACCCGTCATCCGTTTTCAAGAAGTGAAGAAGCGGATTCTCTGCATAAATTATTATTATTTCGTTGATTCCAAATTAGTTGCTGGTTGATCATTTTGACACTATGGCTAACCAAGATGCAAACCTGTCACAATGGAGAGAAGAGCTTTCAAGCGGGGGGTTAGATAACCAACAGCGAACATTGGCTGAATTAAAAGTTGTTCGATTTTTAACGAAGGGAAATATAACTAGAATTAAAATTCTAATTACGAAAAAGGGTTCTGGTATGGCTCATGCAGAATTAGAATGCCGGTTAGGAATAAGTGAGTCATATTTCAAGCAGGGTCTTAATGTGCAACTGTAATTGGACAAAATAAATTTTGTGGAAGAAGAAAAGGCAAATCATAGAGCGGACATAGAGGATATTTGTGTCTACGAAATCCATGATTCAGTCGTTGTTGGTAGAACAAAAGGGACACTTAACTTTTTCAGATGGGTTAAATGCATCGTTCATGTCGCAACAGCCCATGTCTCGTTCGAAGTTGGAACGCGTTACGCTACCAACTTTTTCCGGAATATTTTCAGAATCGGTATATCGGTATATTTACGACTCTCGTTGACAAGGACGAGTCTTTAGATACATTGCAGAAATTTAATTACTTGAAGAAGTATCTATCTGGTGTCGCGTTAAATTCAATTGCGGAATTTGATCTAACTGCCGTAAATTATAAGAAGGCTTTGGAGCGTTTAATAGCAAAACCTTGATGTTCCAGGAACATTAAAAGGCTCGGATATAGAAAAAACAGCCTCTTCTATAAATAATGGAAAATACGAATTTACCCGACTCCCATTTGGGTTGAAAAATGTCCTATCTATTCTCCAACGTGCAATCGATGACATTTTGAGAGAACATATCGGTATTCGATGTTATATTTACATCGACGATATAATTATTTTTAACCAGACCAAAGAACAACATTTACACTGGTCATTATTTTTGAATGAGGACATTTTGAGAATGGAGGAGTTAACACGACTCCCGCAAATTCTTCAACATCTAAAACAACATGACACCTGCAATAACGTTCACATTGTCCAAACACAACCGCTACGAATTTCTCCGCACGACATCAGGAAGTAACATTCCCTTGTCCCCCTTTTATTAGTTGTTTTACTCGATTGTCGATCATTCATTATTTCCAAGATAGCACCGTAAGTTAAGTGAAGAATACTAGAGATAAGTCAGTCTATTGAAGAACTTAGATCAGAACAATTGTTATGCGGTATTATGCGGGCTATATCCAAAACAAATAATAAATACCTAACACAACTGCTGACCTAGTTGTCCGGTCGCCGTATTTATCGAACTGCATTTTTTTTTAATAATATGATTTATTGTTTGTACTGAAATACGAAATGAGGTGCAAAGAAGAATCAGGTCAAAGGTTGTCAGCAATTATTGTATTAAATCGAACTTTTGATGTCAGCGATTTAATTAGAAGCGTAAATCAAATTTAAGTCGAAGTCGTTGTTGGAGTGCACACGTTAATTCTCAAATAAAATCATTGTTCTTATTCTAGTAGTGGTGTTTTTAATCAATAAAAGATTTCTTATCTAGTAGTGGTGTTTGAATCGGTAACAGGTTGAAAGATAAACATTGAGTGTTTCATCGCTGGCGCATCTTTCATCTTTACGCACTGCTCGGTTCTCTGAAGGAAATACCAGTGTACGTTGCACCCCGGACAGACAACGGGCCCAACGAGGGATTGTGGAACATTTCTAAATAGTGTACAGCCCAAGGCAAAACAAAATATTTTTTTATGAAAAAATAATAAGACTAAATTTAACTTATATACAAACAAAAACACTGATAGACAGTGAGCTAACACCAAGGCCAGGGGCAAGGGTCGATTCTCCATATTAACGTATTTGCCATGAACTGCATCAGCCAATGCATGAGTTAACACCGCTCACCCAGCATTTTCCCATAAATCGCTGAACCAAATTTTCCCACCTTCTCAGCGACGACGATCATTGCACCTTCGCTGTAGTGACATACATTTATCACATTACATCCGGTCATCCACCAAGGGCAACACACTGGCGATCGTTGTACCTCAATAATAAAAAAAACATATCCAATTACTCAAGCAAGAAATAGTCTACACCGAATTCAATCCCACGAAATTAAGTGCACCGCCGCAAATTGCAACGATGCACTTTCACACGGCACAGCGGCATTCGTAGGTTTTAAGTAAAATAAGTTAGCTGTAAATTTAGTGTTACTTTTGGAGTGATGGAATAAAGTTTATTTTTTTTTTAAATAAACCTCAGTAACTAATGCAATCCATGCAAGTGTTTCCGATCAAGAAATGCATGAGTTACGACACCTACCTGTCCCCCCCATCGCCCTACAAACCATCAAACACCACATACCGAATTATGACACCTATTCCCCGTCCGTCACCCCCTACACCATTGCAGTAGTCAACCATTCCCATCGTTTCCCGCATGACACCGAAGTACACCTGTCCATTCATCCCAAACATCCCACCTCATCAGCAAATACGAATAAAAAATGTAACATTAGATTCAAATTGTAATTGCACAGGTGAACTTTTCGAGTGCAATAGAAAGCAAACTAAGCGTCTGGAAGACATCCGGTTATTCGTTGCAACAATAACTTCACCTTGGCAAACTAGGAAAGAATAATGCAGTTGTTACCTGTAAGCGAGACCGAACGGTCAAAATAAATTGTTATTTTTTTAATGAGTATGTGTTTCGAATATAAGTTAACACAACACAGCAATAATCAACAACAACGAACTCTGATGACCCAATTAATCAACATAACACAGCAATCAAGTCAATGCACGCAAAAGCACAACGCAGCAAATATCGACTGACTGCAAATTACCCAATTCTACTTCAACCCAATTAGGTAGGGAGAAATCAAAAAATTTAATAATTGTAGGAGATTTTAACATTAATAGTCTAAATGATAGTATTACAGTATCAAATTACTTCACACTACTAGCTTCAAATGGTTTAACAAGTTTTATTGACGAGCCTACTAGGACCTTATCGGGTAGTTGTCTTGATCATATATATGGTCGTTTCAGAAATGTTGGGGTTAAAGAGTGTGAGAATTGTGTTTTTGATCTGATGATAACCGACCATTCTATGACAGGTCTTTTGATTAATATCTCAGACAGCAAGTGTAATAGCATTTCGGCATCTTCTCAACACAAAATGAAAATAGACTTTGCTAAGCTCAAAACAATATTGCTATATGAGTCTTGGGAAAGTGTTTACTCTTGTAACGATGTATCTGCTGCGTATGACACAGTTATAGTTTCACTTAAGAAACACATATTAAATTGTACTTTCTCCCTGCCCACAAAAAGATATATAAAAAGACTTAAACCTTGGATATCCAACATCCTAGTAAATAAGGTCATAGCAAAAAATAAGCTTAGAAAAAAGTGCAAGAAATATCCTGGCAGTTTGAATCTCAATAAAAGATATAAGAAATTGTGTTCTGAACTAAGAAAAGAGATTCCACTATGCCGAGATAATTTTTACAGTTTACAATTTAGCAACGCAAAGGGAAATCTGAGAAAAGAGTGGAAGTTAATAAATAGCATGCTAAACAAGAATACGCTCCCAAAAAAGCCTACTGTTTTACTTGTTGATAACATAGAAGTAACAGATAAAAGGGAAATTGCTAATGCATTTAATAATTACTTCGCTGATATCGGTTATAGACTGCAACGTGATCAAACCCAACAGATCTGTCTTACCTGCCCATCTATTTATGGTTCCACTGAACCATCGCTCAATTGTAGTTTTGTGTTTGAACCAATAACTCCTTTAGAAATACTAAAAACAATTGGTGGTTTAAATAAATCAAATACGTGTGGAGCTGATGGTATTTCAAATGTTATACTTAAAAAAATTGCATGTTTCATAGTGGACGTCTTAGCTGACATTTTTAACCGCAGTGTATTTGACGGAGTTTTTCCAGATGACCTCAAATGTGCAGATGTCATTCCACTGCATAAAAAAGGATCTGTTACTGAAATTGAGAACTATAGGCCCATCTCACTGCTTCCAATTATTAGCAAAGTCTTTGAAAAACTCATTAAAAATAGATTAGTTAGTTTTTTAAATAAAACAAAGTTTTTTAATCCCGCTCAGTTCGGGTTTCAAAAAGGGAAATCGACAGAAGATGCGCTTTTACAGTTTTGTTCACAAATAATGTCAAATCTTGATGAGAAAAAATGTACGGCGGGGTTGTTCATTGACATCACCAAAGCATTTGATATGGTCGACCACAACTATTTACTGAATAAACTGGAAAAAGCAGGCATCCGTGGGTTCATGCTCAACTGGTTTAAGTCCTACCTTGAAAATAGGACACAGACAGTAAGGTTGGATGAGTCAAGAAGCGAACTTAAATTCCTCAATCTAGGAGTACCTCAAGGCTCTGTCTTGGGGCCAATTCTGTTTTTAGTGTATATTAATTCCCTATTTAATCTAGACTTCAAAGGCTTACCTACTGCGTTTGCAGACGATATAGGTATATCTTATGGCTTAATGAGTCCATTAGATCTAGTTTGCGACATCAATTGGGATCTAAATCTATTAAGACACTGGTTTGCTGAACATAAGTTAGTAATAAGTTCCAAAACGAAATTAATGTTTTTAACCTAACTTCCTCGCAGAAATCGGAAGCAAACGCATATTTCCATGCACCAGATTGTCAACGATATACATTGTCGAATTGTAAATGTTCTTCCAGTCGTTCCCTTCCCACCTTTTGTCGTAGTCAAAACTGTGCTGATAAATGTGTTTTGATAGAGAATGTAGATGAGTTTAGATACTTGGGGCTCATCCTGGACTCTGGTATGAAATTTTCAGCTCACGTTGATACTTTGAGAAAATATTTCCGCTCCACGCTTAGACATTTCTATTATTTGCGTAGCTTGTGTTCACCTAAGCTTCTAACCACTATTTATTATGGTATTTTTCAATCTAAGCTGCATTATGGAATTGCTTGTTGGGGAGGAGGATATCAAAATAAAATAAGACCCCTGCTTGTTATGCAAAAGTACGTTATAAGAAAAATTTGTAGTAAACCTGGCAGATACCCTAGCTATCCTTTGTTCTGTGATCTAAAAATTCTCCCTGTTCGTCATTTGTACTGTTTCAAGGTTTTAAAAATATTCTTTATGAGATCCGGTAATCGCAATTTCCGTATAATTTCAAATTACAATCTACGTGGAAACTTTTCAAACGTCTCATCTATACCCAAGTTCCGAACCACTGCATATCGTAACTTCTTTTCTGTACTTTGTTATCGCTTATTTATTGAACTCCCGCTGTCAATTAGAACACTAACAATACCCGGAATGTTTTTAAAACACGTAAAAAATTGGTTACTTCATATTAATTACGATAACTTAGAATCCATTCTTTTTGATATTTTGGTCTAATATTATTAATCCTACTGATCTCAATGCTAATTTATAATATACGCAGTATCTCATACAATCATACAATCGAAATGCGTTCTCATGACAATAGATATGTATGTGTTTGTTTTTTTTTTTTTTTTTTTCTTTTTCTCTTGTTTCTTTTTACTGACACCCCACTCCATTTCTATATTTTTATTAGTTATTATATAACCCCATTGAAATGACGTTCAACTCTATTTTATTACTATTGTAAAAAATACAGAATGTCATCTAAACTTTCTTATATTTTATGAATTATGCTGCTAACTTACATACTTATTGTTGTTAAATCATTGTATTTGAAAAGATAAGAAATAAATAAATAAACAATAAACAAAAAAAAAAAAAAAAATAATTATACCTCAGCGCATCAAGTTTCACCTGTGCAATTACCTGCTTCTACTGCTAACAACGCGATTAGCGTCAAGGAAATAATTAACGTAGTTACCTATAAATTGGTTAGGGCTATTTTAATTAAGACAATTATAATCAATCCACACTCCAATAAAGTTGGCTTTTTTTTAAAAGAAAGTTTAGACTAATAATTTAACTGGCGCCCGAGCAGGGACCACGGATAACAAAATAAAAACCGGTAAATAACCTAGTCCGCGTCCTCAAGTAGTACCAGTGCTAAACCGGTTAGTGAAACGGTCAAGTGTCTTCAAGAAGTTCGAGTGCTAGTTTCACAAAAAAGTATCTGTGGTAGCCCGGTAAATGACTGTGACAGGCGGAAGAAAAAAGTGATTCTGACAATCTGAAGGAAAAAGTGACTACCAAGAAAAATTGATTGTGACAATCGGAAGTGACTACCGAGGAAAAGCGATTGTGACTATAAAAAAAAAAAAAAAAAAGTGTCGGTAACAAAAATAAAAAAATAAAAAAAAACCTTAGAGAACCGAGGCCCCTAAGTAACGCCGGCAGTTAAACACTCGAAGGACGACGAAAAGGAGGTAAACATCGATTTACCAGCCGCTCTAAGGAGATCATTAAGATCATAGCACTTTTCATTGTCATCGTCATCGTCAACGCAGACGTTGAAATACTCGAATTCACCGACTCCCAAATAGTAGCCATATCAGATGGCGAAGCGAAAATCCAAAGCGGTAATCTCAAACTCGTCCACGTAATTGAAACCGACCTATACCAGCATTTCGTTTCTGAGACATCCTCCCTAATCCAATCCATTATCCCGAAATCAAATCCACTTCATGAACTACTTAATCACGAGGTAAAACAAACACAAACAATGATAAACAACATAAAAATAAAACATGCATCTCAAAGATCACTCAATTTTATTGGTTCAGCATGGAAATGGCTCGCTGGCAGCCCTGACCATGATGACCTTACACTTATAGAAAATAAAATGAATGGTATAATAGAAAATAATAATAATCAATACATAGTTAATAAAGAATACATGAAGCGAATTAACGAAATTACAAATGCAACGAATGTAATAATGAACTATATAAAGAAAGATAAAATGTTCGAAAGAGAACTTTCTCTATGTCTTCAATATAAGATAAAACTCATAAAAGAAGAATTAGTAAATATTATACAATCTATAGAATTAGCTAAAAATAATGTAATAAACTCAAACATCCTGTCAACAGCAGAAATTACCCTAGTTCTAAGTCAACTGAATGTTAACCATTTTCCATACATAAATATAAGTAGAACAAGCTCTACAATTTTCTGATGTTAAAATTGCATATAATTCAATAAGTTTACTTTATATTATAACTGTACCCAAAACAATTGATATCGTCTATGAAAAACGTGTTGTTAAATCACTAAGAAGAAAAGACAATCTAATAAATAAAATTACATACGAATATATATTAAGAAAAAATAAAAAATACTTCGGAATACTAAAAAAATTTAGAAAGATTGATCAATTAACACTTTGTAAACAAACCGATGTTAAAGATATAACTAGCGATAAGTGTATAGCTAAACTATTAGAAAGTAAGAATGCGACTTGCACGGTAACCAACGACCACCATATACCACGATTGGAAGAAATTACACCAGGTGTCATCTTCTTGAACAATTTCAAAGGCCACATAAAATTCAATAATACCAAGCATGATCTCAATGGCACATTCCTAGTTAAATTCGAGAACTGTTCAATAACCATTGACGACCAAACATTCATATCACAAGAAATAGTCAATCAACATGTTTTACCACCCTTCCTTCGCATACCCACAGAAGATGCAGGAATAGAGGAAGTACTGTCACTCGAATGGATGAAGGAGCTCCATATTAATAACACTAGACCTCATCCGAATGGAGAAACTAGCTCATCAAACTATAAATTACATCCTATTCGGCGCAACGTTTTTCGCTACCATAACCACCATCAAAATTTTTGACTACGTTAAAAGACGAAAAATACACAGCATCGACACAAAACCTACGCTTATTAGCATAGAAGCAGGAAGTATCCCTATCTCCAACAAAATAGCCACACTTCCCATGCAAGCATCAATGACAGCCAGCTCCCAAAACATCTACAACATCCCATACTTCTAAAAACACCTTATGTGCGGACACACAAGTCTAAGTCACGCAGGTTTTGTGACCCGAGAGCCACAACCATTAAACTCCCAGGATACAATTCCAACACATTTCGCACAGTCACCCATCCATCGAACGTCAGCCATGCATAATTCGTTCCCGTTCTTAAAATAGAACAATGGATGAATTGAATATAAACAAACAACTGAACTGCAATACGATCGATCGACAATGACACACTCTAAATTACTCGAGTGGGTCACCAGATGTACTTGAATGGTTGTGCCGAGTAATGAGGAAGAGTTATGACCATGCTGGGTGGCCTGGTTCTGGGATGACAAAAGTGACCTGGTTTTGGTTTTGATTTTGGGTCTAGATTCACTATAAATAGAGAACCAAATGCGGTGAGAGTAAAGATCTTGGCATGTAACATGCTGCAGCCTATGACAGCGGGCCTCGAAATAAAATAGGCAAAAATAAAAAAAACAATAAATAAATTTTGACATGTTTTTTTTTGCCTTTTAGTCATTATCTCGTACTCTCCGCCGTCCGCTCATCCCTTTTTTCAAAGGAAGCACGGCACAAGCCTAACACAGCCAATATGCACCGTACATGATCATGGGAGCTGCGGACATACGACGGGAACAGCTGTCAGCATGGTGCTAATGTGTATCGACAAGTTTTCCAAATTTGTAGTTGGGACACCAATACCGTCACGAACAATAGCTGATGTAAA
Source organism: Eumerus sabulonum (assembly GCA_951905685.1). NCBI lineage: Eukaryota > Metazoa > Arthropoda > Insecta > Diptera > Syrphidae > Eumerus > Eumerus sabulonum. Next base: position 57,938,338 of record OX645064.1, on the reverse strand, counting down.
AATTCCAATCCTGGAAATGAGGAATATCTTTCCTAAAACATAGGACAAATTTTTTGTGACAATAAAGCTTCATTAAAGTCGGAGACTATAAGACCGAGTTTGCTCAATCATTTTAGTATTGATACAGTACGTCCAACGGCCGAGTTGAAATGCTCCACAGCACTCTATTAGAGATCGCAAGATGCCTGAACCTCGAGAGAAAAATTGATGATACCTACTGCCCGATCTTATATTATTAGCAACAATAGAATACAATAGGACGATCCATTCGTCAAGCCAATTGATATATTTCACTCGTCTCAGTCAGACTTTAGAAAAACAATAAAAAATAAAGACCAGAAAGCCCAGGAACTACAATTGCAAAGGGAAAATATAACAAGGCAGAACAGAATTTTTGATGTTGGAAAGAGAAATATTTGTAAAGACCGACAGGAGGCTAGGTAATAAGCTAACCTCATTGTTTGTTAAAGAGAAGGTGCAAGCCGACTTAGGAAAAACCGTTCTCATTAATGGGAGGGTGGTCCATAAGGTTGTCCTTAAGTAAGTTAGCATCTTGAATATTTCATATTTTGCAATCTATTTTTAATACTTACATAATTATTATATTAAGAAAAATAAATATCATCCAGGACTCTTCTTTTTTTAACAGTCACAGCTAAATTAACGGACTACTCCAATTCTAAGTATATTCCAAAATGGGAACGTCCTTCTTTAGCAAATCGACGGATACTTAGCCCACACAACAAACCTGGCGGCTTTTTCTTTTTTTTTTTTTTAGAGACTCGCGCAGGTTCAAGAGTTTTTATATTCTCTTATGATGTGTTTACACACACAACCTGAACGGAGTGCAGTGGTTGGGGTCGTTGATGTTCGTTCACTACTCTCAGGGGTGGTTGTCCTAGACCTAGATAGGACGAGAGCCGACCAAATTCCGCGTTGGTTATAGTTCATAGTGATTCGTTCGAGCACTTTAGTATTGCATATGCAGAGGATGAATTTCAGTTGACCATATACTGTGAGTGTTATGCCTGCAGCTGTACGTCTGGTCACTTTCCATTCACAACTGTGCTGCATACTTTTTGTCCGTATAGGAATTACTTTTTCTTGGCTACGAAGCGAATTTGAACCATAAACCTTTCGCTCGGCGGTCGATGATGTTAACCACTGCACCACGGCCACCCCCCGGCTTATAAAGGTTTAATAAAAGAGTCGAAAATGGTCGATCTATTTCCGCAGACTCATACGAGAAACGTTTTAGACATAGACATAAAACATTTAGAAACGCTCTTTGCGAGTATTAGCATTCATGATAAAAATGCCAAGAGTCTAAACTTTTTGGGAACAGGAGTGAAATTCGTAAATCATAACAACATCCAAAGGATACAGCCAGGCATCTCGACATCAACACTACTGAATATCACTGGTCATAAGGAGGTGTTGGGCTTATCATTCCTGCATAAAATGAATGCCCGCCTAAAAGCTGACATTGTAACAAACGTAAAACAAACAAACTGACACTCCAAACCAAATATAGGTCACAGAAACACTTAAACACAAACCACAGAACATACAATGCACCACCCCAGCACAAATTCCAGACAAAGGCACTTACGCCAATGACCGACCCCACTTAACGCATTGCGACATCATCGCAACGCATAGGGAATCAAACTAAAGAAACACACTATATAAAGCTAAGAAAAACTCCCCATGTTATGTTATCGTGCTCCCTAGTTCTGATGTGTGCGGACATCGAGGAACTCTCATAAATAAATTAAATAAGTTAAATAAAATTTATTAAGAAAGAACATCGTTTATTATTCTTAAGCAGCGTCGAGAGGAGCCGCGTCAGAGGATTGACTTGCGGAATATGCTCGAGGCATTGAAGAAGCCCAAGGACGGCATTCATTTGAGTCAGGGAGGAGTTAGCACAATCTGCTGATGCGGCACGATCGTCATTATCGTCTTGGTGGTCGTCGTCGCCGTTTTCGCTGATCGTCGTCGACGTTTTGCTGGCATCATCATTATCGTCATCATCGCCGTTTGTTGAGATCATCATTATCGTCTTCGTAGTTGTCGCCGTCATTTTGCTGGTGCACCGTCATCGTCACCGTTTTGCTGATGTCATCATCATCGTCGACGTCGTCATGTCAGTTCGTAGCTCGTAAGTTAAAATTGAAAACTTTTGTGATTTTATTGAAATTTATACTGTAATCCATAACAAAACTATTCTTAAGCTAGATATAAGTCAGGCTGCAAAATGCATGGATTACATACAACCCATAAAAGAGTACACCTATTCGACAGAAGGCAACATTTGCAAATCCACATCCTCTGAATGCATCACGCAGTTACGAAATAATAATACAGCTCTATGCGCCTCTCAAAACTCAAACCACCTGCCTCTCGTACAACAGATCGAAGACGGAATAATAATCCTCAATGATGTACCGAAGACAACAGTCACCGATCAGGTCCAGTTAGAAGTGCAGGGAGCATATCTACTAACATTTTCGGACTCAATAAAAGTAAACGACACCGTATATCGAGTAACGAAAAAAGCTGCATCCTCCGAAGACTCTTTCCGTAACGCATCTTAAGCATGAAGAGAAACTATCGCTTACAAACTATCTAAACTATCGACAATACAAACCACATCGAAACACTGAGGGAAGAAATATCGACCCAAAAAATTATCTGGTGGATCACTATCTCCTCAATAGCAGTAATTGTTTGCACACTAATGTTTATGCTCCTTAAACGCAACAGGCAATGAATAGTCGCCTCAAACGAAATTGACGCCATAATTAAGAAAGTCAGTGGTCGAAACGAGGACGTCTCGAATTTAACAGGGGGAGGAGTTAGCACAAACGCTTCCCAACCAGGACATTAAGCCTATAAACCAGCCCGCGATGTCACCAGCGCGCTTTCACACAACGTCACCCGATACCCGCACGTTGAACCAATATATTTCGCCTTCGCGCACACGAACCGTGGGATATTTAGCACAGACGGTTCCCAATCAGGAACACTAACCCAAAGGCTGACACCACCCATAAGCTGACACCAATCTGTGACGCCACCAGGAACTTCGCCTTCACACCCTAGTCATCCGATACCAGCGCATTCGCCTCGCGCACACCTGCCGTGGGACAATAATTTTAAACTTAGATAAGCAAATTTGTTTAGGTAGATTTAAGTATGAAAAAATAAAGACACTTTGTATTAAGTCTCAAAAGCATAAGCTGTGCCTTATCTGCTTAAGAAATGACCATGGGGTAAATAATTGTGTTTCAAGAAGTTGTTCACGGTGCAATGAAAAAAAAAACACGCTGCTACATATTGAGAGCAACGCCAACGGGTCGGCTAGCAATGAACATCAAACTAACACAGCAAACAGCAGTAACAATCCTCAAGGAACAAGACCATCAATGATACTAGCCGCTCCAAAAGCCCAGAAGAGCATGACGACCTCCTCAGTACAGCCATCATTGAACGTGTGGCAAGAAAGAATCCCATCAACCTGTAAATGTACAACTACAGCTAAGAACAAATGCCTTCACTACTCGTCTAGAAGACGAGTACCTATAATAACAGCACAACCTTCGTAACATTTAAGCATTTCCTCATGGGCAATAGCAAAAAATATTCCATTAGCAAAACCTAACTTCAATTATCCAGACAAAATCGATGTCTTCTCGGTGCAGACTTTTATTATCAACTACTCTCTATCGGACAGATACATCTAGCAGACGATCTACCTGTAGGATCACTATTTTTAGTTGGATACTGGTAAAATAGCTGAACCCAGATCAATCGCAGCAACATGCGGAATTTCTACTTACATATGATGACAACGACCTACATCAAATGAATGAACGTTTGTGGAGTCTCGACGTAGTAATCTATCAAAAACGGAAAACAAGTACGAAGCTCATTTTACGCAAAACACATATAAGGGTACTGATGGCTGCTTCATTATCAAATCACCATTTCATGAAGGTCCGGAAGCTCTAGGCAAATCCAGGGAAATAGCAGTTAGCAGGTTTCTGGCCCTGGAGCGACGTTTGGAGAAAAACAAGGAAATAAAGAAGCAGTACATTACATTTATGAGGGAATACCAAGAATTGGGTCACACGATAGAAATCGACTTCAATGACATGGTTGCACAAAACTACGTAATTCCTCATCATTGCGTGTTTAATGCTGATCCAGCACCACTAAACTTCGTGCAAGACATCATCCGGAAAATCATTAAACGACATTATGTAAGTTAACACAAAACACTATCACACAAAACACCACAACACAAAAGTAAACAATACACATCCGATATCGATTTCAAGAGCGGCAATAAACCCAAATTTAGCAATACCAACCGCAGTCGCACCGAATTGGGTCAGCAATTGGGCAATGCACTCAAGCCAACAAATTACGCCCGCACCGATTTCCGCTGACGCACCGAATTGGGCCATTAATAGGGCAGTGCACTCGAGTAAACGAACTACCGATTCCGCTGACGCGTTATGGGTCAACAAGTGGACAGCGCACTTGATTGGTTATTAAGTGGGCAACGCACTCAAATGAATACACTGCACCGATCCTGCTGACACGCATGTCATTAAGTGGACAAGGGCCGAGCCACACAACGGTCATCACCCCAACTACCCGATGGCACGAGCGAAGGGACAAAAGTGCAACCTTGCACTTCACTTTGCTAGACTTAAGTATAAATAGAGTATCGATGTTCTTGTTAGATCAGATCTTAAGTGAACGTTGTTAAATAAAGTTCAGTTTTGAAATTAAATATAACTCTTCCTATTTAACTGGCGCCCGAGCAGGGACACAGACAGTCGCGGTTTTCTAAAAAGTTCGGTAAAGTGTAGTCGCGAGAATCAAGGTTCAGAAGCCCTAAAGTAGTGCTAACCAGCATTGACGCAAAAACACCCGAAAAGTCGGTGCAAAAGCCCTATTTAATGCTAGCCACCACTAACGCGAATACCCGTTTTAAATCCGTTAAAGACACCGGGGAAAAACCCCCAAGTAGTGTTGCCAAGTATCCGGAAAATTTCTGTGTCCCACGGAACCCTTAGACTAAGATAAATGTGCATCAGTGTTAAAAACGCAAAGCAGCAGAAAAAGTGTTCGAGACACGAGGCCCCTCAGTAGCGACCAGCAAACAGGAGACGAATTGTCGTCAGCCGCTCAACAAATGCCATAAAAACCATAAAAAAGTTTGTCTAAATAAATAAAAATTGAAATCTATTTGCCGAAATAAGAGTATGGAAAAAAGGAAATAATAACTAAATCTTCATTAAGTCATTGCCTGCTCTGGTACTTCCCGTTTTCCATTCGATTCTGTTCTCTTTTTCACTATGCCTAACCCCAGTATTATTCGTCCCTCAGTGCTAAACCCTTCCTGAAAATCCATCGGATGAAAATTCTGTTGCAACTACAGCTTTCCGAATCCTAGTAACATCAATTGTTACCGAAGCTTTACGAACAGAGGGAAAAGAAATAATTCAATCCATTTTAAGCCCCAATCACACCCAATTTGCCGGGATTGATCAAACGATCAGCTTGATAAGATCCCCGACGTCGTCAGAAGTCTGCGCGAATTCTCTGGACAACCGGGAGAATTCAGCTCTTGGCGCAAGTGTATATAGGATCTTTAAAAGTATTTCGGATTTTAAATGTAATCCTATAACACCCCTCTTAACTGGGATTGCATCACCCGATGTCTTACGCTGCATTACGTGGACAAACAAGATCTTAGTACTCTAGAATACCAAATGACCTCACTAGTTCAAGGCAACTCTTCAATACAGGAATTTTACCAGCAGGTATACTCACACCTCTCCTTAATATTGAATAAGATATCATGTATGGAAGTTAGTGGCGAAGCATTAAATCTGTTAATGCATACATATAGGGAAAAAGCCTTAGACACGTTCGTGCGTGGCTCAAAAGGCGATTTACCCAGACTTCTTGGCATTCGAGAACCTATGGATTTAAGGGTTCGGGGTTAAGGAACAATAACAAACGGAAACCGGTGGACATATTCTTCAATAGATCCCAGCGAGTCAATTATGGGACCCTATTGAATATTCGGTCGATGATCAATAAAGATCTCAGGGGTATTATTGAGCGCAAAATGAAGGCTAGGCTGCACCTTTAAAGAACCGTGTCCAAAAGTTACCAGAATGGAGATGCGGTGTATGTCGCAATTAAACGCATAAAGGGCAAGAATAAAGCATTATATAGAAAAGAAATTGTCGCAAAGGACAATTGCGTAACCATGACAGCGAGTGAGTAAAAGATTCACAATCCCATTTAAAGAATCTCATGGGCCTGCGAAACAGGTCCCGTAAACTAGTCTACGCTACAGGAGGTTTTCCTCCTAGGGCCGCATATGGGATCGGCACTAATATAAATTTTCTTCCCAATTCCAGAATTCATCACAAAGGACCTGGCAGCAGTCATAGTGGAAGTCCCCACCGAGGGAGGAGTAAGGGAGGTTGTATACGCCTCCGCCTACTTCCCTGGAGACGGCCAGCAAATCCCCCCCATCGAAGTGCAGGATCTGGTTAGGTATTGCGGCCAGAAAAAACACCACCTGTTAATTGGATGCGATGCTAATGCGCACCATACGGAATGGGGTAGCAGCAATACAAATAAACGAGGTGAGTCACTTTTTGAAGATCAAGACAATATCTATCAACTGGATAGACTGGATTCCATTTAAAGACATATTTATGGCGGTAATTAGGGATAATCAGTCACTCACGTGTGTGACAAGGCTGCAATACCTAAAAGGACACCTTGTCGACAAGGCAGCTCAGCACCTCAAAAATCTGTCAACTCCTGCCGCAACTTTCCAAGTCGCGTGGGATGACATGCTGTCTTATTATGACAAGAAGAGGGTGCTTGTTGATTCAAGCGCTCAAGCGCTCTTTGCCTCTAAATCTGTATCTAATGAATCTTCTGCTGATTTGGAGACTTTGTATAATGATATCAATCAAGCCCTGAGGTCACTTCACGGTCTTGGCCGCAATGCTGATCAGTGGGATGACGTCCTAACTCACATAGTTTGCCGTAAACTGGATGCAGCTTCAGTAAAAGAATGGGAAAAAATCTAGGGTCATCTTCAGACCCACTATCCGGGGAAGATCTTAAAAAATTTACTGTCACTCGTATACGTTCTCTGTAGGCATACGAACGAGCCAACTCCGATGGAAACTTACGAAAAGTTCAGTCATCTAACCCGAAGGCGCGCACCAAGGCAAAATCGCATCATGCATCTGGGGTCCACACCAAACAGGTTGTTACACCCAATAGTAACGGGGACATTATATTGCCTTTTGTCCAATCAAAAACACCTGCGAGCTTCGAGCTACTAAAACAACTTAAGCTCTGTTACAGTTGTCTGGGGCGCCATCAAGTAAGTGCATGTTTCTCGCACAGACGGTGTCAAAAATGTGGACGCAACCATCGTACAACTGTTCATCAAACCAGCATAACATCAGAGAAGGCTCATACGAACCCACCTTTAACTTCTGCTGCTTTAACGACCAACAATATCCATCAAACCTTTGCTTCAGCCAATGTTAGAATAACTTCGTATTTTGGTTAGAATAACTTCGTATTTTGGAGAACCTTATGCTCGTATTTCTTGATCAAGGTTCCGAAGTCAATCTTATATCGCAGCATCTCCTTGAACACCTTCAACTGACCCAAGCGTATACCTCGTTGTCAATAGTTGGTAAATTTGGTGAATCATCCGCATCCCATCAATCTAAAGGTCTAGTAACATTAAATCTTCAATCGTGCGCTCTTTCGAAACTGACCAACTACTTACCTTCCTATGTTCTATCAACCTGGACGTGTGGATCTAATCCTTGGAGTTGATGTGTATGGACAAGTTTTACGGAACGGGCTGCGCAAGCACCAATTGTTCAACAAACATCATTGGGAAGGGTTATTTCTGGATCTTTAACCTCATTTTCGACAACTTCAAATCCAGAAGCGCAATATTTCCACTGTCACAAAATCATGAACTTAGCGAATTGGTGAAGATGTTTTCCATGCAAGAAGAATCATTAAGTTCACCCAATAATCTGCTTACTTCAGAAGCAGACTTTCTTCACAACGTTGTGAAGAAATCTTTAAGTCTACGCACACAAGAGATTACGAAGGGAGATACGTCGTCAAGCTTCCCTTCAAATCGCATCCAACTAACCTTGGAAACACTCGCAGCTCCTGCGCTCAATATGTTACTTCGCATGAAAAAAACGCTTCAAAGAAAACTCTGCGTTTTATTCCGACTGTTCAAAATTCATTGCAGAATATGAACATTGAGGACATATGAGACGAATTTTTACATCAACTCAGTTAACCGATCAAGTTTTTTATTTTCCTCACCACGCAGTTCCACGTGAGAGCAGTTCAACAACAAAATTGCGAGTCGTCTTCGACGGGTCTTTAAAAACATAAACGATTTCTTACATGAGGGTCAAAAGCTACAAGTTGATCTTCCGGACGTACTGACACGCTGGAGAGTGCACCAATTCGTCTATTCTGCCGATGTCGTAAAAATGTTCCGGCAAATTCAAGTACATCCCGATGACTGGAACTACCAGCGAATTCTCTGGACTTACAACACGAATTCTCTCACTTACAACAGTGACCTATGGAACAGGATCCGCTCCCTACCTCGCCATAAGAGTTCTTCACCAACTAGCAGCGGATGAAGGTCATCGTACAAACTAATGTCCGTGAAAAGCTAAGTCATGGACAAACATGTTATATTTCTGATTAAATTTCCTCTTGTCAGCATTGAAATGATTGACATATTCAGAATAATGTATGTATGTTGGCGTTACAGTCCATGAAGGACCTAGGCCGAGCTTCTCTCAATCACCCATGTTGTGTGTGATTTTATTTTCACATAGGTGAAAGGGACCTACAGTTTATTGCCGGTTCCGAACGGCGGCGAGGAGGAGAAACACCGTGAAAACACGTTCGATGACATGGCTGTTTCGGGATTCGATCCCGTGTCATCGGCGTCAGAGACCAACACACTACCCACTGCGCCACGGTGCTCTCATATTCATAAAAATACCCAAACCTATATTGAACAACGGATCGTTCGTCGCAATCAAACCAGACGCATCGTATTTAATTATTAGTCAACACCGCGACCAATACATTGTTGGAACAAGAATTACCAACATGCTTAATAACAGGACCATCCACTTACCTGTGCGATCAAACAAGGCCATTATACCGGAAGAGAGCTATTGTGTGCATATGCGAAGTGTCCCTGCTAAACAACTTACCATTATCAACACAATGCAAGACAACCACAATAACCAAAAGCAAAATTTGGATCCGGCTTACACATCCCAATGAATGGATTTATGCCACCAAAAACAAGACAGTCATCAATAGTGTCTGTGGTACCGAAATTACATCAATGCCCCTAGAGGGATCAGGACTTCTAACTCGCAGAAGATTCAGCCTACCTGCTGAGGAAGTTTGTTGATTCCACGAGGGGGAGTATGTTCACGAACAGTTGAACAAAAATATAGAATGCACATACTGGGTCTTCTGCGTATCGTTTGTATCAGCCTCAACCTGGTTCAACAAACTTCATATACCCAGCAAAATAATATAAATATGCACCAGCATATCCATTACATACAGACGATACGCGAAACGGCAAGTATGTACATAATACAAGGAATTAAAGAAATGGCACACGACAAGAATGCCGGTTATGCGAAACCGAAAGTTCACCATGACTACACTATACAAAAACGAAAAAGTAAACAAGTACAGCAGTGGCTATTGTTTCGCATAGCCGAAACTCGACCCTTAGGTGATTTTCCGACATATTCAGGGTTGTCAATAATATCGTACTAAGCAATTTGCACCCTTTTTGTAATATTTGTAGTTTTTAGCATAGTAAGCATTGTAATGAACAGAAAAGGAAGGAGGAGCATGCGCTTCTGAGAAGGAAAAAGAAGGAGTACGAGAAGCGCGAGATCGAGGAGATGAAGAGATGTTACTGCAGGAACGACGTTCGAAAATGTTACCAGAAAGTAAAACGAACATGCCAAGGCTATAAAACCAGAGCAGAAGCCTGCAGGGATGAGCACGGGCAACTAGTAGTGGAGTGCCATTCGATACTGAGATTGTGGAAGGACCACTTCAGCAGACTGTATAACGGCGATGATAGTCAAAATGCCGCCATTAAGATGGCTATATCGAAACTTAAGTCTTATAAAGCTGCTGGAGCAGACGGACTCCCCGCGGAACTGTTTAAAGCAGCTGGCGATGAGCTGGTCAGGAACATGCACCAACTCATCTGCAAGATATGGTCGGAAGAGCGCATGCCCGATGAATGGAATCTCAGTATCGTTTGCCCGGTCCATAAGAAAGGAGACCCCTATGACTGCGCCAATTACAGAGGGATAAGCCTTCTGAACATCGTACAATATCCTCTCTGCCGTACTGCGTGAGTGCCTGAAACCGTTCGTGGACAATCTGATAGGTTCCTACCAGTGTGGTTTCAGGTCAGGAAAATCCACGATAGACCAAATATTTACACTACGGCAGATCTTGGAGAAGACCCATGAATTCCAGGTTGACACGCACCAACTTTTTGTCGACTTTAAAGCCGCATATGACAGTGTTTATAGAGACAAGCTATACAGAGCCATTACATGTTTTAACATTCCTGCCAGACTCGTCAGACTGTGCAGGATGACTATGGAGAACTCTCGCTGCTCCATTAAGGTCGGAGGTGAACTAACCGACCCCTTGAAGTTAAAAAAGTTTTTGGACAGGGTGATTCACTGTCATGTGATTTCTTTACCATTATTCTTGAAAATATCGTGCGGGATCCTGCGGTCAATACAAGAGATACGATCTACTTCAAGTCCACACAATTGCTTGCCTATGCAGTTGACATTGATGTTATTGGACGGACAAGTCGAGGCGTCAATGAGGCGTTCTCAAGCATTGAAGCAGAAGCGGCTAAAGTGGATCTAATGGTAAATGGGGACAAGACCTGCAGAAATCAAAGAAATACGCGCAACACCGACGTCTTGGTCAGAACGTCACCTTCGGCAGCTATATTTTTGAAGTAGTCAAGACCTTCATCTACCTTGGTTCGATAGTGACAAGCAGCAACGACACCAGCGCTGAGATAAGACGCAGAATAGCTCTTGCCAGTCGCTACTTCTTCGGGCTCAAGAGGCAATTGAGTAGTAGAGCCCTCTCTCGAAAAACTAAGGTATCCCTCTACAAAACCTTAGTCATCCCGGTCCTCCTCTATAGCGCTGAGGCTTGGACGTTATCAAAAGCGGATGAAGAGGCTCTTGGGCATTTCGAGAGGATAATTCTGCGTGCAATATTTAGTCCCGTTTGTGTAAACGGAGAATGGAAGAGGAGATTCAACCAAGAACTGGGCCGTACAGCGACATCGGCCTAGTTAGACGTCTTCGGATCCAACGTCTAAGATGGCTAGGCCATGTAGAGCGAATGGACATCAACACGCCGGCCCGAAGAGTCTTCGACTCCAACCCCGTTGGACGACGCAGCAGAGGACGACCGCATTTAAGGTGGCGCACACAGGTGGAGTGGGACCTCAACCAACTTGGCGTGCGGCACTGGAAGCGGCTGGCCAAAGATCTGACCAGCTGGAGAGGCTTGCTGGTTGAGGCCGTGGTTCACCCCGAACTGTAGCGCCATCAAAGTAAGTAAGCATTATAATCATATTTGTTTTTTCCGATTGTTATTTACAAGTAAGCAAATACTTCGTATAAATAATCCCGGTTGAGGGAACAATAAATCACTGAGTTTTCCAACCCTCACACGACGTGTTTTTTTTATCAATCTTCGGAATATTGGTTCAATATTCTCTTCATACTATACGTGCTAAATCGGGGCGGGTCGGTAGTAAATCATAAGACGTTGGCCAGGTTTCTTACAATTTTATAATACCCAGAACCTAACTATATATTAAATATGTACAGTGGCGTGCACGTAATTAGAAACGGTTGTCAAAAGACGTTACTGCTTTACGAGACTTTTGCGTCTGCGCCTTAAACTAATACATTTTAGAAATGAACAAAATTCAAAATATTGAAAATGGTGTGTCCCTTAAGTTTTTCGCAATGGGAAAAAATAAATCTTGCGATGTTAAAACCCGACGCCTAATTATCCACCATTACGAAGATGGAAAATCGTATGGAGAAATATCCAAACTATGGAAATGCTCCAAAAACCTGGTTTCTAATGCAGTTCGATATTTTCGAAAAAATAGAACTGTAAAAAAAGTAGGGACCACGCAACCCAAGAGTAAGGTCAACCTCTCAAAGAGAAGACGCCCTGATTGGTCGTAACAGCAATAAATCCTTTCTCAGCAGCAAGGGAAATTGCTGTTTTTGGTGCAAGTGATAACGGACAGGTGGATACCATCAAGCGAAGATTGGGTGAAGCCGGTCTCTTCGGACGTATAGCTAGGAAGAAGCCGTTCCTTACTAAACGCCTCAGAACAATGCCTATGGATTTTACGTACAAATATCAGCATTGGACTGTCAATCAGTGGGAAAATGTTATTTTTTCTGAGGAAACTAAGATCAACAGGATAACATCCTATGGTAAAGCATGTGTCCGGCGCCCAAAATCAAAGAAATTTTACCCTAGATACACTCGATCCATTGTCAAGCATGGTGGTGATATGGGGAGCAATGTCTTGGCGTGAAGTTGGACCGATTAAAAAAATTGAAGGTCATATGAGTAAACTACAAGATTGTAGCATTCTGAAAAATACAATGCTGCCCTACACAGAAGAACACCTTCTTGTAATTTGGAAATTCCAACAGGGTAATGATCCGAAGCACACGGCGGCTTACACTAAACAATGGTTCCAAGACAACAGTCGTGATGTTATGGATTGGCCGTCGCGTAGCCCAGATCTTAATTCTATTGGAAATTTGTGGCTGTACTGTAAGAGAAAGTTGAGCTTTAAAAAAATTGAAAATGTTCACGCGCGCTTGATGAAGAAGTAGAATTGTTATGGAATTCAATTCTAAAATCTGTTTGCGAAACTCTAATAGAGTCTTTGCCCAGGAGGTTGCAAGCAGTTATTGAAAACCATGGTTATTCAACAAAACATTAATAATTTAAGTGAATAAAATCAATATTTCAACAAAAACAAATAGTGTTTCTAATTATGTGCACGATCAATTTTGATCACTTTCACAATTTTATTTTTTATAACATAATAACGGTAGACCATGTCACTTAAATTTTATTCTTCATTAAGTTGACAACGCAACTATTAAATTCGAATTAGTTTAAGGCGCAGACGCAAAACACTCGTAAGGCAGTAACGTCATGTGACAACCGTTTCTAATTACGTGCACGCCACTGTATATACACTAATTTTCGGATTGTAAGATGCACAGGACGATAACGTTCGTATTACTTTCGTCTAAACAATTGTTATTACTCCGGACTATAAGACGTATTTCAAATTTTAAGACCATTTACTGGAAAATTATTTTAATGTTACCTTTGGACCGTACGACGCACCCAATATTTGAGGTGCGTCTTATGGTCCGAAAACTACGATACATACATACATACATATGTATATATACACATTGTTACCTTTAGGTAATTTTGGCATTTTCAGTTATGTAGCGGCCATCCTCTATTTTCGTATAATACAATTCATTATACAATTCATTATATATTATTTATTTGTATGTGCCTCACACACACTCCTTAACTGCTTATATGTGCTACACCCACCCTGAGTCCGTCCTCTCACACCGTCGTTCAAAATACTCGGAAAACGAATGCAGGAAAATAAAGAATAAGGGAAAAAATGTTTTAACCGTTACAATTCGGGTATAAAAGGGCGATGTGAGTTGGACGAATTCGCAGTCTGTTGAATGAAGTCATATGAGTGAGCATACAGCGTTTGTTTGGAGCCATCTCGTACCGATTTCAATTTTGACTGTGTTAGGGTGTTCAGTGGACGAGGTGAACAATTTTGTTGGTCCCTCGGCCCTGTTTTTTTTATATACATATATATATTTTTTTTTTGCGTTAAAAGAAAAAAATAATAAAGTGACGAAGTCAAGAGATACTCGGAGTTGCGAGATACTCTAGGAAAAGTCCGGAAATCATTTGGTTGTCTTTTATTTTCGGAAAAGAATCCACAGATAACTCTTCTTTTATTACATTGGCGCCCAGCATTGCGGCCACGTGTTTTGCAACGGAACAAGTTGAAAATCACAGTAGAGCCCCTAAAGGTAGATCATTGAAGGATCGAAAGAGGAATACGCCTCTGGATGATAAGAAAGAGTGAACGTAAGGCATCAAAAACGCCTGCAAAAACCTCGAGAAACGATCCTGCACGAGAAAGTGAAATGCCTGACAATATGTCATCGACTGCAAGTTCTGCCGCTTCTACGAGCGCAGCAGCATTGACGGCACTTTCAGAAGAGCAATTACGGCGATTAGTAATGGCTATCCATGCCAAAGAAAATCATGGGACGTTCAGTAGATGTACCGCCCGTTTCGATGGGACCAGAAATGTGTCCAAAATTGACGACTTTATCGCAACAATTACGGTGTATAAAGAGTCCGAAAACATCACGGAGGCTAACGCACTCATTGGTATTCCGCTCTTGCTGGAAGGTTTCGCTTCAACCTGGTGGCAAGGCATTAAAAAGGAAGCCAAGAGTTTTGACGACGCAGTAAGACTGTTTCGAGCAGCATTTGCACCAGCTAAACCATCATGGCGAATATATACTGAGTTGTTCGAAGATAAACAACGAGTGACAGAAACGATGGATCAATTTGTGTGCAGAAAAAGAGCCCTGTTAGCACAATTAACAGATGAGATATCTGAACCCACTATGCTCAATATGGTTTATGGGCAAATTCTTCCAAAAATAAGAGAGAAGGTCCCAAGAAACTCAATTAAAACGTTTCAGGACCTATTAGAGCAAACAAGAGAGGTGGAAATGTTCAATAATGAGAACAAACAATCGGTAAACCCTGCAGAGAACAGAGAGAAGACACGTTGCACTTTCTGTAGAAAGAAAGGACATCTAGCCGACACTTGTTTTAAAAAAACAAAAAGCACGGAGCATGGGAAAATGGCTATGGTTACTGAGGACAAAAATAAGAAACCAGCATTAAACTGTTATGGTTGCGGAGCTTCTGGCTATTATCGAACGAATTGTCCTAACTGCAGTAATAAAAATGCAAATAGTCCGAATTCTCTAGACTTTAATTTGGTAGATTCTCTTGTGATCGGAAGAAATGTTCCTACAGTGGACGTTAATATTAATGGACTTCGCGGAGAGGCATATTTAGACACGGCGGCTAAAACTAGTGTAGCGGGAGCACGTTTATATCAACAACTCCTGAAAAAAGGTTGTGTGTTCAAGCCAGTTAATGCGGAGTTGACTTTTGCTGACGGTGTACCTAGAAAAGATGTCGTTCATGCTACAGTGGTCGACATCATCATTGGGAAGAGATATCGGAAAATTCGGTTAATCGCGCTGCCAAAAGCGAAAGGAAATCGAACGCTACTCGGAATTGACTTCATGGAACAATGTGGAATTGTGTTAAATATTGCACAAAGATCATTCCACTTTGTGGACGATCCAACAACAACATTTGATTTCAAATCGGCCGATAGCTGCGTATTGAAATCAACCGAGTATCAAGACAATTACAATCACCGATCACCTGAAGCGAAGCAAGAACCCAAAATACCTAAAAAGGACGTTATGGAAGAAGTATCTGCATATCTTACTTGGGTAGAAAATCTACACACAATCAGTCCAATAGGGGCCACACCAAAACGAAAGAGATCAAACGATTACTCACCTCATAGTGTACAAGCCATTTTCGCCGACTCATTACCAATTGATATGCGAACCCCAGAAAGATCCAGTCAGTTATTTAATGAGCCACGAAGAATAGAACCTTCAGATCCTGACACATGGTTTGAGCTTAACAGCCTTGACATCAGATTACGTCCAGAAGAAGGAAAACACTTGGATTTAAGGCAGAAGGAAAAACTGGAAAAATTATTAGACGAACAGGTTGAAGTATTTGGTGAAATAGAGACACCTATACCAAACGTCGAACATAAAATTATAACTGGAACGGCCACCCCTATTGCCGTTGCGCCATATAGAATCTCACCAGCCAGGAAAATACAGTTAAAGGCGGAAATAGAGAATATGCTAAAGAAAGGCATAATTGAAGGAAAGGCATCTCCATGGGCGTTCCCCGTTGTTCTAGTCCCAAAAGGTGACGGGAGCATACGACTCTGTGTCCACTACAGGGCACTCAACGCGGTTACACTTCCAGATCGCTACCCACTACCACGAATTGATGACCTACTTCATGAAGCTAAGAGCACACCCTATATGTCAACATTAGACTTACGCTCAGGATACTGGCAGATAATGGTTGCAGAAGAAGACCAAATGAAAACCGCTTTTATTACAGCATTCGGCACGTACATCTTTAAACGTATGCCGTTTGGTTTGCGAAATGCACCAGCAACGTTCCAACGCATAATTGACAAATTCAAACGAAGTCTACCAGACATTTTGTTGTTGGCATATATCGATGATCTGATTATTTGCTCCGAAAGCTTTCAGAAGCACTCCGATGATCTGCGAAGAGTATTAACTCGCCTTAAAGAATTTGGGTTCCGACTAAATCGTAATAAACGTAGATTTTGTTGCTCTGAAGTGAAATATTTGGGTCATGTACTTACACATTGTGGATTCAAGATAGATCCTGGCAAGACCGATGCCATAGTAAAACGAGCGAAACCCAAAAACCCGAAACAAGTACTGTCGTTTTTACAGACATGTTCATGGTACAGAAGATTCATACCCAATTTTGCCAGTATTTCAAAACCACTTTCGAATCTCACTAAGAAGAATGCCATTTGGAAATGGGAAGTCGAAGAACAAAATGCATTTGACCAATTGAAAAAACTATTGACGACCGCCCCAGTTTTGCAGCAGGCAAAAGAAGGAATCCCATTTGTATTGAAAACCGATGCCAGCAGTTATGCTATCGGTGCAGTATTACTCCAGGGGGAGGGAGAGATGGAGCATCCTATCGAGTATGCAAGCCGTCTCCTATTACCTGCAGAACGGAATTACTCAACGACGGAAAGGGAAGCCCTTGCTGTAGTCTGGGCGATTCAAAAATTCCGAGGATACATCGAAGGATCTGAGGTCAAGGTTTTAACTGACCACCAGCCATTAAAATGGTTGATGTCGCTTAAATCTCCAGCAGGAAGACTTGCCAGATGGGCACTCCAGCTACAACCATACAACCTCGAGATTGGTTACAATCCAGGGAGAAATAACGCTGTTGCTGACACTCTTTCTAGACCTCCTTGTACTGACGAGGAACATTTAGAAGGAGACTGTGAAATATGTTCCGTGGAGATCGATATGCCAAGGCGGGGTTCAAAGGAAATTAGGGAGGAACAATTGACAGATTCTGACTTGAAGATAATTATAAACTCAATCGAACAAAATGATGAAAACCTAACGCGTTGGACCAATAGAGGCTACATTATGAACGATGGAGTCCTATATCGATACTGTCCTGAAGAGGGCTCTGACGATGGGCAACTGGTCATCCCGAGAACTATGAAGTCCCTAGTGTTACAGAGATACCACGATGATTCCACGGCCGGTCATTATGGCCGAGACAGAACACTAGCTAGAATTTCCAGCCGGTATTATTGGTCACAAATGAGATCCGATGTGGAAAAACACGTTAAGAGTTGTATTGAGTGTCAACGCTATAAGGCCTCGAATCTTAAACCAGCCGGACTAATGCAGACTTCTCCAAGTGGGCAAAGGTTTGAAATCATATCTGTGGATTTATTTGGCCCCCTGCCTACAACCAAAGAAGGTCATCAATGGATTTTCATTGTTGAAGACCTATGTAGCCGCTGGGTAGAATTATTTCCACTAAAGGAAGGCACCGCTGAAAACTGTGCTATCATACTTTTGAATGAGGTATTCCTGAGGTTTGGTGTTCCAAGAAGACTCCACAGCGATAACGGCACACAATTCATATCAGCGCTAATGCAAAAACTAACCTTTTGTCTGGGGATCAAGCAATCTTTTACTCCTGTATATCACCCCGAGGCCAACCCAGTGGAAAGAAAGAATCGAGATTTAAAAACGCAGTTATCCATAATGGTTGGAAGTGATCATGCTTCATGGAATCTCAAACTTCCCGCCATACGATTCGCAATGAACACAGCCAAATGTGAGAGTACGGGATTTTCGGCAGCTTACCTCACCTTTGGACGCGAACTAAGAACCCCAGATGAAGTTAATCATGACTTAAGAGGCATTATTCAGTCTGAAAACTTTGTGCCCCAAATAACGTCACATTTGCTAAAGATGGCAAATACCCTATCAGAAGCTCGACAAGTGTCGGAGAGGAAGCAAGACAAGAACAAAGTGTATGCAGACCGCAAAAGAAGACCGCATAGCAAATTGGAAGTTGGTGATAAGGTTCTTGTTCAAACGCATCCAATCAGCCGAGCCGCTAAAGGTTTCACAGCCAAATTCGCTCCAAGGAGGGACGGTCCTTATACTATACTAGCGAAAAAGGGTTCGACAAGTTTTGTAATAGCCAGTGAAGACAACCC
Source organism: Eumerus sabulonum (assembly GCA_951905685.1). Lineage (NCBI taxonomy): Eukaryota > Metazoa > Arthropoda > Insecta > Diptera > Syrphidae > Eumerus > Eumerus sabulonum. The sequence continues at coordinate 57,919,596 of OX645064.1, read as the reverse complement.
AACGACTCCTTTGGGGACATATCACGCATCGATGCTGACAACTTACACGGGTACTTCTGAGGGGCTACCTAGCCCAGTAATTTCTATCAAGAAGAGGGGAAGACCCGTGAAAGTGAATAAGAACGTCTCGCAGTCCAAGGTTTCACAGAAAGCGACAAGAAGGATGACATCACCTGTTCCTGCCACATCATCGGGACGATCTCTGAGGCAGAGGGGGAGATTGTAGCGGCCATCCTCTATTTTCGTATAATACAATTCATTATACAATTCATTATATATTATTTATTTGTATGTGCCTCACACACACTCCTTAACTGCTTATATGTGCTACACCCACCCTGAGTCCGTCCTCTCACACCGTCGTTCAAAATACTCGGAAAACGAATGCAGGAAAATAAAGAATAAGGGAAAAAATGTTTTAACCGTTACAATTCGGGTATAAAAGGGCGATGTGAGTTGGACGAATTCGCAGTCTGTTGAATGAAGTCATATGAGTGAGCATACAGCGTTTGTTTGGAGCCATCTCGTACCGATTTCAATTTTGACTGTGTTAGGGTGTTCAGTGGACGAGGTGAACAATTTTGTTGGTCCCTCGGCCCTGTTTTTTTTATATACATATATATATTTTTTTTTTGCGTTAAAAGAAAAAAATAATAAAGTGACGAAGTCAAGAGATACTCGGAGTTGCGAGATACTCTAGGAAAAGTCCGGAAATCATTTGGTTGTCTTTTATTTTCGGAAAAGAATCCACAGATAACTCTTCTTTTATTACAGTTATCATTTTGCAGATTTAAGGCAAATAGAAATGATGGCAAACTTTATTGTGTACTCTTACAGAAGTACGCAAATAGGGTATTTTCTAATTACATTCACATCGGAACTTTTTACAATATTTCTTTTACAGGTAACTTTTCAAACGAATTTCTTTGTGGGATTGTAAAATTGTGCCTCTCCTTTAATTTCCTTTTTTTTCTTTTTTTTTTTTAATTTTTTGATGTAGACATATGCTCTTAGTCTTTCCACGTTTAAAAATCTGTATTTTGAACGTAAGATCCCTGTAAATACTGTTTTTGTTTTTTTCTCTTCAATATTCATTTTCGTACCAATAACAACCACCTGTATACATTTGCCTGACCAGATTGTGAAAATCAAAAACTGTGCGTGCCACATTATACATACATATGTAAACATTCATCTGCTTACAATTATTACATATTGATTAAAATAAATAATAACAAAAGGTACTATTCGTCTTATAATTACTAAATACGTATATACTCGTTCACAGCAGTTATTGGTGTCCATTGCATCGGAAAATATCCTGAATTGTACAGATACTCGATGTCGATGATATTCGTTTTTAAAAGACTCACTCATTTACGACTATTCCTTGCAGCAACATGTCAGCCAAATAGAGAAGATGAACTTCACCATGAAGATCGTAAGCAGGATTCCAAAAATCACTAGTAAAATATGTTTTGACTTTAATGTCTCACTTGTTCCTGAAGACTCACTTTACAACACTGTGCAACATTTTCAGTTACTATCAGATACTAACACTTAGTCAAAACATATGACATGGTGACCAAATGCAAATTTTAATTTGAAGCACTTGCTGTTTTCCGTTTTGTGTTGTTTTGTTTTTATTCGCATAGATAAAATAAAATCGTGCGAAATTAAGTATGATACCAAAAAATATCTGGTTAACTCATTACACAAGTAAACACTTTGCACGTTAATTGTATGAATACATTTTGGTTCGGAATGATTTAACACACATCAATATGTCACCGATAAACACATAAAACAGGCTGGCACCAGAACATTTACATATGTTTCAAACAAATTGCTAAATATGTCCTTAAGTTTATCTGAAGCACCGTTCTCCAATGCATAATTATTGCAAGAAATGTATGTACCTTCCGAACAGTTACGATTCCAGTCAACGACTAATCGGAAGCGAATGTCAAAGTGAGACATTTGCCGGCAAATTTATTCCACCACAGTTGACGTGACCAGTGATGCCGTGTTAAAGGACTCAAATAGTACAATTTAGATATCATGGCATGTCTCACGGTTAACACGGTTTTTCCAAAGTTCATTGATTAGGTGACTGATTTTATATGTATGTATGTGCTTGCGTACAGTGGTGGTTACATAAATAGCACATCTTAATTATTTTAGTAATTTGTAAACACAACAGTTTTTACTTCAGCTGTCCACATAAATATAATCTTCTTGTGTATATATCAAAATGAAATAGACGTTGTATGTTACCTCATCACATTATAACGGCTAATCCGTTTGAAATTATTTTTTGCATGATGACAGATCTTGGTTGCAGGCAGGTTATGGGCATATTACTTTGATGATCAAAAAAATCATCAGTGTCCATTAAATTCAAATCAATTATGTTACTTGACAGCAAGGAGGTGAAAATGTGAATAAAAATAATTATAGAAAAACGGTTTGCAGCCAGGATTGTAATATCAAAGACACAATAGGGATAAAAGCTTGGAAGTGTGCTATTGGATATAGGATATTATCAAAAGTTAATTTGACTAACATTGGTTTAGTATGCGGCCAAGGGACTTTAGTTAAAATAGACTGTTTTTGATTACAATATTTGAATATGTTGCAACTTTTGATATCAGAAAGGAAAAGGAGCGGAATAACAATCTATATATATAAAAGAGTTCCGTGACTGATTGACTGACAGACAACGCACCGGCCAAACCGCTGAACCTATAAGGCTGAAATTTTGACAGTGTATTGTTATAGTGACATAGATATCCGCTAAGAAAGGATTTTTCAAAATTCCACTCCTAAGTCAGGTATTATTTGATTCAATTATTTGAGTCAATTTTTGTTTCTTCTCTTTTGGGCTCTCTGTTCGTATTCGATGAATCATTACACGATTCAATAAGGACCTCACCACAAAGTGTCTTTGTGTTTGTGGATTTTACGTTATGCTGAGAGACACCGCACAAACACTCGCAAAAAAAGAGAAAAAGAAAATGAGAAATGTGAAAGTATTGAATCAAATTCCCAGTATAGGCAATGCAATATAGAGATGCGCAAAATAGTTCCAACCGCGGAACGAACATGGAACCGTTCTTTTCCTGATCGGAACTACAATACATATGTATGTATGTACATATGTATTTAGCTTTTTTGTTACTGAATTCAATGGCAAAATGAAAAGTTACGATAGATTTTTTAAAAACATGTTTTATTATCATTTCAAACCAAAAGCAACCATAAAAAATTAGTTTAGTTTATTTCATTTATTCGTTTTATTTATTTGTTTCAGAAACTGAGAAAATAACAAATAAAATATGTACATAAATCATGCATGCATACTCGCACCGATATGGAACTAGCAAACCATGTCCATGTCCGGACCTGAATGCATACTCATTACTCGCACCGATATGGAACTAGCAAAAACATGTCCATGTCCGGAACTATACTCGGACCTATCGGAACTATCAAAAACATGTCCATGTCCGGTACTAAATGTATACTCGGACCGATATGGAACTAGCAAAAACGTGTCCATGTCCGGAACTAAATGTATACTCGGACCTATCGGAACTATCAAAAACATGTCCATGTCCGGAACTAAATGTATTATCGCACCGATATGGAACTAGCAAACCATGTCCATGTCCGAACCTGTATGCGTACTCGCACCGATATTGAACTAGCAAACCATGTCCATGTCCGGACCTGAATGCATACATACATGTATGACATTCGTTCACGAAATGCGGTGCGGGCATTATATTCTTTCATTTCTTTTCTTCATTTCAGTTCCAGTGTGATGTACAGTGTACACCAACTGTTCGAGCTTTATCGCCACATCTCCATACTTTTGGGTTTCGTGAAAACTACGGGGTATAACTCATACCGTATGAGAAGCATGTTCGTTGCATTTATGTTTTTTTTTTCGTCTTGTACATATGTGATTGATGAATAAGGGTTGAATGGAACTATGGAACTATTTTCGTTCAATTTGCGGAACGAGAGGACATGGGTCCGAGAGAGGACATAGTTCCGTGAACTATACATGTCCGGAACTACCCAACTCTACAATGCAACCTACCCCAGACGCTTCTCACTTCTCTATCCAAATGTTCCTGTTTCGGGAGAGAGAATTTAATCGTATAATATCCGACTAAGGGGGTAAAATGAGATGTAAATGTTCATATGAAAAATCGTATTCGCTGCGACTATTCTCAGCGTCTCGTCCTTATGCGGATCTTCGTATACTTTGGGAGTGACCATTGTTTAATTGGGTTAGTGTTTTCATTTTTCTGACGTTTCATTTGATAGAGAATGGCCAGGTGTCAAAAAAGACCACGCTTTAGGTAGAGTTTACACGGTGCATCCCAATAATACAGAGTGTTATTATCTCCGTATGTTGCTTCATGAAGTACGTGGCCCAACTTCTTTTGAAGCATTAAGAACGGTAAATAATGTGGTATATCCGACTTTTCAATCTGCTTGCAAGAGTTTAGGCTTGCTTGAAGACGATCAGCACTGGTATGCCACTCTGGAAGAGGCCGTACTTTGTAAATCACCATTTAGGATTCGCGAACTGTTTACAATAATTTTAGTGTTTTGTCAAGTATCAGATCCACTAAGCTTATGGGAGAAATTCAAAGAATATTTATCTGAGGATTTCAAACGGCAAGTAGAAAGACAAATTAAAGATAATATTGAGCAGTTTTCTGATGAAGTGTACAATAAATGCTTATATGTTATAAAAGAAATTGTCTTGGCATTAGGTGGACGTGCCCTCAAAGAATATGGTTTGCCGCAGCCAAACAGACCACAAGATTTAGGCAATGTACAATACTTGAGGGAAACTAACTATGACGTTGAAGCTCTGGACCGGTTTGTCATGGAAAATCAGGGTACATTAACCGCAGAACAAAAGTTAGCGTATGATGAAATTATAACCAGTGTTGAGAAAAATGAGGGACGACTTTTCTTTCTAGACGCTCCGGCTGGCACTGGAAAAACCTACCTTATTAACTTGATCTTAGCAAAAGTAAGGAGTGGTCGTAGCATCGCCTTAGCTGCCGCGTCTTCCGGAATCGCTGCCACGCTTCTAGAGGGTGGTCGAACTGCGCATGCCGCTTTTAAGTTGCCACTTGACCTTACACGTGTAGAGACGCCTATATGCAGTATATCAAAACAAAGCAATCTGGCCGAGGTATTAAAAAATGCTAAAATAATTGTCTGGGATGAAATTACAATGGCACACAAGAGAAGCGTTGAGGCTATCAATAGGTCTCTACAGGATATTCGTAGTAATAAGAACCTGATGGGTGGTGTGACAGTACTATTGGCAGGAGATTTTCGTCAAACATTACCTGTGGTACCTAAAGGAACCCGAGCTGATGAAATTAAAGCCTGTCTGAAAAAATCTGTTTTATGGCCGTCAGTAGAAATCCTCAAGCTTACCAAAAATATGAGAGTATATTTGAAAGACGATATATCAGCTGCTAAATTTTCAGATATTTTAATGAAAATAGGGAATGATGATTATCCATCAACAGATAACATGATTGTTGTCCCGGATGAGTTGTGTACATTCGTAACTACTTCTCAAGAACTGATAGATCGCATTTATCCAGGAATTGCTCAAATACAGGAGAAAAGTATCGAATGGTTTTTTGAGCGGGCAATTTTAACTCTAAAAAACGATCAAGCCGCGCTTAATAATGTCATGTTACTGAAGTTCTTTGACGCGGAAGAAATGGTCTACAGGTCGATAGATACTGTGTGTAACGCAGATGAAGCTGTAAATTATCCGGTAGAATTTCTGAATTCGCTTAAACCACCGGGAATTCCATACCACTGGCTTATTTTGCGGAAGGGCGGTAATGCGGTAATGCTACTTCGAAACCTACAGCCACCGAAACTGTGTAATGGTACTAGGTTACAAGTCAAAGCAATGCATAAAAATATAATCGAAGCTATTATTCTGACCGGATGTGCTCGAGGAGATACAGTGTTAATTCCACGTAATCCTTTAATACCCAATGATCTTCCATTCGACTTCAAAAGACTACAGTTCCCCCTGAAAATATGCTTCGCCATGACGATGAATAAATCGCAGGGCCAAACTTTGAAATACGCTGGCATAATTTAAGGGAAGGTTGTTTTTCCCACGGACAGTTTTACGTAGCTTGCTCGCGTATAAGTTTGCCTAAGAACTTGGTGATGTTGGTGCCACCCAATAAAGAAGCAAAAAATATTGTTTATAAGGAAATACATTGAAAAGATCAAAATATGACCCTACTGGAGTTAGACCCTAACCAATGCCCGATACCGTGACCAATGTCTTGGACCCTAGCCAATGCCCCGCGAGCCAAGCCGCGGGTAAGGAAGCTATATATATATGCCAGAGTATTTTTTATTCATGATCTTTTGAGACGCAAGAAAATTTTTACTTCAATCAGATACGATTTGAAAGACAGTACAATAAGATCGGGAGTTAATTTGAACGGTTTCAGTTGAGCAAAAAAGAAAAAGGAAGTAAATAGTATTGATGTTGCGTTTTTTATTACACATAATTAAAATTATAATTATGCCATGGAAATTTGACCTCTAAGTATGCAAACGCGGACGAAGTCGCGGGTAAGAGCTAGTTATACATATACGTATCAATTATCTTACTTGACAGTAAAGAGTTGAAAAGGTGAATAACAATAATTATAGCAATAAGGTTTGCAGCTAGGATTAATACATCAAGGAGACAATGGGGATCAAAGCTCGTCAGTTTGCTACTGGTTGTGGGATATTGTCGACTAACCTTAGGTCAGTATGTGACCAAGGGGATTATTTGAAAATAGAATCTCCTTTTCATGACATGCGAATACCGATTAACGATTAGAAAAACGCAAACAATCATTTGAGTTACCACAGACAATTGTCATGTGTATGCAAAAATTGAAACAAAAAGACATATCTTTATACGTTCTAATCAAAAGAAGCTGAAAGTTGAAAATTGTATGTTTTTACCTGCCAGACGCTGTCAATCAAAACGAAGATACTAAAAATTGAGGGCGATTGGTAATTTTACCTTCAACTTTTATAGGAGGACCTCGGTACATGCATGAATGTACGCAATATGCATTCGGCTGTGTAAGAAGATATGGCCGTCCTGATCTATTTATAACATTTACAACTAATCCTAAATGTGGTGAAATTACAAATGAACTTGTAACAAAACACACTGTTACATGCACAGTGTTGAATGGCAATATCGTATTTTGATATCTTTAGGAACATAAATAGCAGCAGAGCAAATTTATGAATTGCCTGATAATGAAGAAGATCCTGAATCATCATAAAAAAAGCACATGGTCCAAGCTCCCTGTGTTGCCCATAATCCACGGTCCCATTGCGTGGAAATTGGCAATTGCAGTAAAAAATGTCCGAAATGGTTCACAAAAGAAACATTAAGAGGTGAAGACGGGTATCCGTTTTACAGACATCGACCTCCTGAAAACGGCGGTAGACGAGCAACAATAATTCAATGACGAACATACAGTTTTGATATCGATAATCAATGGATTATTCCATTTTCGCAAAAACTGTAACTGTATATACATATGTAGAGGTTTGAGTAGTGTAAAATCGATAAAGTGCATTTGCAAATATGTTAACTGTTTAGCTGTTTTTATTGTAAAGAATCAAAATGACGAAGTAACTTCGTATCAAATTGGCTCTACAAGGTGCCAAGACATTGGCACACGTACAAAAGCCCGGTCCAACACCTTCAGGAAGCAGCGGAAATGCCGCTATCCGACAAGGTGCTACGACATCGGGCCACGTACGAAAGCCTGGTCCAGCACCCTGAAGGAGCAGTCATAGTACTGATGAAAGGCAAGATGCTAAGACCGATAAACAAAAGCCTGGACCAGCAACCTCAGACGATAATAGGGCGAGGAATGAATACTCCTCGAAACCCAGCCCTGAGTGCCCCTAAAACGAACTACAAGCAACGTGGCGGGGCTAGCAAGCTAGTGGAAAAGTTGCGACACGTACCCAGAGATCAGCTCTCGGAAAGGAGGAAGAAGGCTTGGGCGGAAAGCACAATCAAGAGCCTTGGAAACTCATCCGGTAAAGAGCAGGACGTAAGCGACGTACTGAAGGTCTCGACCCCTTTGGCTGTTGTCGATAGAGGTGAAGCGGATGTGAACGTCCCTCCGGCGAAGTGAACTTTGATTAGCAATATGCTACTCAAAAGCTACTTCCCGATACTGAAAGAATACCCTGGACAATTTCCTATTACCCATCATGCAGGGTGCTTTCAAGGCAGAATCTCCTTCGAAGACCAAAGGTCTGTGGACCTCTTCAAGCTCGCACTCAGCAGAGACGGCGAGGTCTGGAAGGAGATCAGCTTGCAGCTGTACCCTTGAACCAAATTCCGAATAGACCTAGGGCTAGAGTCATTACACCGGACTTTCTCGAGGATCCTAAGGAGATTTTGGCACTTATGCAGAATTGCAACCCCCAAGTCCCCACCAAGGACTGGAAAATAGCCAAGCTGGAGGATGTAAAAGGGCCCTCTAGATTGATCAATTTGATTTAATATGTTAATTTTCGTGGGGGCGAACACCCCCATTTATTGGGCTTAATTCAAGCCAACTTAATCTAACTTATTCTAACTTAATCTAACTTAGAAGCTAATGATGGTGGGGGAGGGGGGCATGATCAAGAAGACGAGTTTTTAAGCATTGAGTGCTGAGGTTGAAGTCGAAGTAAGGATTTGAGTTAACACTTCCCAGCATACGAGAAATGGGTTCATTGGAGTCATAGGCGGTGCGGGGGGTGGGTAGATAGAAGAGACGGGGATTACGTACATTGCGGGGGTTAGTGTTGATAGAGGCAGAGTCATAGAGGGTCGCGCAATCAATGGTACCTGAAAGGAGTCGATGGATGAAGAGAATGTCAGATACAGTTCTTCTTTCCTCCAACGTGTTCATGTTGATTAATTTAAGACGGTCTTGATAGGGTGGTAGGAGCAAAGGATTATTCCAGGGGAGACCTCGAAGTGCAAAACGTAGGAATCGGCGTTGGATACTCTCGATTTAGAAATGTGGGTTTGTTGGTAAGGTGACCATACTTGAGAGGCGTATTCAAGAAGGGGCCGGACAAAGGTTGTGTAGAGAGATCGGGTAACATAGGGGTTGGAGAATTCTTTAGACCATCGCTTTACGAAGCCGAGTGCTGAATTAGCTTTAGGGAGCTAATGTGTCGTCGATATGTGTCCGAAAATTTAGCTCCTGGTCACATAATATGCCAAGATCCCGGATAGCCTGAACGGTGGCTATGGGCTGATTATTTAGAAAGTAGAGACGGGGAGGGGTTTGATTCGTTTACGTGAAAAAGTAATGGATTGGCATTTGGGAATGTTGAGTTCCAAGCAGTTTTTGGAACACCAGGTGGAAAAACTATTGAGATCTAATTGGATTAGGGAAGCTTCCTGATTGGAGGAAATACTCCTGAAGAACTTGGTATCATCCGCATATAGTGAGATATGGGAATGTTTGATCACCATTTCAATGTCGTTAATGGTAAGAACGAAAGGAAGTGGACCTAAGTGACTACCTTGGGGGACACCGGAGGAAGCTAGAAGAGGTTTAGAAAGGGCAGATCTGAAGCGAACACTATAATAGCGATTGTTCAAGTAAGAAGATATCCACTTCACGGAAATGGGATCGAAACCAAGGGAAGACAGTTTGAAGAGTATTAGGCTGTTGGAAATTTTATCGAAAGCTTTACTGAAATCGGTAGAAATAACGTCGACTTCATTGCCATTCTCTAAGGCCGAGAGGGTAAAGGACACAAATTCAACAAGATTTGTGGTTGTAGATCTGCATTTGAGGAAACCGTGTTGTCTAGGGGAGATTAAAGACTTGCAGCGAAAACTTAAGATTTCATACAAAATGCTCTCGAAGAGTTTGGGTATATGTGACAGTTTGGCAATGGGACGATAATTGTTGATATCGTTCTTCGGCCCTTTTTTGTGTATAGGGGTTATATATGAGGTTTTCCATAACTGGGGGAATTCGCCCAAACATAGGGATAAAGCGAAGATTTTCGAGAGAGGGGAAGAGAGGGTTGAGGAGCATTTTTTTAGGAATATAACAGGGAGACCGTCAGGTCCAGGAGTGAATTCATCTTTAAGTTGATTTAATTTGTTTTCGATGACACAGGGGTCGACTGTACGAGGAAGAAGAGGTCCAAAGGAGAAATTCGGTAAATAATCGAAGTAAGCGGGATCCGGAACAAAGGAATCGTCGGCGAAAGATTGTTTGAAATAGGTGGCAAAAAAATTGGCGATAATGTTAGGGTCATTTGAGGTTTGATCATTGAAGGAGAGAGAGGTGGGGTACCCATCAGATTTTCCTTTGTAGTTAACAAACTTAAAGAAGGACTTTGGATCGCTTATAAGATTGGCTTGTGTTTCGGCTATATAGCGTTGATAGAGAGAGTTGTGAAGGGCCGTAAAGTGAAGATAGCTACCCATGTAGTTAGAGAAGTCTTTAGGGGATTGGGTACGAAGGAATATTGACCACTGTTTATTTCTTTTGTTTCTTAGGGAACGGAGTCTGCGATTATACCATGGTGGGGAGGAGGACAAAGTTATGCGTTGGGAAAATGGGACGTAAAGAGAGATAGAATTAAATATTTTCCTGTAGAATTTGGATATAGCATCATTTAAAGTTAGATTTTCAAAATTGAAAAGCGCTTTTTTAAGGTATTCGTTAATTTGGTGAAATTTCGCTTTGTGGAAATCGTGAGAAGGCCGAACTGTAGGAGGAGTATACTGTGATGAAGAATTATGAAAAAAGGAAAGAAGAAGGGGAGGATGGAAGTTATCGATGGTAGAAAGGGAAAGTGGACAAAGAGAGACAGAAGAATTGAAGGGATCGGTTGTGAATATGAGGTCTAGTTGTCTACCCATGTAGTTTGAGATGCCACTAACTTGGCTAAGGTTTGAATCTGCTAGGCGATCCAAGAAGAGACATTTTTTGGTCGTAGTGAGGTTGGTGGCAAAATAAAACGATTCTTCGTCTGATTGAGACCATTTAAGATGAGGAAGGTTGAAATCGCCGAAGAGAAGGATTTCATCCTGAGGATCTCTTAAATCAGTTATTTGGTCAATTGTGTTGATGGCGAGTTGATAAGATTCTATGGGTTGTGAGGGCAAGATGTAGAAACAAGTGATGTAAAGTGTCTTCTGGGGTAGCACAATCTTGATTGTAATAAAGTCGAGATGTGGGGAGGATGATACTGCAATAAGGGAGGAGTCAATTGAATTAAGGACGGCTAGAAGGACACCTCGACAGGGGCAACCCTCAATGGGTCGGCCGAGTTCGTCATCTCGGGCGAAGGGTTGGGAATTTGTGTGGAGATATTGGAGGGGGATGGTTGGGAGGGGTTGAGGATATGAGAGCTACGGAAGTTAGGATACTTGGCTCCTGGTGTGAGGTAAAAATTTGGAAATGAATTCGGGACAGGTGATTGGGAAGGGGGGAATTGGGCTCACTTTGCGGTCTATTCAAGGAAACGTCGATTGCTTCTAGATGTTTGTCCAAGGCTTTGAATTTAGATCTCAGCGCACTGATAGACACGTCTATGTTATTATTAAGATCATCGAAACCCTTGTTTAGGTCACCAAAAGAAGAGAGTTGGGCAAGAGTTTTTTTATGGTGTAATTTATTGTCAGAGGTCAGTGAGGCGACCGAATCACTGACACACTTAATCGCGAGCATTACGTGTGAAAGGGAGATGTTTTTGCACTCATTGCAGTAAAACAAAAAATTGCTGCTGTAATCTTTGAGGTAATCACTGGCACGTTTACTAAGCCCGGCGCATAACGGGTGAAATGAGTTGCCGCAAATACCCTTACAGGGCAATAAATCGGCATTGGTATCTTTATACAGACAATTATCAAAACCGCACTGTGACATTTTTTTTTTTGTTTAGTTTTTCTGTTTATTTAGTTTGATCGAAATTAGGTCTAAGGGGAGAACTGGCGCGATATTATGTTTTTGTATTTATTTGTTTTATTCGAAATTAGGTCGAGGGGCGCACTAGACAGCGGATTGGAAGGCGTATGTGAGAGCAACGAAAAGCACGTCTGAATGGTTGGAAGGCAGTTTATAAACTGATCACTGATCACTATAATAATCAATCAGGATTCCCTGGCACCTCTCTTTGGGCTTTGACTCTGCAAGGCTCAGAATATACAAAAAAGACGGGGAGGACACAGCTAAGAGAACGTCCGGTGTTGCATCAGCCAACTCCATGGTAGCGACGGACCCCGTGCAACTCCCTACCCTGGAGCCGATGATCACTGAGGAGACTCTCTCGGTTGGGACCCTCCCCCCCCCCCCCCCACAATTAGTGAACAAGATTACCGGGGAAGACAGTAGTATATTGTCCGATCTGGACCTTCCCGAGGTAGACCTTGACGAGACTATGTCAGACTTCGAGCTGCATTCTGATGAAGAGTATGCCAACGTCACAGCAGCGATGGAGGTTGAAGACTGCGGCCATCATGCTGCAGACTCTTCAAATTAATCTCCACTCTATTACGGCCTCGGCCGCCTTAATGCTCCGCTTCGTCGAAACCGGAGAAGATGTAGTTCTGATCCAAGAACCATGGTACGTGGACTCGGAACACCCGAATACAAGCTCAACTACGTGCGCAATGCAGGTTAGCTAAGAGCTTGTATCTTAACTAAACTACACATAAAAACCCTTCTACTCTCATCCTACAGTGACCGGGACATCAAGGCTATTAGTATCGAGGGCAGCTACCTCATGATCTGGATTGCCTCGGCCTATTTAGCCCACGATCAACCAAGTCCTCCCACCCCCGGCCAACTTGGTGAATTTGGTCAGGGATGCGGAGCAAGCAAATGCGGATGCGGAGCAAACGAATGCGCACCACACGATTTGGGGAAGCAGCAACAAAAACGAGCGAGGTGAGTCTTCGTTTAATTATTCATTACATACTAGCCTCACCGTTTGTAATAACGGCTGTGAACCAACTTTCGTCAACAAAAACAGACAGGAGGCCCATGAAGGACCAGAGCCAAGCTTCTCTCAATCACCCATGTTGTGCGTTTTTTATTTTTCGCATAGGTGAAAGGGACCTACAATTTAATGCCGATTACGAACGGCGTGAGTCGAGAAGCCTTTTCACGGCAAGTATACTACGGGGGGTTTTGAAGTACCCCGCCGAGGAGGAACGCCGCGAAATAAACATTCGATGGCGTCGGTGTTATTGGGATCCGAACTCGCTCATCGTGCGTCAGAGTCCAACACACTAACCACTGCGCCACGGCGTCCTCATCCTGGTGCAACAATATCAAGGCGGTATCCAAAGCCTCAAGAATAAGGAAGATCCTGGCTTCGGTCTCGTATAATCCAAGCCATCTGGTGCGTATTGATGGTTACTAGACGAGCTCCAGAGAGGAAGCCCTGGAACTTCTTCTAAACGCACAATTCCCTGGCAGTAGTGACTCGGCCATGACACCTCCTCGGGTCTTTCCGCTGACGTCATCCTCCTTCGAGCGTGCTCCCAACCTGGTCAACTACAACAATGTCCTTTGGGCCATGCAAGTGCCCAGGACCGGATGGTATCATAAAAGCTGAGCTCCCCTGGCTTGTGGTCATATAAAATAGCTGCCTCTCTCTATCCTACATCCCGCGCAAGTGGAAGGTAACCAAAGTCATTTTCATACCCAAGGCAGGGAAAGGCTCCCACACGTATGCAAATGACTTGAGGCCTATCAGTCTTACTTCTTTTCTATTAAAAACTCTAGAGAAGATTTGAGACGCACACATTCGGTACAGCTGCATCTCAGGAAGGCTTTCGGATAACCAACATGCCCATAACAAAGGCAAATCGGTGGAAACAGCACTCCACTCACTGGTCAGTAAGATAGAAAGGCCACTAGAACGCAAGGAATATACTCTAGTCACCTTTCTCGACATTGAGGGCGCATGTAACAATGTTGAACAATGGGCCGTCATCAAAGCGCTGTCTGATCTGGGTGTTACGGGATCAGTAATAGAACTGGTACGACAACTGCTAATACAAAGAGTTGTCAAAGCCAACTTCGCTGGTGCCCTCTCAACCAAAATGGTCAGCAAAGGTACACCACAGGGTGGAGTACTCTCCCCTCTCCTCTGGAACGTGGTGGTCAACGAACTACTGCTGTTGCTTGAGCAGGAAGGGTACGCTGTGTTTGCCTATGTGGATGACATTGCTATTGCCGTCACAGGAAAATTGCCGAGCACTCTATGCGACCTTATGCAGAGTGCACTACATACAGTAGAAACCTGGACACGGTACTGTGGACTTGGGGTGAACCCAAAGAAGACCGATCTAGTACTGTTCACTAACAAATATAAACTTCCGCCCCTCAACCCACCGAGGCTGGGTGGAACCCAACTAACAATCAAAGAACAGGTTAAATATCTAGGCCTAGTCCTTGACAGGAGGCTGAATTGGAAACCCAACATTCTTGATCGGGTCAAGAAAGCAACTGTTGGCCTCTACAGCTTTAAGAAAGTAGTGGGCAGGAGGTGGGGTCCCCAACCAAGCATTATGTACTGGCTCTACACAGCAGTCATAAGGCCTATCCTCCTGTATGGCATCGTAGTCTGGTGGACTGCTCTGGACAAAGCAGTCAACCGAAACCTTCTGGGGAAGGTACAAACATCGGCCAGCTTATATATAAGCGGAGCGATCAGATCAACCCCCACGGAGGCCTTAAATGTTATACTACATCTTCCACCATTAAACCTTTTCAGCAAGCAAGTTGCTGCATGCGCGGCCCTAAGGATGAGGAGCATAAGAAAATGGCCCACATCTCAAAAAGCCATACTACCATTCTAAACCACTTCAAAGTACCCATGGACACGGACTACATCATCCCGCAGAATGTGTTCACTAGGAACTTCGAAGTTGTCTTTCCATCCTGGGAGGAATGGGCTGAAGGGAAAGTAATACCCAAGGACTCGAACTCTCTCTATACCGATGGCTCTAAGATGGAGTCGGGTGTAGGTAGTGGAGTCTTCTCCAAGGAACTTAACCCCAATCTATCTTTCAGACTCCCAAATCGCTGTAGTGTGTATCAGGTAGAAATAACGGCGATAACAGAGGCCTTGCATGGCTCAGAATCAATGTAATATCCGCTAAGGATATTATCATTTGCACGGACAGCCAAGCTGCGATAAAGTCCCTGGCGGCGGTAATCCACAAATCAAAGACATCTCTTAACTCTCGCCTATCTCTAGAAGAGATGGCTGAACAGTTCAACATTAAAATACTGTGGGTTCCCGGGCATAGGGATATTCCAGGAAACTCCGCGGCCGACGAACTCGCAAAGTTAGGGTCAAGCACACCCAGCCTACCTACCCTCGGGTACCTAGAAACACCAATAAGTGCGGTAAAGCACATGATAAAACTCCAAACCATAGAGGCGACCAACCTCCAATCGAAGAGGGTATTATCGGCATTATCACTGAACAAATTTGGTCTAAGTTAAGCCTAGGACGAACGAGGGACCTAGCGGCAACCAAAAGGGCAACCTTAAGTACTCTAGTGGGTGTCATTACAGGTCACTACATAATAGAAAAATTGAAAAACACGCCGCCAGATTAGGGCTACCCTCCAATGAATACTGTCGCGGCTGCATGGACGAGGAGGCAGAGGATCTACCTCGGCGCGCCCTTCTTTGACAATCTAAGTGAGCTAGCAAACTAAAAGATAGCTCAACTCCATCGCTTCATTAGAAGCACCGGTTGGTTTTCAGGTAGCGGATCAGGGTAACTTGATCCAGGTGGTATCACAATGGGCCGACTTCGGCCTACGTGTGGCTTATGCCTACCACATTAACATAACCTAAAGTACATAGAACTGAGCCCATTTCGAAGTATAATTTTGAGCTTTCCTCTCGGTAACGTAAATCATATCGTCGATCCGTCATTTGGGGTCATTTGGGTTTTAAGTATTTTGTAGTGTTGTATTGGTAAGATAGTTCTTAGTTTCACTAACCACGTCAATGTTTTTTTTTTTTTTTTTTTTTTATAATTCACGTAGTTTGGAGAGTCATACTCTTATTATGTTTGTCACACAACCTGAGCGGAGTGCAGATGGTTTGGGTCGTAGATGTTCCCTCACTACTCTCCAGGGGTGGTTGTCCTAGATAGGATTCGAGAGGAACTCGACTGAATTTTCACGTTGGTTGCAGTTCTCAGCAAATGTTCCATGCCGTTATGGTGTTATGTTGGAACTGCGCACTCAGAGAATGAATTTGAAGTGACCATACACTGTGAGTGTTATGCCTTCATCAGTACTTTGATAACTTTCCATTCACAATTTTTCCGTATAGGAATTGTATTTTGGAATTCATTTGTTTATTTTTTTTTTTGAGTTTATTTGTTTTTCGCCATCTTTGTAGCATTTTCACTCCTTCACAGGCTCGGTAGTTAGCCGGGTGCATTGTCTTACAATTTGCGCAAACTTTGGGGGACTCTTTTGAGATGCAGCAATTTTTTGTCAATTGGAGTCCGGCGCACTCAACATATTGTGGCTCATTCTTGCAGTAAGGCTGTGTACGATCAAATCCCTGACAGCTTTATTGTCGTGCGCCACGGTTCTATCTTGACAACGATATTGAGTTACGTCGTAATAATTTGGTATGTTTCATTCACGCCATCGCTTTTGTCGTATTTTAACATGAACAATGGGAGACCACGCCTTTCAGTTGTTTTTTCAGGGCCGATCTGTTTTATTCCCGCGCGAGGAAATTAACAGCGTCCGTGATTTTGAATTCCTTATTTTTGAGGTCAGCGGTATCAGTTTTCATGGAACAAGAAGCGAGCAGACCTGTAGCTATCATGCGAAAAGGTCTCTCCGTGTTGTTTTCGTAAATATACCACTGAATTCTTTCAGTGGTTAACTTTTGTGACACCAAACGATGGCTTTCTGCGTCACACTTTCCCGTGACTTTCTACGATTTCGTTTAGTCGACTGCAATCTTACTTCGTGAGAAAAATACTTAACCTCTTTTAATGAGATCACTGCCTATGGCGATTTACTAGTAATCACCTTTTTAGACGCGGGCGGCATAAATTGAAAAATTAGTATCGTAGAATGCTCATTGTGAGCTTTTTTTTTTTTCATTAAATATTCATTTACAAGCCGATTCAGCAAAACTTAACTTTTCGTCTATTTTCTTGAATAACTTGGAAACTATTTATTTTAAAATTACAAAAAAAAAAAAAAAAGATTTACATTTGGGTCACAGAAATTGATATGTGTACCAAATTTCAACTTAATCGGTCCAGTAGATTCGGAAATAATTGACTGTGAGCGACGGACAGACGGACACACGAGTGTTCCTTTTTTTTTTGTTCGGACGCACGGAACCCTAAACAAGTGCGAGGCGGACTCGCGCACAAAGGGTTCCGTACCATCTGTATATATAAATATGAAAGGGGCGTTGCATGTTACCTCATCAGTCATCACATTAAATCACATTTTTTGTATGATGACAGATCTTGGTTGCAGGTAGGTTAAACATATGCATACTTTGATAATCGAAAATCTCAATAATGAGATAGTTGATCATCAAAGTGTCCATTGAATTCAAATCAATTACCTTACTTGACAGCAAGGATGGGAAAAGGAGAATAACAATAATGGGGAATATGGGGAAAAGGTTTCCAGCTAGAAGTAATATATCAAGTACTCAATAGGGATCAATGCTTGGAAGTGTTTTATTGGTTGTGGGATATGATCGAAAGT
The DNA here is from genome assembly GCA_951905685.1 of Eumerus sabulonum. Lineage (NCBI taxonomy): Eukaryota > Metazoa > Arthropoda > Insecta > Diptera > Syrphidae > Eumerus > Eumerus sabulonum. The sequence continues at coordinate 57,901,736 of OX645064.1, read as the reverse complement.
TAACTTCACAACAATTGAATCTGTTGCAACATTTGATATCTTAACCTATCAGGATGGAAAAGGAGGGGAATAGCAATTGTACCAAAGGGTTTGCAGCAAGGATTAACTTAGCAGTGACACAATAGGGATCATCAAAGTTTAAAGGGTATTTATTATTGGTTGTTCGTAATTACAGAAAAAATGATTAATTATCAATTAAAGGATTAATACATCAAAGCCACAAAAGAGATCAAAGCTGGGAAGTTTGCTACTGGTTGTGGGATATTGTCGACTAACCTTAGGTCAGTATGTGACCAAGGGGATTTTTTGGGTGAAAATCATGTCTGTTGTATGGGAGCCCCCCTCAAATATTAATTTTATTCTGTTTTTTAGTATTTATCGTTATAGTGGCAACAGATACATATACATCATCTGTAAAAATTTCAACTGTCTAACTATCACGGTTCATGAGATACAGCGAAGTCTTAGTAATAGGGTCCTGTTTTACCTTTGGGTATGGAACCCTAAAAACGGACAGACTTTGTCGTGAAAGAAAGTGCTCTAAACATTACCAGAAATTTTAAAATAGTTATATCTATTATATGCACACGTACTTCTTTACGACGAATAGGATTAAACAAACACGGTTATTGTGAATTAAAGCGATTCTAGTGCACTGGATTTTGGTCGTAAATGCTGTATGAGAAGAAGGAAAACGTCGTAGCTGCTCCTCAAAATCCTTCTCGTTTGGACATTCAAGACGGCTATACAGTTGGTAGTTGTTTTATGTAGTAGTCTACCTTAAGAAAGTCGCCGAGTTTCAAAATAATATAATGCATTAGAAATGCAGCAAGTCTCGACTAATTTATACACTTTCCCGCAGTGCTGCCAATTCCACGGTGATCGTAATTTTCTTATCCAAATAGGTAAACAATTTGTTGTTGCCGATGTTACTTACTTATCAGGCCAGCGATCCATGGAGGATCTGAGCCTGAGCTATAGCTGCCTTCCATCCTTGACGGTCCCGGGCACGCTGCTTCCAGTTATCAAGACCAAGATGTCTTACATCCGCAATTACTTGGTCTTTATACCGGAGGTTCGGTCTTCCTCTTCTTCTCGAACCAGGAGGCTCGGAGTCGAAGACCCTCTTAGCTGGAGCATTGATGTCCATGCGCTAGATGTGGCCGAGCCAGTGTAGTCCACAGATCTTTGCCTTCCGGACTACATCCACATCTTTGTACAGCTCGTAGAGTTCGCGGTTGTGTCTTCTTCTCCATTCACTTTCCTCACAGAAAGGACCAAATATCCGGCGCAGATTTTTTCTCTCGAAAGAACCCAAAATCAGGTCCGCTGTCCTGCTTAACGTCCAGCTTTCGACTCCGTACAGAAAGACTGACTTCGGTCTTTCGAGTTAGGAGTTTTGACCCCAGTTGTTTGGAAAAGCCGAAGTAGCAGCGGTCGCCAAGGGCGATTCTATGCCGGATGTCTACTGTGGTGTCATTTGTGGAATTTACGTTTGCCCCGAGGTAGACAAACTCCTTAACTACCTCGAAATTGTAGCTGTCAATTGTTATATTTTGTCCCAGGTGGTGAGCGACGGATTGGTTTTTGCTTGACAGCGTGTACTTCGCTTTGTCATCATTGACCTTAAGACCAACTCGTTTCGCCTGTTGTTCAATCGCCGTGAATGCTTTCACAATGCCACGGTGAGAACACGCGATGATATCGATATCATCCGCGTATCCTAGCAGCTGGACGGACTTGTAGAAGATAGTGCCTTCCCTGTTGATGCCTGCCCGCCGCACTATCTGTTCCAGCACCAGGTTGAAGACGTCATATGACAGCGCATCTCCTTGCTGAAATCCGGTGCATGCTCCGGTTCCGAGATCCTAGAACCGAGTTGCGCGGTGCATCGCGTATTTTTTAGCGTGGCGCGACACAACTGGATCAGTTTTCCCGGAACCCCGAATTCGGCCATCGCACCAAACAGTCCTTCACGATGAATGCTGTCGTATGCGGCTTTGAAATCGATGAAAAGATGGTGTGTATCGATTCGAAACTCGTTGGTCTTTTCCAGGATTTGTCGAAGTGTGAAAATTTTGTCTATAGTTGATTTGCCGGGCCGGAAGTCGCACTGGTAGCTGCCGATTAGTGCGATGCAAAATGGTTTTAGACGTTCACACAGTACGCTGGGCAGGATCTTATATGCGACATTGAGCAGGGATACATATACCTCTACAGTTCTTGCAAGAGGTAGGATCGCCTTTTTTGTGGATGGGGCAAATAGAGCTGGTATTCGTCGTCGGGCATGCTTTTATCTTTTACCTTGAAGAGCTCTGATGGCAAGCCATCTGAGCCTGCGGCCTTGTTGTTCTTCAGCTTCTGAATAGCTGTGCCGACTACTTCGTTGCTGGGTGGGAGGACTACTTCAGCGGCTGGAGTCGGGATTTCCTCGGTCCCTACCACTCTCTCTTGGTCATGCTATTAAAGCAGCGCTGGAAATGCTGCTTAAAGACATCCACTATTCCCGACGTGGTTAACTTTGCCGATGGTTGCCGATGTGGTTAGCTTTTAATCCAAGAAAGACAGAAAATGTCGCTTAAGAACGTAAGGTATCTGCCGGATATCTGCAATGCAATGGGCAGTTTCTGAGTACTCCAGCGAATAAATTTTGAAATTCAGTTGCTTTAGTACATAAGTTATATTTGTAATTAATCTATGGGTATGGGTCTTAAGTTCTTTTTACTGAACTGATGATTTCTTCGACGAGGTTTAATAGTTTTTTTGGAATTAATGACCAAAGGAAACGAAGAAGTAAAAGTAAATAATACTTACTGTCACAAAAACCAATTTCTTATTTCTTCTTTGGTGGCGTTACAGCCCATGAAAGACCAGAGCCAAGCCTCCCTTCAATCACCCATGTTGTGTGTGATTCTATTATTCACACAGGTGAAAGGGACCTACAGTTTAATGCCGAATCCGAACGGCGAGAGTCGAGAAGCTTTTTCTAGACAAGTTATACTACGGGGGGTTTTGCCAGTACCCCGCCGAGGAGGGACGCCGCGGAAATATTTATTTAATTGAAGTAGATTGTCTCTTTTTTGTATATACGTATTTATTGTTAAGTAAAGTAATGTGAACAGAGAAATAACTTAAAATTACTAAAAATTACAATTATGACAATGTTATAAACTTTAAGACTTAATAAAAAAAAAAACCATACATACCAATGTATATGAGAATATTGTTTATTGTGTATACTTATGTCTGTACACATAGTTTTAAATAAAGGATTCTATTTTTGGCCAATATTCCTTAATTAAAGGTTTTTACAAGTACACCTTTATGCATTTACAAAATATCGCTTTACTAGAAAATATATTATTGCACTATATTAAGTTCTGCTGTTCTCAATTTTTTGTTGTACAAATATTGACAAATGATAACAAATATTTTTATTTTTCTAAACACATTTAAAAACAAAGTAAAAAAAAACTAAACAGCACATATGAAAAGTAAACAAATTTAGTAAACATATGATTGGATAATCAAGAGTTTTGCTTACAACTAATTCACTCCTTATTTAAAAATTCCTTATTCATATTTTTGTCGAAATTAAACGCAATCAAATCGTAGTTGAATTGGTACGAGTAAAGAGATCAAGTGACATAATTTTACCGTATAATATCTGGGCAAAAATTGTATTGTATAATATGCAATAATAAAGACTTTAAAGTTAAAGTGTGGTCCAATCAGTAATGCAATTATTTTCAGAGAGACCTAACAGAATAAGCAGAATGACATCCGAGATCAGGTAATCTTTCGGATAAACTGCTGCAATGACTCGAAATCTGCGGTTATGCTGCACCAACTCAATTACTCAATACTAATAATTTAAAACGAAAAACAAGGTTTAAAATAAAAAAAAAAAATAGAAAACAAATGGAAGTTATTTAAATGAATATTTAAGATTCTACCACCTTCTTTAAGGCTCACTACGTCCACAAAAAAACGGAGACATATACCTCTCAAATTAAACTCCACCGAAGATGTGTCTCGAAGCTTTACCAATTACAGGCTGAGAGGTTTAATATCGTCTCATGGACGAACATTTTTGTTCAAAACCCAGAAAAATTGCCCTTACAGATAGAAAAAGCAATTCATATATGGAAAAAAGTAGGCAACACAGTTGTGAATGGAAAGTGGCCAACCGTACTGCTGTAGGCATAACACTCACAGTATGTGGTCAAGTGAAATTCACCCTCTGCGTATGCAATACTAACACCAAAAGTGCATGAACGAATTACTGAGAATTATATCCAACGCGAAATTTGGTCTGCTCTCATCCTATGTAGGACAAACCACCCCTGAGAGTAGTTAACGAACATCTACGATCCATAAACCACTGCACTCCGTTCAGGTTGTTTGTCAAAACATCAACCTGCGCGAAACTTTCCCTCTCCCTGTTATCTTCGCTCGCACAACGTTCAATACGTTATAAGGCCTTAGCCTTGAGTGCGCGTGTGACTCTAAAAAAAAAAAATACCATATCATCTTTATATAAAAAAATAAAATTAAGCCAGAAAACATCTAATATAAGTTAACACGTCAAACATTGCGAACATCGCGCATCTCGACACCTGATGCTCATCACATATCCGTGAAGGAAAGCGATGACACCATATCTGGCACGGAACATCGTGCATCTCGAGACCTGATGCTCATCACACATCTCAACACCCGATGTCACCGTTGGAGCATCAATGCAGTGGGACAGCACTAGTTTACTATGTAAGGTAGTAATAAGAAATGTCAGATTATTTCTGTATTATTTTTTAATAAAAACAAGTTAATAATTTATTACTTGGCACCCGAGCAAGGGCCGATAGTGTTCGTGAATAAGGTATTTTCCTACTAGTGAAAGTGCCAGTAAGTCGCCTCAGGTAGCCGCCGCGCGGTTCACCGGAAACCAGTAGCCTCAAGTAGTCGCCGCGTCTCCGACGTCAATCGCGTTAGAAGGAAAAGGAGGAGAAAACAAAATTACAGTAAGTCGTCAGCTAACTATTGGTTCCGAGGACCCTAATAAATAAGTAACGTGGCAAACCCAAGAACCCTTCTAAAATAAACAACAAATCTAGTAGTATTAAACAAATACATAAAGGGAAACCCCTTGCGGTACCAGTGAAATAATTAAAGTGAAAAAAAACCCAATCAAATAAATCAAGTGCGGAGCGCATGCTAGAAGTGAAGAAGCGAAATAGAACTAAAAACGTGTGTGCATTTAACATCATTAGAGGACCTTAAGATCGTCCCTAGTGAACAACGCACAACAAACGTGCGAACTAAGTATTGGTCTTAGTGCCACTGCTTCAAATAATCGTAATACTTGACGATGCTGCTAGTGCTTGCACTTCCCTCGTTCATAACCCTAAATACTTGTCCCCACTTTTATTTTTACCAATAAAAGTCACGATGACCAAAAGTGCACCAATGCACCGAGGAAGCTACTGCCCTCGTTCGTAATCATAAATTAAATATTGTGGTCATTACCTTTATATTGCAGACCATCGAACAGAGTTCACAAGCAATATTTTTAAAGATCTTTGTAAATAATATAACATAACCCTTCATTTTACCTCCATACAACAGTATTTTAGCAACTCTCCCGTGGAAAGACTCCACTCAACGTTGACTGAGATCTATAGAATAATCATAACATATTATTATAGACATTTTTCTTTGTGATCCTAACCCAGCACACTAACCTAGAACGGTACAATCTAAAGCTAGAGTTTGTAGCAAAAAGCACATGTGCTCATACTCTCTCTCTCACACACACACACACAGTCTCTCTCATACTCTCTCAGTCGTGGTATGCGAATAGAACAGAAGAACAAATTCAGAACAAAAGACAGAAGATAATTGAAAGAAGACAAGAAGAAACTGAAAAACAGAGAAGAATTAGAACAGAAAAAAATAGACAAAGAAATCAAAGAAGAATAAACGAAGAAACTGAAGAACAAAGAAGAATAAGAACAGAAAAAGATAATAACAGACATAAATTGAGTGTTTCACTAGGCCCAGCAAGAGGACGAAGAATTCCATGGCATAATCTGCTGCTTACTCGTAACTATTAAAGAGAAAGAACAACATCTCGATCTTGATCACGAAGATCTACTCTCAGAAACAATAACGACATACAACAATGCCATTCATTCTACTACGAAATATATTCCTTTTGAGATATTTTACGGTCGCACTTCAGAGTTTGAGAAACATATCGACTTTAACGAACATGACTTCCTTAAGCAACTCAATGAGTATAAAGAAAAACTACACCCGAAAATCAAAAATGCTGTTTTGGACGCAACTAATAAAAGAAGAGTTAAACTAAACACCAACCAGAAAGAGCCGGACCAGGTAGAAACTGATAGTTTAGCTTTTAGAAGAGAACTCGCAGAAACAAACTTACACCACGTTTCACGAAACATACAGTTAAAAAAGAAAATGGTATAACAGTTCTAACCCATGACAATAGAAAATTACATAAGTCAAAAATAAAAAAGAAACTAAAATAGACAACATTTCTTCTTCAATAACGGCAATAGACAAGATCCATAATACGAAAGACTCTATAGAAATTACAAAAGCTAAACTAAAAGACATTGACTTAAGCTAGGTATAGCCCGAACGATAAAAACTTACAATAACTTAGCTCACATAATCGATTTAGATACATATCAACACATCATAGACAAAATTTCTTCTTGATTACGGGATTAGACAGGATCCATAATACAAAAGACTCTATCGAAATTACAAAAGCTAAACTAAAAGACATTGAATTGAAGTTAAAAGCATTGACCCCATGAACACGAACCAAAAGAGGATTAGTAAATGGTCTCGGATCGACTGTCAGATTCATTACAGGTAACACGGATTCAACGGATGCGAACAATTTTAACAAACAGATAGAAAACGTTAAACTAGAACAATCTCGGAACCTTACTAATCAGGTTACAATAAATAAACAGATGATTCAAAGATTCGAAAATATAACTAGCCATATTAACAAGCAACAGACTGACATAGACACTTTTCTTAACAAAATGAACGACAGTAACAACAATCGTTTACGAGAAAATGAGGAAATTCTCTTAAGGACACAATATACAATCCACAAATGTGGATTCAATACTTAAATGAGCCTTGCTCCAAAATAGAGGTATTTTCTACTGCAATGAGTATCTACATCAAGAAGCCACCAAACAATCAACATGCCTGGAACGATCCACATCAAAAATAGTACAACCAGAACCGAACTACGTACTAATTATCAATTCCCCACATCTTACCATCAATTCCACATGCAACTTTGGGCCAATACAAATCCGAGGCAGCGGATAAACGCCATAAACGGCGTCACATACAAAAATCAGCTAACTATCTTCTTTAAAGAAATTCACCTCTTACGAACATCATACCAAAAAAACATCGCTTATGTCACAATAGAAAAAATAAATCTTCAACGACTCAAGCTTTACCACATAAAAAACAACGAAGAAATCACCACGCTCCAATTAGAATCACAAATACTACAACACCTTACTGTCGCATCCCTCATCATCATCACACTAATCTTCTTAACAGTGACAATCTACATCCGCAAAACATCCAACAAAAGAAAGATCATCCTTCAAGATTCAGCTCCAGCCATCGTCCTAAAACTCCTCTGGCCTTCGCCTCATTCCAAGGGGGGAGGAATTAAATTTCCAAATACCACCAACAACATGACACCCTGTGACCCCATTCACACCAAATCCATTAACCTCCCGATTTCAACAAAACGGACGTAGTTATCAGTTTTCATTTTCACTAAACCAATTGTAATGCAACGTTGATTCGCCAAATTCGCAATGTCAGCGTCTGCTGAACGTCCGGCCAAACAATCACCTTTGCAACGTAAAAACAAATCAAAAATTATAAAAATGAAACAGTAACTTAGAACTCAGATAAGAAAGTCGATTTTTTTTCGAAGTGAAGTTCATGTAATTCGCGCGAGTTACGACGTCTACCCACACCGCATCGCCACCTAATCAACCCATTTAAACGCTGAGTTTCAGTATCTACTAACCACCCCACCGCCCTTTACCTCATCCAACATTGTACACACAATACTGACTACCACCCCCCGCTACAACGATGACCATCAGAATACACTTGCCCTCGACACCCTCAGGCCGACGACCCCATGCAGCGACCGATATTAGCAAATTGTAATTGTAATTACGTGAAACTGTTAACTTGCAGTATCAGCGTCTGGATGACTTCCGACCCAAATTCAAGACTGCAAGCTATGGAATCACTTATGCAAATCATAAGTTACATGCTTAAGGAAAACATTATGTGGTTTAGTTAATGCACTTTACAATCCTACAATCGTGATTGTAAAACCAACGAGTTCTTTTTTTTTTATAAGCCCCGTTCGGTTCCCCACCGTATTTGGCCCAGTCAGTAGTCCAGTGAACGGTTCAGTTGTTTAGAATGAAATATTCCTGTCGTTAGTTGTTCGTGTCGTGAGAGTACTAAAGCATTAAGTTATCATCTTGTACCATCTCGTTGTCATACATATATCGTATCGCACGGTATTAGCGACTGACACAACAGGGCATTCAAAGACCCATTAAACCAAACACGGTTAAAAACTTTGTACCTTGACTGACTGACTGTGGCGCGAGTGAACTAACATCAGATCTGAACACGGAGTAGCCATCATCCCCAACATCCTTATGCTGATCACCACATTCATCTTTGGGTGCATGTGTGAGTGCTGTTGTAGTTATAACATATAATTCAAAAAACCGGCCAAGTGCGAGTCGGACTCGCGCACGAAGGGTTCCGTACTATTATGTAAAAAAACGGCAAAAAAAGCATGTCTGTTGTATGGGAGCCCCATTTATACATATATTTATTATATTCTGTCTAAGTATTTGTTGTTAAAGCAGCAACAGAATTACATAATCAGTGACATTTTATTCTCACTTTTCGGATAGTTAAAATCTAGAATGTTGTAATTTTTAGAAAATACTCATTTTTTGAGCGATTGCCAATTCGGGTTTAGACGTGGCAAATCGACTGAAACTGCTTTATTGAAATTAACTGGTGAAATATATAATAGTCTAAACACTTCTCAAATACAATCAACATTATTTGTTGATATCAGTAAGGTCTTTGATATGGTTAATCATACTTTGCTACTCGATAAACTTTACAAAGCGGGTTTCAGAGGCTCCATTTATAAATGGTTTTCTTCTTATTTATCCAACCGTTATCAAGTTGTGAAAATTAGGAATGTTTACAGTTCTATAGACTTCTTAAATATGGATGTTCCCCAAGGAGCAATATTGGGCCCAATCCTTTTTCTAATTTATGTTAATACGTTTTTCGTACAACCTTTTAAAGGCAAAATAACTGCCTTTGCTGATGAAACATCTCTTTTCCACTCAAACACTAACTTAATTGATAGTTTTGCAGATGTTATTTATGACCTAGATATGTTAAGGAGATGGTTTAATTATCACAAACTAATAATTAGCAACAAAACGAAGTACATGATATTTAATATCAACGGTAGAGTTTTCAGAGACCTTCCCTTATATTATCATGCACCATTGTGTAATCGATTTGTTTTTGAAGATATAGTATTCAACAATCAAGAATGTTTGAAAATTGCTTCTTGATTGAACACGTGGACAGTTTTAAATAATTAGGTGTTATATTGGACCAACAACTTTGTTGGAAAGACCATTCAATATATTTGAAACAGTATCTAAATGGGGTTATAAGATAATTATTCCATCTCAGTATGCACTGCAATCTCTACCCGTTTTAAAATACTAAATGTATACTCGCACCGATATGGAACTAGGAAAAACATGTCCATGTCCGGAACTAAATGTATTATCGCACCGATATGGAACTAGCAAACCATGTCCATTTCCGGACCTGAATGCATACATACACATGTATGACATTCGTTCACGAAATGCGGTGCGGGCATTATATTCTTTCATTTCTTTTCTTCATTTCAGTTCAAGTGTGCTGTACAGTGTACACCAACTGTTCGAGCTTTATCGCCACATCTCCATACTTTTGGGTTTCTTGAAAACTACGGGGTATAACTCATACCGTATGAGAAGCATGTTCGTTGCATTTATGTTTTTTTTTTTTTTCGTTTTGTACATATGTGATTGATGAATAAGGGTTGAATGGAACTCTTTTCGTTAAATTTGCGGAACGAGAGGACATGTGTCCGAGAGAGGACACTACCCACCCAACTCTACTTCGTAATGTACATATGTATGTATGTATGTATACTTATACATAGCGTACAGATGTGTGAGTGTATGCACGTATGTGATGCGTATGTACGTATCGGTTCGTATGTGTGCAAGATCGCTTGCTCCTCTTGCTCACTTGCTCCTCTCCACCTGCCGCGACGTCGTGCGAAAGGGATGCTAGGCCAGCTGCGAGGACTGGTCGTGAGCAATGGCGCCACGCGAGACTCGCGAAACATCTCACGCAAAAGAAAAAAAAAACACCGTAATCGTTTCCAATTCAATGTCACAAATTTAATTTCCTTAACCTAACTTAATCTAGGTTTACAATTATTCCTTAAAACTACCCTACACCGTATGTCAATAAAAAAAGTCGAAATAAATAAAAAAAAATATATGTAAAATAAAAAAAAAAAGGAATTCACTGTCCAAAAAAGTAAATAAACCGCAGCTAGAGTATTCGTACAGTCGTACCGAAACTCCTCTGACCAACGACTTAGACCGCATCACCAATCGCGACACGCAAATTTGTGATTTCAATACCTTATATGTACAATGAACGTGATATCCGCGACCAACGTAGGCAATAGGACAAACGGTACGGCCGCGTACCGGGAACTGCTTAAAACCGTACCGGAGTTCTTCCCCGAAGATCACTTTCCGAGTACTTCGCCGAAGATTTTTCCCCGAGTTCTTCGCCCACTCTCCCTCATCAGCTACTAGGAATAAAAAAAAAAAAACAAAAATGCTAACCTTCTGCGGGTTGAACTCCACTCGTTCGCGTGTCAAGTGCTGATCGTACCCTCAGGCTATCCGCTTTCTCTGAGTTTTATTTTCCAAAATGGATGACTACAAGCCGCTCACAAGTGGGAACTGACCGAAAGATGACAACGAAAACCTTTCGAAACAATTTATTATTGGTTGTTTGTAATTATGTATATGTATAATTAATTTTGTTCTGTTTTTAGTATTTGTCGTGGTAGCGGCAACAGAAATGCATCATCTGTGAAAATTTCAACTGTCTATCTATCTATCTAACTATCGCGGTTCATGAGATACAGCCTGGTGACAAACGGACGAACGGACGGACGGACGGACAGCGAAGTCTTAGTAATAGGGTTCCGTTTTACCTTTGGGTACGGAACCCTAAAAACTGAGAACTCAATCGCTGAGCACTCCAGTAACTGCGATCCCAATCGCTTAGCAATCCAGTATAAAAAAAGAAAAAATCAATAAATAACCCTTTTTTTTTGTACATTTGAATACAAAAATATAACGAAATATATACGTACAGGAATACCCTATCATCTCTATCTATTTAAAATAAATAAAATAATATATTACATACATACAAGTAAATACATATACAACATATTGATAGTCATTTTATTAAATTTAAATTTATTAACTATGTTATATATATCAATACATTAAACGCTATATACCCCTATACACCCCTGATTACGAATGTCCAAAACGCACAAACCTAAATTAAGGTTTATTCCATATAATCTAAGGCGTATTTCAAAAAGCTTGTCCTCAATTCCTGAAGTGAATCTCGATAATTCCACCTCGAGTGCTAGTTCCATAAAGATGGAAGAAGAGGCTTCGACACCTCTAGCTGAGACCAACAACATGATCTCTATGGGCTTTGACTCAGAAAGGCTCAGAATATATAAAAAAGACGGGGTAGACTCAGCTAAGAGAGCCTCCGGAGCTGCATTAGCCTACTCCAAAGTAGTGAATGATGAAATGGCTGAACAGTTCAACATTAAAGTACTGTGGGTTCCCGGGCATAGGGATGTTCCAGGAAACTGCGCGGCCGACGAACTCGCGAAGTAAGGGTCAAGCACACTCAGCCTACCTACCCTCGGGTACCTAGAAACACAAATAAGTGCGGTAAAGCACATGATAAAACTCCAAACCATAGAGGCGACCAACCTCCAATGGAATGAGAGTAATATCGGCTTTATCACTAAACAAATTTGGCGTAAGTTAAACCTAGGACGAACCAGGGACCTAGTGGCAACCAACAGGGCAACCTTAAGTACTCTAGTGGGTGTCATTAGAGGTCACTGCATCATTGGAAAACACGCCGCCAGACTAGGGCTACCCTCCAATGACTTCTGTCGCGGCTGCATGGACGAGGAGGACGAGGAATCAATACATCACCTCCTCTGCTCATGCCCCTCTTTTGCGAATCGCAGGAGGATCTACCTCGGTGCGCCCTTCTTTGATAATCTAAGGGAGCTAGCAGGCCAAAAAATAGCTCAACTCCATCGCTTCATCAGAAGCACCGGTTGGTTCTCAGGTAGCGGAACAGGGTAATATGATCCATGTGGTATCACAATGGGCCGACTTCGGCCTACGTGTGGCTTATGCCAACCACGTTAACCTAACCTAACCTAAGAATAACAGATGTAATAAAGGATTTGCCAAAATTTGATGGAAGCCCAAGGCTATTGTATGAGTTCCTGAATAATGTTGAGGAGTTACTCCTCTACATTGGAGGAACGAACAACACCCCGTATAGGAAATTATTGCTCAGAGCCATCCGTAACACCGTTGAGGGCCAAGCGAACGAGGTCCTCAATATGTACGGAACGCCCCTCATCTGGGACGATATAAAAAATAACCTCATACGTCACTACTCGGATAAGCGTACGGAAACGTCGCTTATAAGGGATCTTCACACAATAAAACAACATAATAAGACCGTAGAATTTCTCTACGGAGAAATAATAGAAATTCAATGGGCACTGTGCAACAACATTCAAATTCACGAACGTGACATGAATGTTATTAAAGCAAAAAAAGACCTACATATACTCAGAAATGTGCGTGGACTCATTTCTCAGTACTCTTAATGAACCTTTGGGCTCAAGAGTAAGTACGATGCAGCCCAACTGTTTAGCTGTAACACTGACATATTGCATTAAGGAGCAGAATATATTCTACCAGAAGTATTCCTCTAATCCTATGCATAGAAATCCGAGTAACTGGTACTTAAGACCCCATCATTCATATAATTATCAATCCCAAAACAAACCCACCTTTGTCAGGAATTCAAATCCCAGGCAACAACATACAAATTACCCTTATCCCAGATCCAATCCTAGAAGGGAAGAAATGCAACCACGAAACCCGAATTCCATTAGATCCAATAACTTCACTAGAACATCTCCTAACACTCAAAACGAGAACTCCCGGTTCCGAAAACCCGAGTCCACACTGCACACTTCAGCCAAAACGTCCATGACACACAACGAAATTAACCGAGCCCAACAAACTAAATTTCGCAAAAAATCCCAATGTCAACTTTCAGGAGATAAATAACATCTCTGACATTTACCAACAGCTAGACCAATACCTACAAAATGACCCCACAATATCGACACAAAAGAGCGCAAAAAATTTCTGAAATTATGCTGAAAATATCGCGATAAAACACCAAATAAACATCACTGACGACATTCCCACCTACACCAAATCTTACCGATATCCATATATAATTAAGGAAGAGGCCGAAAAAAGTGGAGACTAGTCATCGCTTATAGGAAAATTAATGACAAAACCATCTTCGACCGATACCCAATTCCTAATATTAATGAGATATTGGACAAGCTGGGTAGATGTACATACATATTTACTTCACAAGACTTGACTTGGCTAGCGGGTTCCACCAAATTGAGATGGACCCGAAACACATACAAAAAACAGCATTCACAGTCGAAGAAGGGCACTTCGAGTATGTAAGAATGCCATTTGGATTGAAGCATGCTCCATCAACTTTTCAAAGAGTGACGGACAATGTCTTGGGGGAATTGGTCGGCATGATATGTTTAGTGTATCTTGACGACATCGTTATTTACTCTGATGAAATTGTATGACAACCCTTTTACAACATGTATTGTCTCGAGTTATCACATTTGCATCGGCTAGCTATCCAATTCATCACATTTGCGTCGGCCAGCTATCGATTGTGGTATTATATTTCATTACCGGCGCCGTCGATCTGTGGATATGCGACCTTGGCAATTGCATCAGCCAATGAATTGAGCATATGCTGACGGCGCATGCACGCGCTTCCTCCGTGACAATTGCTCACCTTGTCGTGGAACGGAGGCTCAGTACAGGTAATGACGCTCGGAAGTCCATCTCTAGAGGAACCCGAAACTAAGAACCAATTACGGACCCCTCCCCACCTCTCCGTTTCCTTGTACCCATCACTCCCTCACTCCTTAACTCCATGGTGGAACAGCATACGCCGACGGATGCATGGCTAAGAGGGTGCTTAGCTATTAGTATGCGAACTTCGGATACCAGGCGACCTCCGATTTAAATAAAGCCTTCCTGCAGTGTCTCGGGCTCCGCTGCAGGTAACCGTTCTTTCCCGTGAGTTCGTTGCAACCATTAATAAAATAAACATTTTTGAAGAGACTGCTGACTCTCTAACGTCATCGCCGGCTAGGGCTTGTGAGTCCTCAGCGGCTCAAAAACCCGAAGTGATTCCGGTACCTTTCGCCGGCATTGCAGCCGGACGGAAAGTAGGGGATGTGTCGTCACCTTCCGATTCCGACACTACACTTGGCGGGGATTCTGTGAGTATGCTCTCAGATGAACTCCCAAGTGTATCAAAGAACGAAACCGTCAGGCAGGTAGAGGAAAAGCCTGTACCACCTGGTGGCTTCGTCAAACTCAAATCGTCGTAGCAGCGACGTTTTAAAGCTGCTATAATGCAGGGCAAAACCAGAGATGAGGCTCTAGTTTATGCAAAATCTACCCCTGCAACCAAAGGTCCACGTGATCGTTCCGCAGACACTACTCCACCAAACCAGGCTGCTAAACGCAGCAAAATCGGAAACCACCAGGTCGATAAAAAGAGCTACAGTAGTGTAGCTGGGAGGATCCGACTCGGCATCGCCCCAAGGACTTGGAAACGAACCCCTTACATCAGCGCAGATGGCAGCCGTTCAGGAGGCTGTAGTCGACACCTTCATTGAGCTGTTGAGTAAGGCACCCAAACCTTGCTTCAGGAGATCGACCTACAAGTCAGGGTGGTTATACTTTGTGTGTGACGACCCAGCTGTGGCCGATTGGATGAAAACCAATTTTACGGCCACAAGAGTGGACTTGATATTATGCTTGTGGAAGGGGAAGCTTTCCCGAAGCCACATATCGTATGGGGCTACTTCCCACGAAACACCGGCTTACCCATCACGAAGGCGTTGGCGACGCTGGATTCCCAAAATGACGGTTTACATGCACAGAACTGGAGAGTTATGCAGAGCACGTCAAATAAGGAGAAAAACCTCCTGCACTTAGTTCTGGCAGTCAGCGACAAATCCCTGGCTCGACTAATAGAACTTAAGTGCCAAGTAGCTTACAGATTTGAAATCACAAAGATGATTATCAAAAGTCAGGTGAATACATCCTTGGATGTAGTACCAATCGCTGTAGGAAAACCTACAACCAGCAGCATGGTGGGTGCACCTACTGCCGCAATAGGAAAACCTACAACCAGTAGTATGGTGGTTGCACATATTGCTGTAGTAGACACGCCCAGATGGGACGAGCCAAAACCCGCTGCGACATCTGGGCCACCGACCACTAAGGGTCGCCCAAATGAAAGAAACAAACGTCCCCCAACTAAACAAGGGGAATCTTCGATGGGAAGTAGATCAGAGGATCACTCCCATCGGGCCGGAAACTTCAGGCCAGGAAACAACGAGCCTTTCAGAACGAAGGATCCGGCCTACCCTCGCAAATAATGGGTGGGCTGCGTGTGCTGCACGGCAATCTGAACCATGCAAAAGGTGCCTCGGACACCTTTAGCCTGCGACTGTACCGCGACAGGATCAGCATTGGGCTAATCCAAGAACCAAGGGTCCATAAAGGTAAGATTATAGGCCTGCAAAACAGGTCGCGTAATTTAATTTACGCCTCAGGAGGTTCTCCTCCTAGGGCCGCATGCGTGATCGGCACTAATCTAGATTTTCTCCCCATTCCAGGATTCATCACAAGGGATCTGGCAGCCGTCATTGTTGAAGTCCCCACCGATGGAGGAGTAAGGGAGGTTGTATGAGCCTCCGCTTACTTTCCTGGAGACGGCCAACAAATCTCTCCCACTGAAGTCCAGGATCTGGTTAGGTATTGCAACTAGAAAAAACACCACCTGGTAACTGCATATGACGCCAACCCGCACCATATGGAATGAGGCAGCAGCAATACCAACAAACGGGGTGAGTCACTCCTTGAATTTTTAATCATTAACGAACTCACCATTGCCAATAGAGGCAACAAACCCACATTCATAAATGCGGTTAGAGAAGAGGTGCTTGACCTCACTATCTCTAGCCCATTTATCTCAAATGTGATTGGGGCCTGGCATGTCTCCAATAAAGCCTCACTGTCTGATCACCAGTACATCAAAATCAACATCTCCGGTGAGGTTAATGAGGCTGAGCCCGGATATCAGCCCAATCGAACGAATTAGGCTCGGTTCCAAGCTCAACTCGCCGCTAAAGAGGATATGCTTTTTAAGTCGATTGAATCGACAGACGATATCGACGAAGCGGCTTACCAGCTCAATGCAGCACTCATCTCATCCTTTAGAGACAGCTGTATTACAGTTCAATTACACACAAACGGTGTGAGCCCTGGTGGAATACTCAGCTTGAATCCCTAAGGAAACAGGTGAGATCGCCGTTTAACAGAGCTAAACGGTATAATAGTTGGACTGATTATAGATCTGCTCTAACTAAATACAACCTCGAATTGAGGAAATCCAAGAGAACATCCTGGAGTAAACATTGCGAGAACATAGACTCGCTTCCAACTGTGGCCCGACTCCACAAAGTGCTATCTCGAGAGCACACAAATGGGCTCGGGCTGCTTCGCAAATCAGACGGCACCCTCACCGTCAATCGCAGGGAAACCCTGGAGACTTTGCTCGAGGTGCACTTCCCTGGTTCTACTCCTTACTCGATGTCCTCTAACGTTCAAATTAACGTCATAGATAACATCGACAGTAGAACAAATAGCCTCTCTGGTAGACTCTTCAGCCCGGACAGGGTCAAATGGGCAATTGGTTCATTTAAACCCTACATAGCCCCAGGCAAGGACGGTGTCTTTCCTGCGATCTTACAGAAAGGCTTGAATACAATTTTATCTCTTTAAGTCTTGCTTCTACCTGGAATACATACCCAAAATTTTGAGAGAGGCCAATCTTGTCTTCATCCCCAAGATTGGGAAGCCAAGTGAGCACCCTAAATCCTATCGCCCTATCAGTCTGACTTCGTTCTTTCTAAATGGAGAAACTGATAGAGCTCCATATAAGAGGTATCTTATAAAATCAAACACCTCTGCATCCCAACCACTATGCATATCGCAAAGAGCGATCTACCGGGAATGCACCACTTGGTGACGCGCATTGAAAATAGTAGCACACAAAAGGAGATCGCAATCTCACTTCACTATCCTGCATGGGTGTGGACCATCCCACTAATCACTGGATTAGGGCGATGCTAAATAGCCGTATCATATCAACCACATGTGGAGAGGTCTCAGTATCGGCGGCTAGAGGATGCTAGAGGAAGGGGGAGCCCTCTCACCACTGCTTTGGTCGATAGTCATCGATGATCTACTACGCAAGCTAACCGCTTAGGGCTACGAGGTCATCGGATATGCTGATGACCTAGTAGTCATTGTTAGGGGAAAGTGCGAGATCACTGCCTGTGAGCGCACGCAACTTGCGCTGTAACTTATCTCTGACTAGTGTGTCACTATTAACCCTAATAATACAATCTTAGTCCAATTTACAAAGAGGAGAAAGGTACAACCCTGCTCAATCTTTCTAAATGGCACTCACATAGGATTTTCAGAGGAGGTAAAGTATCTAGGTATTGATCTAGACCGCAGACTTAACTGGAACCCAATATAAAATTAAACTCATGACAGCGACTAAGGCCAAGCGGGCCTGTGCCAACTTGCCCCACGGCAGCCCAAGAAGCACTCATTGGACTCACTCCACTGGACCTTTTTATCAAAAAGGTAGCATTACGCAGTGCAATCAGAATCCTCTGCTCGGGAACAAATATGCCATGTAGACCCGTAGGCCACATGTCCATGTTACAATACCTTCTCGAGCTGGATATGATTACTACGGTCTTGGACGCATTGCGGCACACCTTCACCTTTGACAAGAGATTTGAGATACTGATCCCAAATCGCTCAGCATGGGAAAACAGTGATCCCCTGCTAAATGTTAAGGGCCTTAGGTGGTACACGGAAGGTCCAAGATGATTTCCGGCATTGGCGCCGGCATCTTTGGACCAAATCGCAAGATCGCGAAGGCCCTGGGAATGAGTCCCAGCATCTTTCAAGCAGAGCTGCATGCTATCCTAACATGCGTCAATCTAAATCTTGAGACCGGCATTAGAGGAGTAACCATCAACATACTCTATGATAGCCAGGCAGCGCTTAAAGCGCTGGGTTCGTACAGCACGGGGTGGCCGTGGTGCAGTGGTTAACATCATCGACCTCCGAGCGGAAGGTCTATAGTTCAATTCGCTTCATAGCCAAGAAAAAGTAATTCCTATACGGGCAAAAATATGCAACGCAGTTGTGAATGGAAAGTTACCAGATGTACTGCTGCAGGCATAACACTCACAGTATATGGTCAACTGGAATTCATCCTGTGCGTATGCAATGTTAAAAAGTGCTTGAACGAATTAGTACGGACTACAACCAAAAACGCGGAATTCGGTCGGCTCTCGTCCTATCTAGGACAACCACCCCTGAGAGTTAACGAACATCAACGACCCAAACCACTGCACTCCGTTCAGGTTGTGTGTATATGCCACATTATAAGAAAATATAAAACTCTTGAACCTGCGCGAGTTTCTAAAAAAAAAAAAAAAAGCACGAACTCAAAAACCGTCAAGGAATGCCATGACGCTCTACTAGACCTCGCCAAAGGAAACAATGTTAAATTTTGGTGGGTGGCAGGACATAAAGGTATCAAGCGAATGAAAGATAGCATCACAGTCAAGAGGATAAGATTTTTTTTTTTTTGTTTTTTTTTAGAGACTCGCGCAGGTTCAAGAGTTTTTATATTTGATGTTTTTAGATTGCATATCATAAGTCTGAGGGCGCCGTGGCGCAGTAGTTAGTGTGTTGAACTCTGACGCACGATGAGCAAGTTCGGATTCCGATAACACCAATGCCATCGTATGTTTATTTCGCGGCGTCCCTCCTCGGCGGGGTACTGGCAAAACCCCCCGTAGTATAACTTGCCTAGAAAAAGGTTCTCGTTTCATGCCGTTCGGAATCGGCATTAAACTGTAGGTCCCTTTCACCTGTGTGAAAAATAGAATCGCACACAACATGGGTGATTGAAGGGAGGCTTGGCTCTGATCCTTCATGGGCTGTAACGCCACCAAAGAAGAAGAAGAAGAAGATATCATAAGTCTAGTTTTGTTGCTTACAAGTAATTCGTGTTTGGCGAACCATTGTCGTAGTATGTTTAAGTCCCAATGTAACTTGACTACCGAATCGAGAATACTTGTATTGTATGTATGTATGTATGTTGGCGTTACAGTCCATGAAGAACCTGAGCCGAGCTTATCTCAATCACCCATGTTGTGTGTAATTTCATTTTCCCATAGGTGAAAGGGACCCACAATTTATTGCCGGTTCCGAACGGCGAATTTCGAGAAGCCTTTCATGACAATTTTACTACAGGGGGTTTTGTCAGAACCCCGCTGAGGAGAAACACCGTGTAAAACAAGTTCGATGACATGGCTGTGTCAGGATTCGATCCCGAATACTTGTATTATTATAACTTAATGCCATATCATCAGCAAATGCTGTGATATGACAGCTGAGATTTCGGTAGAATAGTGAATTGGTATAAATCAAAAATGGCAATGGTTCCAAAACTGAACCTTGTGGTACACCGGTTTTCATTTGCAACCGATTATTGAAAACACCGCTAAGCTTCACTCGTTGTGTTCTGTTTGATAAATAAGACGAAAGCCATTTATGGATCATACCTCTAAATCTACTTCTATACAATTTGCTCAGGAGAATATCGTGATTGACCATATCAAAAGCTTTCGTCATATCTATAAAGAGTACTAAGTTAGGGTGATTGCTATTAAAACTATCATCAATTTCACTATACACTTTAAGAATTGCGTCTTCGGTAGATCTACCTTCATGAAATCCGAACTGGTTATTACATAGGAATTGATCTTTGTTTAAGAACGATACTAGACGAACTTTAATTAGTTTCTCAAATAGTTTCGAAAACGTTGGGAGTTCAGAGATGGGCCTATATTGAGTTATCGAGTTTCTATTACCTTTTTTAAATAACGGAATGACTTCAGCATTTTTAAGCGACGAAGGAAATGTACCACAATACACACTTAAATTGAACAAGTGAATAAGTGACAAAGAAGGGAATACGATTCAAGAGATAACTGGTTATACCAGCGGAAGGACAAGAATTCTTATTACCTAAGGACATAATACTTTTATCGGCTGGTGTAAAGGGAAACAAAAACAAAACTATTACTGATCGAAGCATCTTCAACTAAATTTGGGAACTTATTACAACTGCAACTGTAATGGGCAAGATATGGTTTGGATTTAGTTGCAATAGAAGTAAAGTGCAAGTTTAAGCTATTAGCAATATCCGTTGGGTTTGATATCACCCTATCATCAACTTGAATTTTAAAAATTCCGTTTTTTCCTTGCCTCTGTTTAAGATGTTATTGAGCACTTTCTATTCATTTTTTACGTTTCCTTGGCATTTATGGAGCTTAGTTGCAAAGTCAGTGTCGCGACATAATTTAACCTCTGTCTTCAGCTCTTCACTTATCTTATGATATCGCTTTTTTATTGATTGATTTCCCGGATGTCGTTTCCCTTTTTTTCGTAGTTTATTTTTGATGTTTATTTTTTTAAGCATTTTTCTTGGCAAGATATAACAATAAAAGTAATTAATCACTGTAGATATTAAGTAGTCGAAGGACATAAGTTAAGTATGTAGATAGTGTTTGTTTTTGAGTGCCCGCAGAGGGTCAGTAAGACATCTAATGTAGTTATGATATAAGCTAGCCTTAGTCATTCTAGCACGTAAGATAGTTATAAGTATGTCAATAAAAAAGGATTTGAAATGCGAAAAATGCAGACTTCCAGAACTCATACTTTAGGCACTCTGTTAATTTCTTACATATTTTTTTATTTTTGGTTTGTATGTATGTATTTATTTGAATCGCTTGCCTGACTGGTTTCTATATATAAATTTGTCATACAATGGTCAGAGATTTTACGGTCGGATACTTCAACAAATAATTTATGTGGTGCCCTCGAATCTACTCTACAGAAAATATGGTTAATACAATAATTAGGGATCTTAAGCCAAAGGAAGACATTGAGATCAGGTAGTTATATGTATCGTTGTTATTTTTTAAAATATCAATTTTCATGTCCCCTACCATCAATAGGTTCTTTGTCTTTACATTTTTAAGTAAGTTGTTTGATTGGTCTTAGAAAACATTAATACATGGATTATTATGATGTAGTTGGTATACACATAAGATCGTAAAATTGTCATTATATAAGTTAACACAATAATAATCAACAACAACGAACTCTGTTGACCCAATTAATCAACATAACACAGCAATCAAGTTAACGCACGCTAAACTACAACGCAGCAAATATCGACTGACTGCAAATTACCCAATTCTACCTCAGCGCATCAAGTTTCACCTGTGCAATAACCTGCCTCTACTGCTGACAACGCGATTAGCGTCAAGGAAACAACGTAGTTACCTATGAATTGGCTTAGGCTATTTTAATTAAGAGAATTGTAATCAATCCACACTCCAATAAAGTTGGCTTTTTTTTAAAAGAAAGTTTAGACTAATAATTTAACTTATATGCGACACGTTATTTTTAAGGTACCCGCGGTCGACAAACTAATTTGTGTAGTTACACAATCACATTCAATATCTTTTTTAACATATACGACGACACCACCTGCGTTGGAATACTATAGTTAAATAGTTCATAGTAAAACAATCAGATTTCGGTAAGGACAATAAACATTGCATTACAATTGTATACGTTTAAATACGCTAAGAATAAATCAAAATTTCTTCT
The DNA here is from genome assembly GCA_951905685.1 of Eumerus sabulonum. NCBI lineage: Eukaryota > Metazoa > Arthropoda > Insecta > Diptera > Syrphidae > Eumerus > Eumerus sabulonum. The sequence goes on along the minus strand of OX645064.1, from coordinate 57,879,246 downwards.
TATACTACGAATATTCTGATGGATAAGCAAAGTGGGAAGGCAAGAAAGGGCATAATTTTTTGCGTCAGGTGAGTAGTTTTGATTCATATTTCATTTCTTGTTTTGTTTTACGTTTATATAAGTAGACATGTGTTAAAATTTGGTTAAGTCATCAAAACACCTCCCCTTAAAAGCAGCATCACCTTCCTACTTACGCAAAAATATGATGCCATTTCTCATCCATACATCTCATCTCATAATTTTTTTCTATCTTGATCTTTCTTGTTGCGTTATACAATCTCCGTAAATGGTGTGTAAGACTTTCATTAATGAAAATCTGCGAACCATCATAATTTTTGTCCAGGAGTTTTGTTGTTAGTCGCTGTCTCTTTGATCTTTAGTTCCAAATTCTTTTTAACAACTTCGGAGACCGTAGTACTCCAGAAGAACTATTCGATGAGGTAAGAGGAATTAGGCTCAAAACTAACGCTGTGGATTTCTTTAATGAAATAAGGAACGTACTACGAAAACTTAACATTAAAGCTAAACAGACAATGACAGCCGAGGCAGAATAAAACATCGACTCTAGTGGTCTTCAAAAGCAAGATCTCAGAACCAATGAGGTCTCCCCTTCCTTGTAGAAATCCCTTAAATCTTGAACAAGCCATTAACATCCTTTATGAATGTAACTACGCATATTTTAACCCACAAGGAATAGACATAGCAATCCCCGTTTAAATAATAAAACGAGATTATATGACTCTCCCATTCAATAATTTCAATAGTCAACCCACATTCTAGAATACTCAGACATATCACAGAAACAATCACTCTCAACTTCCCACAGAACCAAAGTAGATTGGAAAGATCCAAAGAAATAGAAAACCCTCAAACAGACAAAACCCAGGGCGTAACTGAAATGGACAATACCCTCGATTTCAAAATGTAAGTCCTCGAAATCACAATGTACAACGAGACGTACAGTGCATGTAATGAAAGGCTCGCGGCCGATAATGAGAACGAACAAAATTTTCGTTTAGAGGCCTCGAATCCAAATTACCATATATAATTGTACAAGGGAAGATTAGACCACTCAAGCTTATATTAGATACAAGAGCGACGCATTCGATAATCAACCCCGAAATGTGTTCACCAAATAAAATACGAACCATAGCGACCCCGATGAAAGTAAGAGCACTCAATAAAAAAATACATATAACCCACAAAGCAATTGTGTCCGTCTTTAAAGAACCAGGGAATCTCAAAGACGACTTCGAGATGTATATCTTCCCCTTTCACGAACAATATGACGGACTCATAGGTAATTATCTGCTAGTTCCCCTTAAAGCCAAAATAGACCTAGGTAAGGAAATATTAATGCTAGGTGATAAGCCAGTAAAGATATTGTTCTAACCGGCTGCCACAATCAATGCCAAGTGTAAAAGTCAGCCGGCACGTTCGATACTCGAGTGTAATAACCACCACCATAGAAGAAACAGCTGTCCAACAGATGTACATGTTAAATGCAACGGGTAAGGAGAACAAAAAAAAAAAAAAAATGTTATGCAAGTTAGTGCAACTGAATGGAAGATAACTGGAAGGAGAGATGGGATATAAAACGGCCGCACATACGCTATGGATTGTCTTTTATCACTGCCTGTTCAAGAAATAAAAAATAAAAAAAACCTCTCGGCAACCAAAACAGATTGTTTCATCATTCCTGGGTGCGTGCTTCTGCAAGTGGTCGAGGTCTTGCTTTTGGTGTTCTACGCTGTTCTACGCTGTTTGCGTAGTCAGTTACAGTACAGCCTCGCCCCCTCCTTCGAAAACACAACATTATATTATGAACAGCCTGAAATGCAATCTGAACCGCTTTACCAAAATGAAATGACCTCCCCTACAGTATAAGAAAACCAATTGCCGTTGGATCAGTTGAATAGTTATACTCGCTACTCACACCCCATTTACCACTTACCCTACAATAATCTAAACTAACATTTCTACATTTCTCCTTCTTGACCGATCCTATGTCACAATCCAATCGCATATCTATAAATATAATTACTTTTCTTTAGAACTGACCCCATATAAGTTAACAAGACAATTCTCCATTCCCTTTCCCATTCCTATCCTACATTATCCAAACAATCGCGTGCGTTTGTTATCTTATCTTATCTTTCGATCGCAATCAATTACGAAATACAATTAAGTAATGTTTATCTTGCACTTTCTTAATTGTCCAACTCTGGGAAATATTGCACCTAATTAAGTAATATTTATTTTGCACTTTTTTAATTCTAAGAAATATTGGCAATCATTAAATGTAGATCACCTAGCGTAAGCAAAGATTATATTATAAAAACAATTTGGAAGAAGAAGAAAGTGTTCAGTTGTGTAAGGACATTTATTGTGTTTTTTTTCTTCCATCGCGCACCCGACGCGATAACTGGCGCCCGAGCATTCGGTAAAATAATCCGACAAAAGTCCAAAATCCGGCAAAGTATTCGTGCAAATCAGATCCGCGAATTGCTCTCTATTAATTAAATACATACGTCACGTGAAGCCAGCGGTCGTATTACGATTAGTGCTTAAGACAAAGTGTGTGAGAGTGTTACCCAGGAAAAAGGCGTTCCATAAGAACACGCTTCCAAGAAATTAAATTTGTGCGAAAGAAAACTAAAAACCCAAACGGTGCAAAAGTGCGTAAAAAAATATTATACAAAACACGTCCATAATAGTCACCGAAACACAAACTGACCGTTTACATAACAACACGGTTAGAAAGGAGGAAAGACCACAACTGTACCGAGTCAACAGTGGCGGCAACCGTACCACGAGTAGGCCAAGAAACAAGCTAAAAGGGACACCTACGGACCACCCGACGAACTCCAGGAGATGATTAAATTCATCATTTTGTAAGCGATATAATTGTTTAACATTGTACACATATTAATAAATACAAATTGTATACCTATATTAACCTAAGTATCTAAGATGTACTCAAAAAAGTGAATTAAAAGTGTTGAATATTATACAATTGACTACTATCAATATCATCTAACATTCACCATATATCTAAGCTAACCAAAAATTGTACGTACATATATACAATTAAACAAGTTCTCATACTTAACTATTTCCTAAAAATGGAACAATTGAAAGACCTTGTTACCCAATTAACCGGTGCGGTTAATGCTCAAATGGAGCAAATAAAAATTATAACTAATCGTCTTCAACAAATCGAATCTAGGGTTAGCCCTCCCCAACCAACCTCCCAAACTCTCTCTTCCCCTCAAACCGAACAAGACCTGTCAGACATTAGAAAACTTCCCGACTGTGTTAGAGATTTACAAGTCTTTGACGGCAACCCCGTCCAATATATTTCCTGGATCCACTCTGTGGAATCCAACCTAAAAGACTACGAGATAGTCAAAACAAAACCCATATACAGGGCAATAATACAACATATTAGGCAAAAGATCAGAAGCCCGGCAAACGCAGCACTGATCTCCTACAATATATTTGACGATGATTGGTCAAAAATTAAAAGATGACTATCATTACACTATGCTGACAAGCGCGATGTTTGTACACTCGAACACCAGCTTAACACTATGACTCAGCAAAAACAAAGCATAGACGAATTTTACGCAAGGGTAAATCACCAGCTTTCAATACTAATTAATAAACTGAAAACGGAAGATTATTCCGAAGAGACAATGTGTGCCCTTACAGAAAATTATCGAAACAGGGCTTTAGACATATTTATCAGAGGTCTTCATGGCGATATATCAAGGATGCTGATCATCCAAAAACCCAAGACCCTACCAGAGGCACATACCTCATGTCTCGAATTCCAAAACTTAAACTTCAGAAGTATGACAATACATAACAGAGCTATAAACAATACCATTTCTGCACCCATTAACCAAATGTTTCCAAATAGACCCCAACATTGGCCAACAAACAAAATACCACATAAACAGATACCCGCATTTGAACGCAACCAAATTTATAACACACCCCATCGTTTCGAAAATAATGCCAATCCGTATAACAACCCACCACCAAGACCAACCCAAACCACCTCAGCCTATGGAAATCGACTCGTCAATGCAAACTAAGAATGGGAACTATATCAACCGGCCTGCTATCAACCCGGTTCAAAGAAGGTCAAATGAGTCGTCTAATTTGCCTCGAAAACAGCAACGTCTTTTCGCCACAAACACCATCCAAGAAACAGAACAACTAGACGAAGACGTAGATGATTACCAACCAGATGAAGACTGTTACGAGGAAGAGCAAATCGATGATACTGCAGAAGTAAATTTTATGACGGAAGCCCCTCTAGCGTACCATACTTAGAATATGTTACTAGAGATGGCAAAATACTTAAGTTCCTTATTGATACAGGAGCCAATAAAAACTTTGTATCAAGCCAGATTGCAGATAACTGCAAGCCCATTAAAACACCATTTATGATCCAATCTGCAGCAGGACAGCTTAAAATTACCCATAAGATAAGTGGCCCCTTTTTCAAAAACATAGGCAATGATAGTACAATCGAATTCTTCGTCCTTCCTGGATTAAAGTCGATCGATGGATGGAGACGACACACTGAAAAAATTGGAAGCCGTGATTGATAGAAAACATAGCATCTTGCATATAACTCCCAACATCAAGATCAAACTAAAAGCAAAACTGTCGAAGTAAGTAAACAACGTCCAAACAGGTATCGACACTGACAAAGAAATCCAAAACATTTTAGACAAACACAACAATCTTTTCGGTCCCATATCTGACAGCGGAACAATAGACACAAGCGTTCGTGCAGAAATAAGAACCACAACGTCCGAACCAATCTACCAAAAATCATACCCATATCCAGCTAACCTAAGGTCCGAAGTAGAAAAACAAATCGAAAAAATGCTTACAGATGGCATTATAAGACCATCAAAAAGCCCATACAATTCTCCCCTTTGGATTGTACCAAAGAAAGCCAATTCGGCAGGAGAAAAACAATACAGACTAGTCATTGACTTTAAGCGACTTAATGCAATTACAATCCCAGACGCGTATCCAATACCAGATATAACAAATACATTGGCAAGCCTTGGTCAATGTAAATATTTTACAACTCTCGATTTAACGTCCGGCTTTCACCAAATTATGATGAAAGCCAGCGACATTCCAAAAACGGCCTTCTCTACGGCAAACGGAAAATACGAATTCCGTTCGGCCTTAAGAATGCGCCTGCCATCTTTCAAAGGATGATAAACGACGTCCTCAAACCACTGATAGGTAAAACCTGTTATGTGTATATTGACGACATTATTGTCCTAGGAAAGGATAAGGAAGACCATTTAAAAAATCTGGATGAAGTTCTTTCCTTATTAGGAAAATCTAACTTAAGAGTAAATCTGGACAAATCTAAATTCTTAAGGAAACAAGTTAGTTTTCTGGGTTACGTAATAACTCAAAACGGAATACGTCCGGATCCCGAAAGAATTGAGACAATAAATCGCTTACCACCACCGCAAAACCTTAAGGAATTAAAAAGCCTTTTAGGCCTTGCGTCATATTATAGGAAGTTCAATAAGGACTTTGCCAGAGTCGCAAAACCTCTAACCAACTTAACTAGAGGAGATAACGCCCAAGTAAAAGCAAACCAATATAGGAAAACAGAAATTAAACTTGATAAAGAGGCACTTAAAGCATTTCATGACTAAAAAAAAATCTCACTTTTTCAGACATCTTAATCTTCCCTAATTATGACAAGCCATTCCTTCTAACCACAGATGCTTCTAATCTCGCAATTGGCGCTGTTCTTTCGCAGGGCGAAATTAACAATGACAGACCGATCACCTTCATATCCATGTCCCTAAATAAAGCTGAGGAAAATTATTCTGTTATAGAGAAGGAATTACTGGCCATAGTATGGGCTCTCGACAAACTGAGGACATATCTCTATGGGGCAAAATGTATCAAAATCTTGACAGACCACCACCCCTTTCATTTGCCTTGAGTAACCGAAATAACAACGCGAAACTCAAGAGATGGAAGGCAAAAATTGAAGAATACAACTATACATTAATATACAAACCTGGCAAGACAAATGTCGTGGCAGACGCCCTTTCGAGACTGCCAACCGAACTTAACGTGCTAACCTCTTCCTCGAGAACGCAACATAGTGCCGAAGAAGATAACTCCGACCTAATACCACATTGCGAAGCACCCATAAACGTCTTCAGGAATCAGTTGATATTCTCAGAAGGAAAAGAGATGTTCTGCTATGAAAGTCCACATCCAAAATTTCACAGGAACTACATTAGACTACCATGTTTTGACAAAGACCACTTAGCCCATATTTTAAAGGAAAAACTTAATCCAAATATAGTAAATGGCATTAAGATTCCAGAAAAATACATCCAAATGCTACAAGAAATATATAAGGACCTCTTTGCTAAGTTCAAAATAAGAATCACGCGGAGACTAGTAGTTACATCCGCCACACCCAAGTACATTACACCCAACATTATTTAGCTCCTCACCCTACTAACCGTTGCGACACACCTAGGCGACCCCAAAAAAAGCGACAATCAAAGCTGACATTGTTGCAAACATAAAATGAACTACAAAGATATTACGACATATCACCAACCAGAACAATGCTCGCCTAAAGCTGACATAAACAAACAGAGCAATAAACTCCACCAGAACAAACGCCAAACATACTGACCCACTTGAACAACGTCACTTGACGCACAAAACGACGAAACAACCACGCCAGCATAAAATATTGAATATGGGCCAACGTCCGCTCGTCCGTTGTCCCACATAAGACACCCAAACCAATAACTGACCTCACACCACGCGAACGATACTGTCGCAGTGTATAAAAACGCAGCCGCGGAACCCCAAATGTGTGTTGTGCTCCCGAGTCCCGATCCGCTTTCACGCCTTTTTTTATTTTAAAACTAATAAATAAATTGATTACTGAAACAAATTAAATTGTGTTTCATTATTGGCGCAGTCGGTAGGATTCGAAGTGAATTCGAAGTTTTAAAATAGCATTCGAAGTTTTTAAAACTTAAAGTATTAAAAGCGGGATTCGAAGTAAATCCAAAGTTTTTGAATCTGGGACCTAAAGTGAACCTAAGAGTTCATAAAAAACGTGAAAAAAAACTCTCTTTCTCTCGTGAAAAAACGAAACCGCGCAGTGATTCGAATTTGATCTGCGAAAAAGATCAAAAGAAACAAGTGCAAAAAGTGACCACGAAAGAAGACCCAGGGGTGCATTCACGCATGCTGCCAGAAGAAGCAAACCTACTGAAAGGAATAGAAGCACCACAGGAGCAAGCCCACGTACCCGATAACGAAGACGACTCTAAGACGTGGATCGACGAGGACGCCACTGCTGACTTTCAGGACCACTTCAGGCTGCTGCAGCAGAGAATAAGAAGGCGAAAACTGAGAGAAGTTCCGGCACCATCGAACTTGGAGCACAGGTCAACGTAGATGACAACACCAACCATCGAATAAAACACGTATGTAATTAGATGTAAGAAACAGATCTTTGTATAGCGTATGTATATCAAAAAAAAAAGAGAAAAATTTTTTTTTTTTCGATGAAAATCCATCAAACAAAACAAACCTTGTAAAATTGTAAAATTGAATCTGGTTTAGAAACTCTAAGAAATCAATCGAGAACTATAAGTGAAATCGTTAGTGGTTTAGCGTCTGAACACGAGAATAGAAACACAATGCATAACGCACAAGTTTTATCCCTTAACATAGACCCTCCTAAGTATTTAGGGCAGCTACCCGAATTTAACGGTGACTACAAGGAGCTGCAAAATTTTATCAACCTGGTCAACAAAATACACCCATTGTTGATCAAGTACGACCCATTAGCACAAAGCATTTTTTCTGACATAATAAAAGCCAAATTAAGAGGCCGCGCTAGGGAAGTTATCGAAATAAATAACCATGTAACCACATGGGCAGATATGCGGAACGTTCTGATCAACAACTTCGGCGACCGAATGAGCTTGGAGGAGCTATTCGACGAATTAAGGGGAACTAGTTTCAAATCAAATAGTGTAGATTTTTATAATACCATAAAAACAATCCTAAGAAGGCTTAACAACAAAACAGGGCAATTATTTGAAACGGACGCCCAAAAACTTAAAGCTAACATCCTCACGAACATGCAGTCTGCACTCCATATATTTAAATCAAAATCTCCAGAACCCATAAAATCGATCCTTTACTGTCGAGACCCGTCCTCCCTGGAAGAAGCTATGAATATTCTGCACGAAGCAGGATATGCCTTCCAGAACTTTAACTCTCCCACTAACCAAAATAAACCCAAGCCGTACCATACGAATAGGTACCTCAATCACAAACAGAACTGCAACCAGAATTCAAGAAACGAAACATTCGACAAATCCCCTCGGTACCAGAGTCGCGAAACCAATGACTCACGGAACACCGAATATACAAACTATAGAACCCAAAAACCCTTTGACACCCACTTTAGAAACCCACATAACTATAACAATCAGAGCCATGGGAATTCCCATTCAAATTACCATAATTCCACCAGTAGAGGCCCGTACAACAGCTACTTTGGGAACCAAAGACCCTTCCGCCCATCTCTCAATTACCAATACCCACCGAGAAATATACAAGATCAACCGAGAAATAACGTATCTTTCAAAACAAGTACAGAACCTGTCGAACCCATGGATTGCAAGAATCAGACACAGACAGACGTAGGAAATTTTCGGGAACAGAGCCCAACAAACTCCCCTACATAACTATTGCAAACTTTAAATTCCTAATTGACACTGGTGCTTCAAACTCCGTGGTAAACCCAGGCGTCTTTGAGGAAAGTCCTACAATAAAACTCGAAAAACCAATCTACCTCAAATCGCTTAACAAACTAACCAAGATAGAAGAAAAAATCTTGGTTAACAGCCCCCAAGAATTCGAACCATTGAACCAAAAACTAGAATTTTATCTATTCAAATTCCACGACAAATTTGATGGACTATTAGGTAACGACTTCCTCATGAAAAATGCAAGCGTCATCGACTGCAAATCAAAAACAATTTCCATTAACAACAAAGAACTAAAATTACACTTTAGCCATGAAATAGAAAACACCATCTACCGAATAGATCCAGGGGAACATTCCTACAGAATCCCAGTTAACAAGAGAACAGGCTGTGGATTAATAGAAGCCACAAAAATAAACGACTCCATAGCAATCGTAGAAGGAGTATATTACATCGAAAACTTTAAAGCAAAAGCAAGAATCCTGAATACGGACCCAACTCCGCACATAGTCAACTTCAACAAGCCTTTCAAGATCACAGAAACTGAATTAATTTGCCAGTTCAACAATAGCGAGCAACATGAAAGGAAAGAAACAACAGGCAAAGTCAATATACTCGACAAGATTAGAACGGATCACCTTAACGAGGAAGAAAGATCCAAGCTGGAGCAAATCCTGCTAGAGAACAAACAAATCTTTGACACATCGGGACCATTAACTTTCACGAATGCAATCAAGCATTCTATCAAGACCACCGACAACATACCCATAAGGAGCAAAATATACAGATATCCATACATCCATAAACCTGAGATACAAAGGCAAATCCAGGAAATGCTGGGTAGTGAAATTATTCAGCCTAGCAACAGCCCTTACAACAGTCCAGTATGGGTTGTACCCAAAAAACTCGACTCGTCCGGAAAACCCAAGTGGAGATTGGTTATAGACTACCGGCGTTTAAACGAGAAAACAGTTGACGATCGCTACCCTATCCCCAACATCGAAGACATACTCGACAGACTGGGGAAGAGTAACTACTATTCGACAATCGACCTAAGAAACGGATTCCATCAAATCGAAATGGAAAAGTTGGATATAGAAAAAACTGCGTTTTCCGTGGATAACGGACATTACGAGTTTCGTCGAATGCCATTCGGGCTAAAAAACGCACCGAGCACTTTCCAACGACTGATGGATCAAGTGTTGAAAGATTATATTGGCAAACAATGTTTGGTCTATATGGACGACATTATAGTATTTTCTAACGGATTAGATGAACACATCAAAAACCTAAGGATGATCCTTGATAAACTAAAACAAGTCAGACTTAAAGTCCAATTGGACAAGTGCGAATTCCTAAGAAAGGAAGTTGGGTTCTTAGGGCACGTAGTCAACGAAAAGGGTATATCACCCAACCAAAAGAAAATAGAGACGATAAAAAATTACACAATACCCAAAACGCCTAAGGAAATCAAAAGGTTCCTAGGAATTGCCAGAAACTACAGGAAATTTATAAAAGACTTCGCCGAAATAGCAAAACCAATGACCAGCTTTTTGCAAAAAGATTCTAAAATCGACATCAACAATGAAAAATATATCCAAAGCTTCGAAACGCTAAAAAACAAACTAACTACAACCCCGATACTGGTATACCCCGACTTCAATAAAACCTTCGAAGTCACTACAGACGCTAGCCAATATGCGATAGGAGGCGTACTGTCTCAAGAGAATCAGCCAATAGCTTACGTATCCAGAACCCTCAATCAACACGAAATCAACTATTCCACGATAGAAAAAGAGTTACTCGGAATAATTTGGTGTTTAAAACAGTTCCGGCCATATATTTTTGGTAGGAAAATTCACCTGTTTACAGACCATCAGCCATTGGTATGGCTGAACAATCTGAAAGAGCCAAACAGTAAACTCATCAGATGGAAACTCCAACTAGAAGAGTATGACTACAAAATATTCTACAAAAAAGGAAAAGAAAACAAAGTCGCTGACTTCTTAAGCAGAATAGAAACAAACACCAACGAAAGATCAGAAAATATAAATTCTATCATCGAAACAGTAACCCCCATTAACCTTTATAAGAATCAAATCATTATCAATAAAATAAACTCAGGATCACTATACATAAAAAACAGAAAAATTTTCGACAAACAACGAAAATTAATAGGCATAAAGAAAGTCGACGAACAAACTATTACTCAAATCATGAGAAACCATTTTGACCCCAAAGCCACAAATGCCATTATGGTCGACGACGAAATATTTCCAAGCCTCAACTCGATCTATCTAGAACACTTTAAAAGGTATAAAATCATAAGATGTAAAAAGCTGCTAAAAGACATAACCAACAAAATGGATCTAGAAAAGCTAATAGCTGAAAAACATTTAGAAAACAACCATCGTGGAATTACCGAACTCTACGAAGAACTCAAACTAGAATATTACTGCCCCAACATGAAATTGGCAATCACAGAATTTGTTAACAACTGCGAAATCTGCACGTTGGAAAAGTACGAAAGAAACCCCACAAGACCTCCCCTGAAAATATCAGAGACACCAAGCAAACCTCATGAAATAGTCCACTTAGACGTCTTCTACTCAATCAACAAATCGCTCTTTGTAACCATGATATGCAAATTTAGCAAAATAGCTATGCTAACTAAAATAAATCATAGAAACGGAACAGAATTTAGGAAAGCCATACTCAAATATATCAGCGCATACGGGAACATAGGTAAAATTATAAGCGACAACGAACTAGGTATGAAATCAAAGACAGTCAGGGACTTTCTCCAAGAAAGAAACATCCAGATACACTTTACCTCTAACTCCAATCACAACAGCAACTCCGACGTAGAAAGACTCCACAACACTATCAATGAACACCTAAGAATCCTCAAACACACCAAAAAACATTTTCCAATCGAAGAACAGATAATACTAATTAACATGTACTACAACAACACCATACACACTACAACAAAACGAAAACCCATCGACTTTGTTTTAGGCAAAGTTAAAGAAGAAGACTTTGAGACAATACACAAAGCAATATTAGAAAAAAAGGAAAGGGTTATCAGTAAACTAAATAGGAATAGAGTAAACGTAAAGCTAGAACCAGGAATAAACTACATAAAGGAAATTCGTGGAGGAAAAAGCCACTCCAAGTACAGGAAAATAGATTCAAACCTGATCGACGATGAGCACGTAGAAGACAAAAAGTCAGGATGTAAATATTATAAAACTCATGTCAGGAAAAAAAAGAAATTCCAAGACGATACAAAAACTACAAATAAAACAAAGTCACCAATTTCAGGTTAAAATGAAGACAGTGATTCTTATATTGATCAGCATCGCGAACGTCGTGCCCCAGCAAATTTCCATCCAAGATCTAAACAACAACAATGGACACATACTGATAAAATTAGAGGATATTCGACTAATTAAGAACTACAAGAAACTACTCCACGTGATCAACGTAACCGAATTCGAAGTCGCCAAAGACTCCATAAAAAATAATATCCAAGACCTACAACCAAAATCAGAAACAATAGGCCCAATATATAATACTATAAAACACAATTTCAACTTGATGGAAAACAAGATAGAGAATTTGAAGCTACACCACAAAACAAAAAGAGGCTTAATCAACATATTAGGATCCGGACTAAAATTCATCGCAGGAACCATGGACAACAATGACGAGGAGGAAATTACAAGAAAACTCGACGCCCTCATAACAAACAACCAACAACTAACCAACGAAAATAACAAACAAGTATCAATCAATAACAAACTCATGGACCAAATCAAAAATATTACCACACACATAACAAAACAGCAAGAGACCGTAGGGAAATACATAAATAACTACGACAACAAGGTAAAAGACGAACTCACCAGGTTAGAAGACAGCATTAGATTCATGCAAAACATTTACCAGATAGGCTACGATATAAACCTCCTTAAAGACCAATTAAATAACATAGAACAAATAATTCTAACTAGTAAACTAGGCATACTAACCAGAAATATATTAACACCCGAAGAAATAGATCTATTACCAAACTTCCAAAGCCTAAGTGACATTAAAACGGTCGTATCAGTATATCAGGAACAAATAATCATCATATTACTAATACCTCAATACATAGAAACTAAGTATTCCAAAATATTTATAGAACCAATTCCAAATGCTCAAAATATGACAGTTCAATTAGAAACCAATGTAATTTTAATAGACCAAAATAACGCAATCTATTACACGAATGTAAAAGATAACTTAAAAAAGAACTTACTGGAAATTACAGACAGTTGCATAAAAAACATTGTAAACCTCAAAGAAGCAAGCTGTAATATGTCCCTTTACAATCAAGAAGAGATAAAAGAAATTACCACTGGTAAAATTGTCACAAAAAACATTAGATACAGTAAACTCTATCAAAATTGTAACAAACTAAATATAAGCATTATAGGAAATACTTTAATTAAATACGAAAATTGTAAAATAAAAATCCATGAAAGCACATTTAACAACGAAAGAGTCAAAATACACGAGAATTTTGTATTTCCTAGTCTCTCAACAAAAGTCCAAATTAACAAATTAATCCCTACATTAAAACTAGAAGACTTGCACCTAAAGCAAATTGAAAACAGACAAACTATTGAAGAAATATCATTTAGAAGTAAGAAGTACAATATATTTAGCTGGAGTACCGATGCATTGATCATTATAGTAATAAGTACCTTTATTATATGTTTTATGTCAAATCTTTTAAAAAAAAGAAAAGTACATGTAATCAACCCAAAAATTGTAAAAAATTCGTCGGAGCCTCACACTAACGCGGGGGGAGTTACATCCGCCACACCCAAGTACATTACACCCAACATTATTTAGCTCCTCACCCTACTAACCGTTGCGACACACCTAGGCGACCCCAAAAAAAGCGACAATCAAAGCTGACATTGTTGCAAACATAAAATGAACTACAAAGATATTACGACATATCACCAACCAGAACAATGCTCGCCTAAAGCCGACATAAACAAACAGAGCAATAAACTCCACCAGAAAAAACGCCAAACATACTGACCCACTTGAACAACGTCACTTGACGCACAAAACGACGAAACAACCACGCCAGCATAAAATATTGAATATGGGCCAACGTCCGCTCGTCCGTTGTCCCACATAAGACACCCAAACCAATAACTGACCTCACACCACGCGAACGATACTGTCGCAGTGTATAAAAACGCAGCCGCGGAACTCCAAATGTGTGTTGTGCTCCCGAGTCCCGATCCGCTTTCACGCCTTTTTTTATTTTAAAACTAATAAATAAATTGATTACTGAAACAAATTAAATTGTGTTTCATTATTACTAGTCACCGATATTTCAAATGAAGAAAATAAACTAAAAATAATCAAGGATGAGCATAAACGAACACATAGAATCCACAAAGAAAACAAGGAACAAATCCTTGAAAAATACTATTTTCCACAAATGACGAAATTAATTAAGAAATATACTGACACCTGCGAAATATGTTGTTCTAATAAGTATGATCGACACCCACAAAAACCTGAGCTTCAACCTACTCCAATACCTTCATATCCGACAGAAATTTTACATATGGACATTATAGAAATCAACCGAGAAAAATTTATAACTTGCATAGACAAATTTTCAAAATTTACTAAATTTTTTCACATAAAAAACAAATCAGTCTTACATGTTCGAGATAAAATAATCAAACTATTACATTTTTTTACCGTCCCAAAAATGTTGGTAATGGACAACGAGGGAAGTTTCATGAGTCCAATAATCCTCAACTATATAGAAGGGCAAGGCATAACTGTTTATCTCGCCCCACCTCAAAAAAGCGAGGTTAACGGAGCCGTAGAAAGAGTGCATTCGACTATTATTGAAATGATTAGGTGTCTACGGCAAGAATACCCTGATTATTCAGTAAAAGAAATCGTCAACATCACAGTGGACGGATATAATAATACTGTACACTCGGTTATCAAAAGGAAACCCGTCGACATATTCTTTGGGAGATCACAAAGAATCAACTATCAGAACTTAGTAGATTTCAAAGATATAGTCAACCCAGATTTACGAAATGAAATGTCAAGAAATCAAAGAAGTAAGCACTATGGACACAATAAAAAGAGATCAAAACCCTGGGAATACAATCCTGGTAACATAGTGTACAAAAGAGATAAGCAAATTAAGGGAAAGGAAAAACCTGTCTTCCAAAAAGAAATCGTAGGAACAGATAATAAAGTCACCATAACTACAACCGATGGGAAAAGAATTCATAAATCACACCTTAAAAACATGCCTATCTTTTCAGATTAATGACCTGCTGGACGGAAGCTACAGTCAGCACATACAAATACAATAATCCAATAGTAGCAATCAAGATAGGAGACGGAAAAATCATAAATGGGAACTACAAAATCATCCACAAACTTAACTTAGCCGATTATACGGAAGCCTTAAGCAATCTCAAATCAAGAATACGCGATGATGTAAGCAAAGCAAACCCCTTAGCGCCTCAACTAGAATACCAAGTGACCAGGACAGGATACCTGCTTCAGCAACTCCAGGGAAGAAAGCCAAAAAAATCAAGGAGATCGATCAATTGGATAGGCTCTGCCTGGAAATGGCTTGCAGGCAACCCAGACGCTACAGACTGGGACAACATTCTCGCAAAACATAACGACTTGGTAGACAATAACAATAAACAGTACCATATCAATCAATATCTAACCCGAGCCACTAATGATCTAATTAATGGATACAACAAAATCGCGAAAGAAATTAATACTAACCATACCTTAAGACTCGAACAGATACTCATCAATAAATTAGGAATTCTTAAAGATGAAATTGAACAAATTTTAATGGCAGGAGAACTAGCAAAAAAAGGTATAGTACACTCGCCTCTACTTAATAAAGCAGAAATCGCCGATATAATATCTAAAATAGAAACACTACCATTCAAAAATGAGCTGGAAGTAATTGAGTATGCAGAACCTATGATGCTAGTAAAAAATTATACACTTTTATATGCAATATGCTTACCCCAAACAGAAAAAACAGTTTACAACAACATTCTTATTCGATCAACAGTAGAAAATAATAAAAGAATCTACTTAAATTATTCTAACCTATTTTTATCGCAAGCAGAGAAGTTCGGCATCAAAGGGAAATGCTCTATAATCCACGACACTACAGTATGCAGAAGGAGCGAACTCCAAAAACTTGCACCCAGCCACTGCATCATCAAAGTCCTAAATAGCGAAGACGCGACGTGCGATTACCAGTTTCAAAACAAGCCCGTAATAGAACTAATAAATGAAGGAACCATATTCTTGACCAATTGCATCGGTAATATCTCATATAGTAACAAGACCAGGAACTTAAATGGCACCTTCATTATCAACTTTCACAACGAAACAATTGAACTCGATAACACCATATAATCAAATTGGGAGAGTACGACCTACCAAATTTTACCCCCAATAATCCAAAGCAACCTTACACTAGGAAATATTAAACTAGATCTTCAATATCTTCATAAGTTACATTTAGACAATGTAAAAAAGGGGGGACAGTTGATTATCCTCTAGATAATCTTCTATCAGTAAGTTCCGACATTTTCATTTTGTTCATTGGATTCCTACTCAATATAGCATTATTTTTGTGGCTAAAAAACAGGGAAAAGAATGAAAAACCCTTCACAATTCCACATCTCAATCCCATAAAACTTAATTTCGATCCACGGGACGCGGATACTTATGAAGGGGGGAGTTAACACGACAATTCTCCATTCCCTTTCCCATTCCTATCCTACATTATCCAAACAATCGCGTGAGTTACGACAACCACCAACCATCCGGTTGCTCCCTAACTCGCTGCAACCTCTGGCACGTGTCTCCCCACACACCCCACCATATGGACGATCATCACCGCAACACGGATCATCGACCGGCCGATCATCGCCCCATTTACTTTTACGTACGTATCTATTGTAATTGCACAGGTGAGTCGACGTTCTTGCAATGTCAGCGTCTGGTTGGCTTCCGACCCAATTACGGGTGGAAACGATATTGCAGGCTCATCGATTCACCGACGCAAACCGATGTTTGATGGTTTGTAAATGAATAATTGTGATCAGTCCATTTTGCGGGATTGAAAACGAGAAGTGGTGTAAAACAAAAATAAAGTCCGATTTGTTATAACGTAAGATTAAGATTGTTTTTTTTCGTTCGGCGCGACTCAGTATCCGTAATTGGCGCAGTCTTGGGTTCGGTGAAGTTTCTGTGTACAGTGCAAAAGAATTACAGCGCGAAGATTTCTGTGAGAGCACATCACGAAATCCTGAGCAATACTGAAGGCATATCAGTATTTTGTCTGTAAAACAAAAACAAAAAGCACCAAAAAAAAAAAAAAAAAAACAGAATAACCAGCGCGAAGACTCCGTGACGGCATATCACGGAATTCCGAGCAATATTGAGGGAACATCAATATTTTGTCTGGCTATCAACAGAAGCTTGGATTTTTATCCTTCATCACCGGGAACCACTCTCCCTAAAGTCATGCAAATACTCATTGCTCTTGGGTGCCTGTAAGTCGAATACATTGTTCTCCTAATACAAATAATAATAATAAACAAAAAAAAAAAAAAAAAAAATATACGTACATATGTATATATTATATTCAAATAAATAAAAGTGAAAAAAAAATATATAAATAAATAAAATAAAATAGAAATAAATAAATGATAATATATAGTATATACACATATTAGCAATATAAGCAGTACATTTTTAACTATCATTATACATATAACAATTCAATAATTTAGTGTTTAACTACTATAGTAACTAAGAAAAAGTAACATACATATACATATTCGAATTATATTATAATCGTTTATTACAATTAACAATTTTATAAAATATATAAAATATATACATTTACAAAAGTACATACTACTATAAATAAATTAAACCTATTTAACAAAACTTTCCCATGAAAAAAAAAACACTAAGATCCCACTGTGAAATCTAACACACATTGTACACACCTTAAAAGTAAATGCCAAAAAACGAAAAGAAATCCTCCAAATTCAACCCGTATAAACTCTTTAAAAGTAAAAGACTCACTGCTATACCAGAACACTTAGAATTTCCAAATCCTATTACTAACAACATGAGTTTATCTGCAAGTAACCCCGGTCCTTCGACATCCTCGTCTGCAAACAACCAAGTAGACATATTTAACTCGTTACGAATTCCAGACGCAATCAAAGATCTACCGCGTTTCGATGGAAATCAACGACTTTTATACGAATTTATAAATAATGTGGAGGAAATACTGCTCCATTTAAGAGGAGTAGACGGAACACCTTACGGTCGGATTTTGTTGCGAGCTATCCGCAACAAGATCGACGGTCAGGCCAACGAGGTCCTGAATATGTATGGTACCGCTCTTAACTGGGATGAAATAAAAACTAATCTTATCCTTCACTACTCGGATAAGAGAACGGAAACCTCCCTTATAAGAGACCTACACTCACTCCAGCAAAATAACAAAACCGTCGAAGCCTTCTACAGCGAAATAATCGAGATACAATCTACGCTTTGTAACAACGTCCTCATCCATGAGACTAATCAAAGTGTAATCGTATCGAAAAAAGAACTTTTCTCTGAAATGTGCCTAAACACATTTTTAACAGGACTAAGGGAACCACTAGGGTCAAGCATTAGGGCAATGAAACCAGATTCATTAGCTACAGCCCTAGCGTACTGCATCAAAGAGCAGAACATATATTCCACACAAAAACAACCACTAACCTATCCCCGTTTTAATAGGCAAACAAATACTCATAACACTCCATATTATAATAACTTCCCAAATAGAATAACATTCAATCAACCAAGACCGTTTAATTCATTCCCCCGAAATAACATGAGATCCCAAGACAATAAAGAACACAATCCCTTAAACACGTTCAGAAGCAATCCATACCCCAATAGAATCCCCGCCAGAAACCCAATCTCTAATTCCCTATACACAACACCAAATAGGACACCATATCGGAACCCATTCCAACAAACTCCAAACCAACACGCAATCAAACAAACAATATCAGAACCTATGGAAACAAGCAGTGGATACACACATGTTAGAAACCAGAATACACCGTACCCAGCAATCAAGATGAGCCCAAGCATGCAAACCCGTCAAAGCAGATTCTCAAACACCGGCAACCAAGAAATACATAACATACAAACCCTACCATCCCAAAGCATCTATTATAGCCAACATCCTCAAATAGACGAGAACGAGCAATTAGATAACTTAAACGAACGGGACCATAACCTCTTAGATACACTCCAGGCGTTAGAGAACGAAAGCCCACAAAATGTTCACATAGATGCCTCGAACAACCAACAGGATACCTAGATATAAACAGACACGGATCCGAATTAGCATACATAAATATCTCATCCCCTTTCGGCAGACCCATTAAATTCCTCAGAGATACTGGCGCTTCAGCATCTTTCATTAATCCCAAATTTATTAACCCCGCCGACCAATCTAGTTGCAAGCCAACAACAATTACCACTGTCCTTAGTAGATACAATCTAAATAAACAGGTTATACTACCCATCTTCCTAGAATTCAACCAGTCAGGTACCTTTATATTCTTATTATTCAAATTTCATAATTACTTCGATGGTTTAATAGGGCTCGACATCCTTACCCAAGTTGGAGCAAAAATCGATTTAGTTAAGAAAACCTTAATCACCAAAAATTCTACCATACCTTTGCAATTCAAACCAAACTTTACCTCCGGTAAACACGTTATCCCTGCACTTTCAAAAACGATAATTAAACTCCCAGTAGATAAACAGTCAGGAGATATATACGTAGGCTCAACCCAAATTAACAACAATCTCTTCACCTCAGAAGGTATCTACTCAGCAAAAGATTGGTTTAGTACAATGGAAATAGTCAATACCTCATGGGAAGATCAAATACTTTGTCTTGAGCAACCACTCAAGGTCACTTAGTACAAACCTTCTCAGTTTATCGAAATTAATGACTTCAACATACATACAGACGATAACGAAAAGACTGATTTATCCAAACTACTCCGCATTAACCACCTGAATGCGGAGGAACAAAGAGCTCTTCTACGACTTTGTAAAAGATACAACGACATATTTTTCAAAGAAGGCCAAAAACTCAGCTTTACAAGCGAAGTTAAACATACAATTCCGACAATAGATGACATACCGATCCCTACTAAATCATATAGATATCCGTACGTCCATAAACAAGAAATTCAAAGACAGATCGCCGACATGTTAGAACAGGGTATAATTCGCCCGAGTTACTCTCCATGGAGCGCTCCTATTTGGATAGTGCCCAAAAAGCAAGACGCCAGTGGCAAACAAAAGTGGCGCCTCGTAATCGATTATAGGAAGTTAAAAGAAAAACCGATTACAGATCGATACCCTTTACCAAATATCACGGAGATACTCGACAAACTCGGGAAATGCATGTACTTCTCCACCCTCGATTTGGCCAGTGGCTTCCATCAAATCGAGATGCAAAACAGCATTCACTGTTGAGGGCGGCCACTACGAGTACATTCGAATGCCATTTGGCCTTAAAAACGCGCCCTCCACGTTTCAAAGGGTCATGGACAATTTACTTAAAGACCTAATTGGGAATAATTGTCTAGTATATCTGGATGATATAATAATTTTTTCAACCTCGCTCCAGGAGCATATAATCAATCTTCAAATGGTCTTCGAAAAATTAAAAACCTCCAACTTTAAAATACAGTTGGATAAATCAGAATTTCTCCAAAAAGAGATTGCCTTCCTAGGCCATACCGTGTCAACAGGCGGAATCAAACCTAACCCGTCAAAAATTCAAGCCATTAAGAATTTTCCCATACCCCGCACTAGAAAAGAGATAAAGGCATTTTTGGGACTTTTAGGATACTATAGAAAATTTATTAAAGATTTTTCAAAGTTAACAAAACCCCTAACCGAATGTCTGAAAAAAGATAGAACAGTCATACTAAACGATCGATATATTCAAACCTTTGAAACATGTAAGACACTTCTAATGAACGACCCAATACTTCAATATCCAGATTTCTCGAAGCCCTTTATACTCACCACCGATGCTAGCAACTTCGCACTGGGTGCAGTCCTCTCGCAAGGACACATCGGAAGTGATAAGCCAATATGCTATGCGAGTAGGACATTGTCGGACTCAGAAGTCAACTACTCCACAATTGAAAAAGAGTTATTGGCCATAGTTTGGGCCACAAAATACTTCAGACCTTACCTCTTCGGTCGAAAATTTCAAATTGTCACTGACGATAAGCCGTTGACATGGCTAATGGGTCTGAAGGAACCAAACTCCAAACTAATAAGGTGGCGCCTTAAATTAGAAGAGTTCGACTATGAAATCGCTTATAAAAAAGGAAAACAGAACTCAAATGCGGATGCATTAAGCCGAATAAAATTGAATAACAACATCGCAGACGTAAATTTAAAGTATACCGCATCAATTCAAGGCACTGCCGGATCCACCATTCACTCAGCCGACGAAAATCTTAACGATGGTATATCCATATCGGAAAAACCTCTCAACGACTTTAACATCCAAATTATTCTTTTAAAATCCGCTGAATCTCCAGGTATGTCATTAGAAGCTCCTTTCAAAAACAAACAGCGTCGCACCATTCGTAGAACGGAGTTCACCGAAGAAATATTAATCGACATCTTCAAAAAATTTCTACCACCCAATAAACTTTCAGCGATATACTCAGATGACGACACATTTAAAGTAGTCCAATCAGTATACTCTAAATACTTTTCGAACAATAAAATGTTTCGTTTACTACGTTGCACAGAAATTCTAGAGGACATTACAGATATCGACAAACAAGAACTCATCGTCAAAGAACGCCATAATGAAAACAACCACAGAGGTATTACCGAAACATACTTACACCTTAAACGACAATACTATTTTCCGCACATGAAATATAAAATTACTCAGGTAATTAATAACTGCGAGACATGTCAAATTTTAAAATATAACAGACAACCTCCCAAACCTAATTTTGAAAAACCAGAAACACCCCTCAAACCATTAGACATCTTACACATAGATATTTATAGCATTAACAACCAACAAATCCTCACAATAATAGATGAATTTTCGAAGTATGCAGCAGGCTACACCTTACCCGCAAGAAACAGCATTTCAATTCTCAAGTCACTTAAACACTATATAAGCCTTTCCGGCACACCCAAAAAGATTGTTTGTGATCAAGCAATATCAAATCACACTACACTTTACTTCATTCCAACAAAGTTCGAGTAATGCCCCAGTGGAGAGACTCCACTCAACACTGACAGAAATTTACAGAATCATACTAACCACACGCAAAGAAAACAAACTGACCATTGACCACGAAGAGATTTTCACAGAAACCCTTATAACTTATAACAATTCTATTCACTCAACTACAAAGCACACACCCTATGAACTATTTTTTGGCAAAACATATAAATTTAATAACGAAGTCACCTTTGATAATGAACACGAATACCTAAAGAAACTTAATGAATTCCAAGAAAAACTTTTTCCCACTGTTAAAGATAAATTAGAATCCATAACTAGTTCAAGAATAGACAAATTAAACCAAGATAGGACAGAACCCGAAGAAAAACGAATTGACGAAGTAATCTTTAGGAAAGAAAACAGAAGAAATAAATTAACACCCAGGTTTTCGAAACACATCGTAAAAAAGAACAATAGATTCACAATAATAACAAAAGATAATAGGAAACTACATAAAGCCAAAATTAAAGTTAGGAAAAAATACGAAAAATAACAAAAATATATGTATAATACCACATCTTTTCAGGGTACCTTTTATACTAACACAAAATCTAGAAATTCAGGATCTAAGAGAAAACATAGGCTTAATAAAAATTCATCTCGGACCGTCAAGATCCATCGACAGATTTACTAACCTCATACACATCATTAACATTACTAACTATCACGCAAGCATCGAAAGAATTGAAAATACCCTAAGCTCATTTAAAAGATACAGCCCAGTAATAGATCCCCTCAAAATTACTAACCTTAAACTATCAGAACTCAAAGCAAAACTTAACACACTAACACCCTACAACAGAAAGAAAAGAGGACTCATCGATGGCCTGGGCACTGCAATTAAACTCATTACAGGAAATATGGACGCAAATGACGCCCATAATATAAATGCTCAAATAGAAAACATTAATAAAAACACAAAAAACCTCGAAACATCCATTATTAACCAAAACAAAATTAACACACAAATTTTTCATAGATTTCAAAACATAACCGATCACATTAATAAAGAACAAGAAATTTTAGAAAAATTCCTTAACAATAGACAATCTACTAACCATATCCGTAGGAACGAAGGAATATTATTAGAAATGCAATATCTGAACAATGTAAATTACAACATACTTAGATCTCTTAAACAATCATATAACGAACATAGCCGAGGCACTAGTACTCGCAAAGCTAAATGTCATATCAAAATTTATATTAAACCAAAACGAATTGAAAGAAATAAGAAATATTATGACTGAACAATTAGTCGAAATAAAATCTGATGAAAATTTATACGAACTTCTAAATCTACAAGCATATTATAATAATACAAATATTATATTCAATATAAAAATTCCGATTATAAATTCAAAAGCATATACATTTTTCCACATTATACCATTACCAATCAATAACACGAAACAAATAATAACTAAAAACTACATAAATGTAAACGAGGAAACAATCCAGTATTTTGACCAGGCATGCCCAAAAATAGAGCGCACATACTTCTGCAAGGGACCGACACTACAAGAATCAACAGAGGAATCCACCTGCATAGGAAAACTAATCAACAATGAGGAGCCGCGATGTCCACTCAATGACATCGGACCCGTTACAACCATTACACAACCTGAAGAGAATTATATACTTTTTATAAACGTTCCTTTATTAACTCTACTTGCAGTAACTCCAAAGTTTATAAAGTCGAAGGGACAGCCATCTTGCATTACAAGGACTGTCAAATCAATGTAGACGGAGTTACATACAGAGACAACCCATCTGTATTTTGGGACGACACACATATAGCCCCATCATCCTACCACCAAATAGAAGAGGAATCTATCACCGAAACCTTGAACCTGCAGAAGCTCAAACAATATCACTTCAGCAACCGCATCGCAGTAACCAATTTGGAAACTACAACAAAACAACACATCGCGTACACCTATGCAGCAATTGGAATAATCAGCGCAATAACAACAGCAGCCTTCCTGTTCCTTGCAAGAAAAGTTCAAATGCAGTACTATCCTGAACATCCCGTCGTTCCGGCCCCTTCGCTATCCTTGTGGCCTTCACTCTACTTAAAGGGGGGAGGAGTTACGACAACCACCAACCATCCGGTTGCTCCCTAACTCGCTGCAACCTCTGGCACGTGTCTCCCCACACACCCCACCATATGGACGATCATCACCGCAACACGGATCATCGACCGGCCGATCATCGCCCCATTTACTTTTACGTACATACATATCTATTGTAATTGCACAGGTGAGTCGACGTTCTTGCAATATCAGCGTCTTGTTGGCTTCCGACCCAATTACGGGTGGAAACGATATTGCAGGCTCATCGATTCACCGACGCAAACCGATGTTGGATGGTTTGTAAATGAATAATTGTGATCAGTCCATTTTGCGGGATTGAAAACGAGAAGTGGTGTAAAACAAAAATAAAGTTCGATTTGTTATAACGTAAGATTAAGATTGTTTTTTTTCGTTCGGCGCGACTCAGTATCCGTAATTCGTGCGTCATTTCTTTCGATCGCAATCAATTACGAAATACAATTAAGTAATGTTTATCTTGCACTTTCTTAATTGTCCAATTCTAGGAAATATTGCACCTAATTAAGTAATGTTTATTTTGCACGTTTTTAATTCTAAGAAATATTGGCAATTAATAACTGTAGATCACCTAGCGTAAGCAAAGATTATATTATAAAAACAATTTGGAAGAAGAATAAAGTGTTCAGTTGTGTAAAGACATTTATTGTGTTTTTTTTTCCTCCATCGCGCACCCGACGCGATAACTTATATAGAAAACCACTTGAACAGAGTATTAAGGATCACCGCTAGACTAGACACATATGGCGACCATCGATCGACGACACTCGTATGACAAAACACAACATTAATACTAGAATGGGTCATACACTTAAGTAGGTCATAAAATGTACTGCGGATCGATTGCCACATATGGCGGCCATCGATCGACGACACTTGCATAAACGAAACGCAGCATTGAAGTTAACACGACAATTCTCCATTCCCTTTCCCATTCCTATCCTACATTATCCAAACAATCGCGTGCGTCATTTCTTTCGATCGCAATCAATTACGAAATACAATTAAGTAATGTTTATCTTGCACTTTCTTAGTTGTCCAATTCTAGGAAATATTGCACCTAATTAAGTAATGTTTATTTTGCACCTTTTTAATTCTAAGAAATATTGGCAATTAATAAATGTGGATCACCTAGCGTAAGCAAAGATTATATTATAAAAACAATTCGGAAGAAGAATGAAGTGTTCAGTTGTGTAACAACTTTTTTTTCCTCCATCGCGCACCCGACGCGATAACTTTGACACTAAAATGGGTCATACACTTAAGTAGGTCATTAAATGCACCGAAATTATTGGATTACGGTGTTAAGTAATTGAAAAGACTTGCATCTTATATGAACAGGAGTTGTTAATAAAGTCCAATTGTTAGTCTTAAGATAGATTCAGAAGTGAATAGTAAGGAAATAAAAATAAAGTCCAATAAAGATATCTGTCTTTTTATTTTTCTGTTTACATTTTTGCTCCCTAAAATTCTTCACCTCGATCCATATTGACAAGGCATCCACCACAATGAGCCACGTTTTGTTTTAAAAGGGTCTGCAAAATCTACATGAACCCAAACATATTCTGGGAGTGACCAAGAATATACTGGAAGCTCTTGTAGGTTCGGCTGTGATTCCTGGCAGTTATGACACTTTTTAAAAAAATTATCGATGTCCTCGTCGATATTGTGTCATCATACGTAGTATCTAGCTAACGCACCTGGATAACCTTTGTGAAGTTGACTTAGCGTTTTCCTCCTGCGTCCTTGCCACATCAAAATCTCGTTTTCTACTGACAACTCATCCCGTTTGTCAAAATATGGCTCTATATCATAACCAATTGATGAAAGTTGCCACCCCTTTTGGGGGCTCCATATTATGCGTCGCAGAATCCGATCATTTTGTGTTGCTCGCCTGAGGACTGCTTCCGAAAGTTGCGTGTCATTGATTTTGTCAATACGTTGTTCTTTACTAACGAAACAGATGAGATCTTCTTCTCCCGACGCTCCTTCCTCCCTATTAGGAAGACGAGATAAGCAATCTGCGACTGTGTTTCATGCCCCTTTCCGATATTTGATTTCGTAATCATATTGCCCAACGTATAATGCCCAGCGAGTTTAACGATTGTTCACCAGTTTTGGTAGTTGCCGCGATCTTCCAAAAAGATGTTTTAGTGGCTTATGGTCGCTAGGTAAGGTAAATTTTGTTCCTCGTAAATAGTGGTCGAATTTCTTTACTTCGAAAAATATGGCCATAGCTTCCCGATCCATAACAGAATATATCGCCCCCGCATCTGAAAGTTTGCCAGAGGCAATAGCAATCGGCATCTCTTGGCTCTTGTCGAGATGAAAATGCACTTCTACGAGACCCTTTTCAGAGGCATCACATGCTAAGAACAATTGCTTCTTGCTGTGAAAGGAAACCCTCCCCACCGGGTTAGGGGTTAGAATATGTCCGGGGTAAGGCATGCCTGTCGTAGGAAGCGACTAAAATCCGGAGGATGGATCATGGCATGAGAAAGATTCATGATCCATAGTGGGTGAAGGCCGCCTGGGTACTAAGTATCTACAAGTAACGAAGGTGAGAAAGGAGCTAGTCTCCTATGCTCGCCGATAAGTTAGTAGATATATTCAGGTAGGAGTGTTCTAAAATCCAAGCACACTCAGAATTGAAAGGGGGTAAGTTGACAGACGTGATTTTTGTGGAAGCTTATCTGTAAGTGACCTCGGTTGCGAAGTAAAAACCAATGTACTTTGAACAAAATTGGTACCACGGAGACAGGGTGCTCCCGGTACATTTCGGTTACTATTTAGTATTAAGTCATTCGCCGGATGTTCCGGCCCTGTCGGAGGAGGAAGGATTCGTGGGGGCTGTGGTTATCCCAAATGCGGGAACAAATGGTATCTGGCGTAGGCTTTTCCAATGCGCCAGATTCAAGAGGTGTCGGTATCTGGCGTAGGCTTTTCCAAAGGGTCAGATGCAAGAGGTGTTGGTAGGCCTCGGTCTTCATCAAAGACGGTGAACATGCCACAAACATGTTCACTAATTGAACCATCAGTAGTTTACTACTATGGGGCAACGACCAATGCTTACCTTGGTCCCGATTGTGGGTAGGTCCACCGTGGAATTAAGCCGTAAAGGCAGGTGTCCACGTTAAGGATATTCATGATCTGTGAAAGGAAACTAGAGTATGCAGTCACCGTCTAGCTCTCGCAGTGTGAACATCTCATCGTTACCTGCAGTGTTCTTGTCTGACTTTCAATTAATTTCTATTCAAGTTTCTCTTTTCCTCCTCTTTCACCTTCTCCTTCTCTCCTTTTTTCTTCCCTATTTTTCAATTCTCTTTTCTTTTTCCCTCCAGCAAACTTCGCACAAACCCTCTCTCTTGCTGTCTGTTTACAGCATGGGCCCACCGGGGCCAAGAGAGCAATCCGGTAATCAGTTCGCCATACTGACTGATATGTCACCGGACGAACCGAAGACAAAAAAAAAAAAACAAACGTAGAAGCTCACCAGTTGAATACCCAGCGCTTCCTATGATTAATACCACCAAAAATCCGAAATTTGTAGTGATATCAGCTAAAAATGAAGATCAACCCATCTCATCAGTGAGTATTTTTATATTAAAGAAATCCATTGACGCAATTAGCACAGAATATGACAATATATCCATACTTAGAGATGGTAGTATTCTTTTGCTAGCAAAAAGCCAACAAATTGCTGATAGATTCATAAAAACCAAAAACTTAGCCAATAAAATTCCTGTAACTGTCACCCCCCATAAACACCTTAACTCTTCTAAGGGCATCGTGTTTGCACCATGGTTGAAATATGTGCCAGAGGCAGAAATCGTCACAGAAATGAAATCTCAGGGCGTAACAGAAGTCTTTAAATTCACCAAAAAAATGAATGATAAGTTCGAACCCACAGGTCTCATGGTATTCACATTTGACCTATACCAAGCACCCCAAACTGTTGAAATTAGCTGGTACAACGCCAAGGTCAAGGAATATATCCCCTCGCCAATGAGGTGTAAGAACTGCCAATTACTCGGTCATACGACCAAAAGGTGTACAAGAAGCAAGGTTTGTGCAAATTGCAGTCTCCCCCCACATGAGCCTGAATCTTGCACAAGAGTAATGTGTGCTAACTGCTTAGACAAACACCCTTCTTATTCAAGAGACTGTCCAAAGTTTATTCAAAATAAAGAAATCCCAACAATAAAGACCAAAAAGAAGTGCAGCATGGCTGATGCCAGACGCACATACAACGAACAAATCCAACAGCGCATTCCAAACCCCATGTCTCTCTCAGAGCGGATTAAAAAAAACCTCGCAGTTAGTTCTCACCAATCTGAAAACCCCACCTCTTCCCATCAAATCACAACAGTTACCAAGGCAACAGCAGTTACACAAATGCCCAATCAAGCTGCAAAACCAAATTCACTTTTCACGCCTGCACCGTCTACATCAAACTCAAAAAAAGAATCCAGCGACCAACTTATTCCCCCCTCCTCTTCTAACAAAAAACTACTCCAAGAACAAAGCAAATACAATTCCCAATTAAACGAATCCAACTCACATAAAACCAACACCTTTATCGCACAAGATATCTCACATACACACACATTTTCACAATCTAACTCTCTCAACAATTTCCTAAAAACAAAAATAATTGAAAATAATAATTATAACCCTATCAACCCTTTAAACAGAAATGAAAGCATATAAAAAAACAGTATTTAAAACCGCAACGCCGATGGTCGCACTTGCGGCGGTGGCGGCAAATTCCCCCACCACTGCAGGTGGTGGAATTTCCGACCTCTCTCGCAGGTGCGACCATCGGCACAGACTCGGTCACCAAAACAATCAACGACATTTGGTATTGAAGCCTTTTCAACTAGAAGCCCGAGTTTTGTTTGAGTTCCCATTGACGGAGGTACACTACCGCCTCTTTGGTTTGAGCCTAGTAGCATCCTTAATTGAGTTCCCATTGACGGAGGTACACTACCGCCTCTTTGGTTTGAGCCTAGTAGCATCCTTAATTGAGTTCCCATTGACGGAGGTACACTACCGCCTCTTTGGTTTGAACCTAGTAACTTACTTAATCCTTGGTTGAGTTGCCGCCTATTCAGCGAGGTACTGCGTTTTCGCATATCCTGTGGTAGAGGGTAAACCAACCTATTGCGATAGCCCTTGCCATAGCTGTAAGCAGCTAATAAATAAACAAACGATTAAACACAATTCCTCTGTGTTTTACTGTCCCTGCGAAGGGATCAATTAAAGAGATTGGTGAGCCCTACCCCCTATCCAAGCACCCTTAATCCAAAGATCGGAAAAACGGGAAAAGATCTCGTTACATTGGCGCCCAACGTGGGGCCCAACTCTTTAAAATCTCAAACACGGACAAAGAAACCAAACAGAGAAGTAGCAAGCGCATTGCCGCAGCTAAAAGCAACAACATGGCAGTCTTTTCAGACGCTCAACTAAAGGAGTTCATTGCTGCGATTCAAACACAAAATGTACGAATCGGCAGTTTTAGCAACTGCACGGCACGTTTTAGGGGAGAAAGAGACCCTGTTGTCGTAGAAGCATTTATAGCCACTATAAACGTCTACAAAGACATAGAGCGTATAGATGACTCTGACGCTATTAAAGGCTTTCCACTTCTGTTGACGGACAATGCTATGACTTGGTGGCAAGGCGTGAAATTGGAAGCAAAAACTTGGCATGATGTACAAACACTCTTACGTAATGCATTTGCGCCCGCCAAACCTGCTTACCGCATTTATATAGAGGTGTTCGATCAAAAGCAAAAGCCGAAAGAGCCAACCGACGATTTTATTTGTGCTAAGAGAGCGTTACTGTCAAAGCTGCCTGAAGTCCTAAAAGAATCAATGATGCTAGACCTCGTATACGGATTACTCAATATCCATATCAGAGACGGTGTACCGCGGGAAAGTGTTACCACTTTTCACGATCTACTGGAAAGAGCCAGAGCCATTGAAATTTCTCGAGCAGAAAAGAGCACTGGCCAAGAAGAAAAAGGAAGAAACAACTTCGAAAAGAAACGTTGCTCCTTTTGTAAGAACGTAGGCCATACAATCGCTGAATGCCGAAAGAGAGAAAAACAAAATGCTCCCAGTGCATCGGTAGAAGCAAAGATCCATTGCTATAAATGTAAAGCACCAGGATTTATCCGCTCGAACTGTCCAAGTTGCAAAGACTTGCCATAAGGACCAGATACGGTCTCATTCAACTGCATCAAAACGACCATGTGTACAGATCTACCCACAGTTTCAATTGCCTCACATGGTGAAAAGGGTATTGCGTATTTGGATACTGCGGCTCGTACAAGCGTCGCCGGTAGAGAACTATTCTTGCATCTTCTACGAAATCGTACACAATTTAGAAAGATGCAAACATCAATAACACTAGCCGATGGGAACGCACTAAAGCAAGATGTTCTGATTGCAGACACTTCCATTATATTTGGAAATCGGTTAAGGCCCATCCAATTTATTGCATTACCAAATGCCACAGATAACCGAACACTAATCGGAATCGACTTTTTGGAACAAAATGGAGTTATCATGGATCTCGGACAAAGAATGTGGTATTTTGCTGACCAGAAGGATAAAACATTTGAGTTTTATGACACATCTCATACAAGGTTGTCAAGAAAAAAGCAAAAAACTAATGTTGACAGGACTGCTTCCATCTTTCCGTATGTTCCATTGAAACCGATTTCCCCACTTGCTAAAACACCAACTTTTCAATCATCTCCACAAAATCAAACAAGCTCTTCCGCTTTCTTGTCTTGGTTCGAGCCCAATTCATCTCCAGAACTTACTACCACACCGAAACGGTTGAAGAAAAGTTCTGACAACGACTACTCACCAAATACAATCCAAAACATTTTTGGAGACTCACTTAGAGCAACAGATATCACTCCAGATCGGAAACAGAGGAATAAGGAAAACCTTTTTCCTGACCTCATTCGCACGCCGATGGATTTTGAAATGGATATGGATTTTATTCCCATAAATTGTCTGGACATTGAATTAAGAGACGATGAGGCTATCGATTTAAACATACCAGATAGAGGAAAACTTAATGCACTTTTGAACGAGCACAAAAGTTTATTCGACAATTGTTCAGAACCAACTCCATACGCCACCCATAAAATAAACTCTCGCGATCATAGTCCCATTGCGACTACGCCATATAGATTGTCCCCAAAGCGAAAAGAACAGCTGAGGCAGGAACTTTGACAAAATGCTAGAAAATGACATCATCGAAGAATGCGATTCACCCTGGGCTGCACCCGTGGTCCTAGTTCCGAAAAAGGACGGGAGTATTCGAGTCTGTATCGATTACAGAAAGCTCAACAGCATTAAAGTTCCTAGTCGACATCCATTACCACGCATAGATGATCTATTGCACTCAACAAAAAAAAAAACAAAGTTTAAGACGACGTTAGATCTACAGGCAGGATATTATCAAGTAAAAATAGCTGAGGAAGACAAGGACAAAACAGCGTTCGTCACACCTTATGGAATGTACCGCTTTAAACGTATGCCCTTCGGGTTGCGGAATGCTCCAGCTACCTTTCAAGAATTGATGGACAGGTTCAAAAAAGGACTTGCACTAATCCTAATCCTGATTTACCTTGACGATATAATCATATGCTCCAGTAGTTTCAACGAGCACTATAAAGATCTTCAACACGTTTTTAAACGATTAACTACATTTAAACTCAAGGTTAATAGGAAAAAATCTATTTTTTGCTGTTTAACTGTCAGATATCTGGGACACCTTATTACTGACCAAGGTATACAAGTAGATCCTGAGAAAGTTAACGCAGTTCTGAACCGTCCACAGCCAAAAAACGCAAAACAGGTTCTTTCCTTCCTACAAACCTGCTCCTGGTACAGACGGTTCGTTCAAAATTTTGCAGATATTTCAAAACTTTTGAGTAATTTAACTAAGAAAAATGTTAGATGGAAGTGGAATGAAGAAGAACAGAAGTCGTTCAGCACGTTAAAGAAGCTACTTACAACGGCACCAATCCTACAACAGGCTTGTGATGAGAAACCATTTTTTTTTAAAACTGATGCCAGCAATTACGCCATCGGAGCAGTATTGGTCCAGGGGGAGAAAACGGATGAGCATCCAGTTGAGTATGCCTCAAGACTTCTCACAGCAGCTGAACGTAACTACTCAACCACTGAACGCGAAGCTCTTGCCATTGTATGGGCCTAACGCAAAGAAGAATATTACCGCCAAGTTCGTTCCAAGGAGGGATGGACCCTATCTTATTATCAAGCAACTTGGAAGTAGCACGATCCAAGTCGCTTCCGAAGAAGACCCCACTATACCGCTCGGTACATATCATGTTTCATCTCTTATGAAATATGTAAACGAAGCAGACACCAAGGTACAACCAGTTCGCACCCTTCGAAGACGAGGAAGACCAAAGAATCCAACAACTTCTGCCGCATCATCGAGACGATCTCAGCGCCATAGGGGGAGAATGTAACACCAAGCAAATATGCCACTTTACATTTTTTTTTTATTATTAATTCGTTATGTCTAAAAATAAATAAAATAAATAAAATAAATGTTACTTGTAAGCAACACTGTTGCCATCCCCAAAATGTATGTATATGTAAAGTATAGCGATATGTATAAAAATATACTAATGAACACGAAAGCTATAGTAATACTAAATGTACACAGAAGGTATAGTTTAGTGATACCAGGTGTTCAACAATGTAAAGTATTGCGATATGTATAAAATATACTAATGAACACGAAAGCTATAGTAATACTAAATGTACACAGAAGGTATAGTGTAGTGATACCAGGTGTTCAACAATGTAAAGTATAGCGATATGTATAAAATATACTAATGAACACGAAAACTATAGTAATGTACATGGAAGGTGTTGTGACACCAGGTGTTCAATAATGAAAAGTATATGTATGAAATTATATAGTAATAGTAACGATGTAAGCCGGGGGAAAAACTCTGGAATAATGAGTATAAAAGGCCGCGCAAATTTGGAATAATTCTCACTTCTTTTGAGATCGCTTCGCAACCATTTCGCTGGTATACTACTGACATTTGGTATTGAAGCCTTTTCAACTAGAAGCCCGAGTTTTGTTTGAGTTCCCATTGACGGAGGTACACTACCGCCTCTTTGGTTCGAGCCTAGTAGCATCCTTAATTGAGTTCCCATTGACGGAGGTACACTACCGCCTCTTTGGTTTGAGCCTAGTAGCATCCTTAATTGAGTTCCCATTGACGGAGGTACACTACCGCCTCTTTGGTTTGAACCTAGTAACTTACTTAATCCTTGGTTGAGTTGCCGCCTATTCAGCGGGGTACTGCGTTTTCGCATATCCTGTGGTAGAGGGTAAACCAACCTATTGCGATAACCCTTGCCATAGCTGTAAGCAGCTAATAAATAAACAAACGATTAAACACAATTCCTCTGTGTTTTACTGTCCCTGCGAAGGGATCAATTAAAGAGATTGGTGAGCCCTACCCCCTATCCGAGCACCCTTAATCCAAAGATCGGAAAAACGGGAAAAGATCTCGTTACAATATTCCTTATAAAGGAAATCCGCCCACTCCAAAAAGATATACAGCGTACTTTGCTAACCTACCTTCAAACCTAACTTCCGTCCAAGGTGTTGGAATACTCGTCAGAGACAATATTCCGCACACACACAGACCAATAATTTCTAATATCTTAGCAACAGCTGTACAAATCGACTTAGATACCAGAGTTACTGTGATATCTTTATATATTTTGCCTGGACAAAAGTTCTCTCGATCGGACCTGGAAAACATTATTGGGCAAGTCCACCCCCCTTATATACTTACAGGTGACATTAACTCCTGGAGTGTGTTGTGGGGTTCCCCTAAGACAAACAAAAGGGGTAATATCATAGAAGATTTCATTACTAATTCAGACTTAGCCATACTCAACGACGGTTCCCCTACCCACTTCTCAACCCACAACACTTTCACCCACATAGATATATCCTGTTGCTCTTCATTCCTCTTTCCAAAAATAACTTGGCATGTCTCCGATGACCTACATAATAGCGACCATTTTCCAATATCAATCTCTCTTTTCTTAAAACCAAACTGCCAAACATCCAAACCCATCCCAAAATTTAAAATAGACTCGGCGAACTGGAAATTATTCCAAAATAAAGTTGAAAAAAATCTCTTAAAATCAACCCCCAACCATCAAATAAACAAGGAAGCTGCCATATTTCTGAAATCCATCCGTAGCGCCGCAAACGAATCAATCCCTCAATCTTCTCCATCCATCCCCAAAAGAACTGTGCCCTGGTGGAATGCTGATTTAACTAGGCTCAGAACGGAAAAAATTTTAACTTGGAGGACTTTCAAGAAAAGTCCTACTACAGTTAACCTATTGGCCTACAAAAAAGCAAACGCTTATTTTAGGAGAATGCTAAAATCAAGCAAACTTAACAGCTTTAAGGACTTTACGGGTAATATCAACCCAACTTCATCCATAAGCGCAGTTTGGCAACGAATCAGGACACTGATTGGCAACGCCCCTAAAAAAATTATCTTATCCATTAATACTCCAACAGGACCCGTTACCGACACGGATGAAATTTGTAATCTCTTCGCTGACACCTGGTCCTTGGAATCTCAGAATTTCAATTTCCTATCAGCTTTTAACGCAATGAAACTTGAGAGTCTCAATTTATCCCCGCTACCGACAAAAAACGCAGCAGCTAATCGTATCGAAAACGATATTTCTATAACTGAATTAGAAAACTGTCTATATAAATTAAAAGGGAAAACACCAGGACGGGATAGAATCTCATACGATTTGATAAAACACCTACCATCTTCGGCTAAATTCCGGTTGATATCTCTCTATAACAATGTCCTTACCAAAGGTATAATACCACAAAGTTGGAAAACGGCTACCATAGTTCCCATTCCCAAACCCAAAAAAAAATATAGCCTGTGTAAATGGATATCGCCCAATTTCCCTCCTTCCCTGTACATCGAAAATCCTAGAAAAAATTATCGCAAATAGACTCCGATGGTTTACAGAATATAAAAACCTCCTAAGCCCTAATCAAGTCGCTTTCAAACCGAAAAGAGGCTGCATCGATGCCCTATTACACATAGGCTATGTAATAACGAATGCCCTTTCAGCGAGAAACCATATTTCAATCCTGGCCCTAGACTTTCAAGGGGCATTCGACCGTATTGGTATTCATCTAATCCTCAACAAGCTAAGAAAGTGGGGTGTCGGTCCCAGAATGTTTGGATACTTGAAATCCTTCCTATCAAATAGAAAATTCGTTGTCAAAATTCGAGACCATTTTTCCAAAACTGTGCCCCTCGATAATGGTATCCCACAGGGCTCCCCTCTATCGGTCATATGTTTTGAAATTGCATTTAATGAATTAAGCGAAATCATATCTAAAAACAAAGATCTAGATCACTGTATCTATGCCGACGATGCATACATACTATGTAAATACAATGACCTAGAAACAACAAAATTTGCATTCTTACAGTTAATTAACGAGATCAACGAATGGTCTCTTAAATCAGGAGCCAAACTTTGCTTAGACAAATGCAAATTGCTACATATCTGTCGGAGTTATCAGTGATGTGCGGTAGTGAATAGACGTATTGCTCCCAGTGCTCCGATTTTTGCATCTTTTTGACGCGAGTACTTCGTTACCGGTCACAATTATAAGCTCTATAAACTAAAGAATTAACGCCTAAGTCATCGCATTTAAATTTGGTGCAGTTTTCGCGATATTGTTATAATACCTTCTTTAGTTTTTAATTTATTAATCACACCAAAATGAGTACACGGTCGAAAGCTTCTGCTTCCAAACCTCTGCCCTCTACTCCGTCACAGGCGAACTCTCCAGCAATCGCCAACCACGTTATCTCCGCTCTCTCTCTGCAAAAACTCGAAGAGCGAATGGACAAACAAAGTGAACTTCTGATTGACACCATCAAAACAGAAATTGAAAACCTTCGTCGCGAGTTTCGCAAGCAGATCGAAGAAATCAAAGAATGTTGGTCATTTAAGCTAGATGAGGTAAATGCCAATTTATCAAATGTTGTTACGCGCGTTGAGAAGTTGGAAACCGAAAGGGTTGTAGCAACAGCTCTCAGAGAGGACATACTTCAGCTGCAGAGACAAGTCGATGCCTTTGAGCGCAAGGAGGTTTCTACGGATGCTGTTCTCTTTGGGATCCCAGTGTGCAGTGATGAAAATGTAACACACATCTTTAATCAGCTGTGTTTCTCCATCGGGTGCAGACCACCACCGCTCAGAGGTATTTTTCGCACCAAACCAAGATCTCGGCTAAATAACACCGCACCCTCACCCTCGCCCATCGTCATCCAATTTCTCAACGGTTACGACAGAGGCACGGTACTGCGATCAGTGGGAGCGTACCGCAAAGAGAAAAAAAAAGAGCTTTGTTTGTCCGACGTCGGCATTGACTCAAATAACAGCTGTTATCTAAATGAGAGTCTGACAAAAAAGAATCGCTCTCTTCTGCACATGGCTAACAAGTACAAGCGGAGGAAGCTTCTTCATTCTGCATTCACAAAGCGCGGTTCCATTTACATCAAACTTGTCGCTGACAAAAGAAGTACCCTGATTGAGAGCGCCGAACAGCTAGATGCAATAGTCGCCACTCAAACAAATGATGACATCAATGAAGCTGCTCCAGTGTTACCATCATCCTTTACTGCTGATTAGAAGTGCCCAGAGTTACCTTTTTTATCTTATTAATACGTTTTTAACACTTTCTGTATTACATTTTTGCAATTTAAATTTAATAATTTTTTCTTTTAATTCTAACTTAAATCTAGTATCTCTCATGGTCTTGATAAGCTTCAAATGCTATAGCTTGTTTTTAGCTCGTGCTGGTACACTCTCTTTAAAACTTTGTGCTTCCTTTACTACCTATCACAATGAATAACATAATTGCTGGTAGAGGGTCCACTGCCGGAGCAACTAAAGGGAGTCTTCACCATATGATCAGAGTGTTTAGATCGCAGAGTAAAGGTATTCACATTTGTCACATCAACGCGCAAAGCTTAGAACCTAAACTTGATGAATTTCGGTACACCTTTGTAAATTCACAAATTGATGTTATTTGTGTTTCAGAAACATGGTTCCGGCCTGAAAAAAATGATCAATACTATGGTCTTCAAGGTTACAGGCTATACCGAACTGACAGGGAAGCTCGTCCAGGGGGTGGTGTAGCAATTTTTGTTCGCCAGTTCCTGAAATGCAAGGTTGTTTATCAATCAAACCTTGGATCTCCTATTGAATTACTTTTTGTCGAAATTACCTCTAAAGGCGAAAAGCTTATTATTGGCGCTGTCTACAGACCTAATAAAGGCATAAGCCTCTTGCCTCTAATTGACTACTTAGAGGAGCTTACTTGCACTTCTCCCAACATTGTGCTCTGTGGTGACCTCAATTGTAATTTGTTAGACAAGTCTGAATCAGGTCCTATATTAGAAACCATGAGATCTTTAAATTTGTTCGCGGCTAACGTAACCACTCCTACCCATTTCTCTGGTGACTCTTCTACACTTCTGGATATCATTTTTATAGGGGATACCTCAAAAATGTTATTCTATGACCAGTTGTCTGCAGTAGGCTTTTCTAAGCATGACTTAGTTTACCTAACATTTAAATTTAATTATGTTTGTGGCAACGACAGCTACCAATACAGAGACTTTAGAAACTTGTGCTACGAAGCTTTAGAATCTGATGTTAACCAAATCTTTTGGAATCAAATCTATTTTATGCAGTCTGTCGATGAGCAAGTATCTTTCCTTCAACAGCAAATATATTTTCTATACGATAAGCATATTCCCTTAAGAACTAAAAGAAACAAACCTCTCTCACCCCCTTGGTTAAAAGGTGATATTCTTCAACTAATACATGAAAGAGACTCTGTATACCGAAAATGGAAAAAGTATCGAATAGAAGAATATCTTATTGCTTATCGCTCTCTACGCAACAAAGTCGTCTCTAAAATTAGGAGTGCAAAAACTGAATTTTATAGCAGTAAGTTGGATATGTCTGCATCAAACAAAAGTGTCTGGAAACAGATTCGAAACATTGGGTTATGCAATAAAAACTCCCTAGTCACAGGTGGGCTCGACTGCAATAAGCTGAATGCTGAATTCATTACTGCATCTGGTGCCCCCCCTAGAAAGCATTCTATCGACCTAAGTCCAGTATCAGATCAAGAAGATGCCTTTTATTTCCAAAGAGTATATCCTTCAGATGTTGTCCTTGCGGTGAAATCTATTAAATCGAACTCTACGGGCCTTGATAACCTTTGTCCAAAATTTATTAAATTATTGCTGCCGTATATTCTAAAACACTTAACACACATACTGAACCACTGCATTACTACCTCAACCTTCCCATCCGAATGGAAAAAAGTTAAAATAGTCCCCATACCAAAAAATAGATCAAGAAATGCTGTTGAATACAGACCCATAGCTATCCTACCATTTATATCCAAAGTCTTAGAAAAGTTGGTCTTGCACCAAATACGAAATTATTAAACAAGGAAAAACTTGGTCAGCAACAGTCAGTCTGGCTTTCGACCTAAGAGAAGCTGTAATACCGCGCTTTTACTAGTAGTTGAAGAAATCCGTCAGGAATTAGACAATAAGAAGGCAACTCTTCTAACTCTACTCGATTTTTCAAAAGCTTTTGATACAGTCAACCATTCGATCCTGTGCAATAAGTTGCGGAACAACTTTGGGTTCTCCTCTTCTTCTACTAAGCTTATGTTGTCGTATCTAAGTGGAAGACAACAACGCGTCATTGCCGATGATAGTTCATCTAGCTTTTTGAACGTACTAAATGGTGTTCCTCAAGGGTCAATCCTCGGACCTACGTTATTTTCCTTATATGTAAATGACTTGCCTGGAATCATAAAGCACTGTAAAATCCATATGTACGCGGATGATGTTCAGCTCCTTCTAAGTCGACCTCTCAAAGAACTTGATAATGCAATCAACGCATTAAACGAAGATCTATCTGAAATCCACGAATGGTCCGTGAAGCATGATCTGCGCCTTAATCCAGGTAAATCAAAAGTTGTTGTTATTCACCGCAGGGCGTTTGATCTCTCACCTCTTCCGCGTGTTCTCCTCAACCAAAATCCTATAGAGTGGGTTTCATCTGCTAGGAATCTCGGGATAGTCTTTAATCGCACTCTCACCTGGGACACTCACATTAATACAGCTATCGCTAAGGTATACGGCGGACTCCGCAGTCTCTGGTCTACTCAGTATATCTTACCCACGAAGATCAAATTGATGCTTGCTAAATCCCTACTTCTACCAGTGCTGCTCTATGGGTGCGAAATCTTCTGCAAGCCTGATGAAAAGAGCATGAGAAGTTTGATTGTTGCTTATAATAACATTGCCAGATACGTTTTTAACCTAAGAAAAAGGGACCATGTCTCAA
The DNA here is from genome assembly GCA_951905685.1 of Eumerus sabulonum. Taxonomy (NCBI): domain Eukaryota; kingdom Metazoa; phylum Arthropoda; class Insecta; order Diptera; family Syrphidae; genus Eumerus; species Eumerus sabulonum. The sequence continues at coordinate 57,839,318 of OX645064.1, read as the reverse complement.
GATTCTCAAAACTAATCGCCGGGTGCACCCTTACAAATCTTCTAAAAATAAAAACACTCTGCTTTCTAAGCAATCTGATCATAACTCGACAACCTGAATATCTATTTGAAAAAATTAAATTTTTCCAATCTCCCAGACCGGCAAGAATTATTCAACCTAGATACTCTTGTCTTCAGTCAGAACGACAATTTTTCGTACAATCTGCCAGGCTCTGGAACTCTCTACCAGCGCACTTGAGAGAGATCACTAGTACGAGCAGATTTAAAGCTTCAATTTTTGCTTACATGACCAGAGAACACAATTAATACTTCAATACCAATAATCTTTCCTGATGTTTCTTTTCTTCTTTTTTCATTGCATTTTCTGTCCAATTAACTAATTACTTTTATTTACGGTACATAATGTATGTCGATTCGCAGCTTATCCGCACTCCACTTTAATAATTTCTTTCCTTAAGCTTACATTTAATTTATAAGATAACATATGTATCTTCCAAATGTAAGAATTCACTTGAATAAACTTGAAACTTGAAACTTGAAACTTAAAAAAAGAAATTGTACAAACTTAGAGTTACCAAAGCGGGAGGCTAAGAAGGTCAGGCTGGGAACACTGGCCAAGCCATCAAAGCCTTTCGGTGAGGTTGCGAGGGAGTGCCTGACGGTAGCTATCATTGATGACAGCGATCCGGACGGAAAAATGACGACCGAAAAATGGAAGGATGTCGACCATGCACTATCGGCAAACTTCCTCAAAATCATGAGAAAGAACCCTGGACCACCGCCCATCTGTGATGACGCCGGATGGTATCAAGGCAGGGTTAAACTGATAAGCTGTGCCGATGAAAGATCGGTTGATCTTTTAAAGGCCACAGTTATCGAAATGGGGGAAATATGGGAGGGAGCCAGGCTCAAGGTCGTCACCAAGGACCAGATCCCGAAACGACCGAGAGCTAGATGCTGGTTCCCGCTGGCACCAGACAACCCCCTCGAAATTCTTGAGACCATAAACCTCTGTAATCCCAATCTCCCAACAAGAGATTGGAGGGTCGCGAAGCTGGAGGAACCAAAGGACCGATCTAGACAGGCAGTTCTTGTGCTGAATAGTGAAGCCCTGGAACCTCTGGCCCAATGTGACCATTACATCAGGTTTGGTTTCAAGAAGATCAAACTTAATATTTACAAAAAGGATGAGGAAATGCCACCATCCGGCAACGAAACCACGGCCAACACCGAGGTCAATGTAGACAGCTCAATGGAGCAGGAATCCCCCATCCCCTCGGGGAGCAAGGGCCCCGCGCCGATTGAAGCTGAAATTACAGCAACATTCCTGGTCAACAAGGACCAAGAATCGCTGCTCGACTCCGGAAGCGAAGACTATTCTACCAGCTCGCCGATGGAAGACGATCTTCTAGACCTAAATCTAGAAGATCTCGACACCACCGTGGTGGAGGTCAATCGAATTGATAACAGCCATGATGCTGAGATTAATTCATATTAACCTCCATCACTCGAAAGCGGCTACCGCTAACCTTCTCCTCAGGCTGGCCAAAGGGGAAGAGGACATAGCCTTAATCCAGGAACCTTGGGTTCATGAACACAAGGTTCGTGGATTGAGAAATCCAGCCTACAACATTTTTACATCACAAAAAGAAGGTAAGCCCCGGACTTGCATACTTGCAAAGAAATCCATAAACGCTTACCTTCTTCCTAATTACAGCTCCCCAGACACCACGGTGATTGCCGTAGAATCACCCGGGAACAAGCTATGGATAGCCTCTGCATACATGGCGCAAGACGAATCCATCCCATCGGACGAGATAAAAAGGCTGGTGAGAGACTCGCCAAACCACCAAGCTGGGCTCCTCATTGGGGCTGACGCGAATGCGCATCACACCCTGTGGGGTAGCAGCGACATAAATGAAAGAGGTGAGTGGTTTATTGAATTCATTCTTACCTCTGATCTTAATATATGCAATAAGGGTCATGTACCCACTTTTGTTACAAAAAATCGAAGGGAGGTACTAGACATAACTCTAGCATCTCCCTCTCTCATTGACAAAATAAGAGAATGGAAAGTTTCTGAGGAACACTCCTTCTCAGACCACCGCTACTTGGTTTTCAACCTAGCCTTCATGGTCCCAACCCCAATCGACTCTTCATGTAACCCAAGAAGAATCGATTGGGAGCGCTATAGAGCCCTTGTTGGCAACTCTGTAGTAAGCAGGACCCCCGATCACCCGCGGTCCACGGTAGACATAGATAATATGGTTGACATTTTAACAACTACCTTGGGCAACGCACGGGTCAACAGCTGCGCAAGCCACAAATCGAGGAAAAACTCTTATCCCTCGTGGTGGAACGCAAACCTAAGCAAGCTCCGTAAAAACTGTCGAAAACTCTTTAACAAAGCAAAGAGTACTAGGAACGATAGTGACTGGAGCCTATATAAAGCTTCACTCAGAACTTACAAACAAACTCTGAGGAAAGAGCAAAGGCTATCCTGGAAACTTTTCTGTAACAATATGGAAAAAATTTCAGACGCCTACAGATTGAGGAAAATACTCTCGAAAGATCCACAATTCCCAAGCTACCTTACAGCTAACGGAGTCTGGACAGCATCTGAAGAAGAAACTCTAAACCTTCTTCTCAATACGCACTTCCCAGGATGCCATGAATCGCAGGTTTCACCGCAGCCGCAAGGAACCCACTTTTCATCCGCATTAATGGGAAATTTCGAACACATCATCTCCAGAGAGAAAATAATATGGGCGCTAAAAAGCTTCAAGCCCTATAAATCGCCAGGTCCGGATGGAATTTACCCGGTCGAACTTACACAAACCATGGAATGGACTATACCATGGCTAGAGATAATCTTCAAAGGATGCCTAGCTTGGAGTCACATTCCAGACAAGTGGAAGTGCGCAAAGGTGCTTTTCATTCCCAAGGCCGGCAGAAACTCTCACACTACCCCCAAGGATCTAAGGCCTATATGTCTATCATCCTTTGCACTAAAAACCTTGGAAAGGATGGTAGACCTATATATACGCCATAACTTGGATCCGCCCCTAATTTCTAGGGCACAGCATGCCTACGTTAAGGGTAGATCTATCGAAACAGCCTTGCACACCCTAGTGAGGAAAATCGAAAGATCAATCCATCTTAAAGAATACACTTTAACAGCCTTCCTAGATATAGAGGGCGCCTTTAACAACGTCACTCCGGAAGCAATAACGGAAGGGTTGGAAAAGCTAAAGGTGGAGAAGACTCTCGTAGAGTGGATCAGCGAACTACTATCAACACGCAAGATTCACTCGAAATGGGGTAACCAGGCAATCACCAGAGTGGTTACCAGGGGAACCCCGCAAGGAGGGGTTCTCTCACCTCTCCTCTGGAATGTAGTTATAAATGAGCTACTAATTAAACTGGAGGAAGAAGGCCTGGACGTTACTGCCTACGCTGATGACGTTGCCATTTCAATCTCAGGTAAATACCTATCGACACTGAATGACCGTATGCAAACGGCATTCTCAATTCTTTGCAAATGGGCGCATAGCAAAGGGCTCAGGGTTAATCTCCAGAAAACGGAGCTCGTGCTATTCACCAAAAAGCATAAAATTCCGGAGCACTGCCCTATCACTTTGCTTGATACCAGATTAAACTACTCCTCCAGTGCCAAATTCCTTGGCATCATACTGGACAGGAAATTAACCTGGAAAATCAACACAATCGAAAGAGCCAAAAAAGCAACAATAGCTCTCTATTCATGCAAGAAAGCCATAGGGAAAAAATGGGGGTTCAATCCCAAGATTACTCTATGGCTCTATACCACGGTCGTTAGACCCACATTAATGTATGGAGCGACTGTCTGGTGGACAGCACTGGACAAGACAACATACCTCAAACAATTCGAGAAGGTACAAAGGCTGGCGTGTTTATGCATTACCGGGGCCCTCAGGTCCACCCCGACGGCTGCACTTAACATGATACTCGACCTTACACCACTCGATATTTTCGGCAAGCAAATTGCCACACAAACGGCCATTAGACTTAAAGCCAACTCGAACTGGAAGAGCTACGTCTTTGGCCACTCCTCGATCCTGATTAACAGGTCAACCATCGCAGAAAACCTAGACCTCACAAAGCCCACCACAGTCTTGGATAAAAACTTCATAACGTTATACCCGGACAGACAGAACTGGACTCGTCAGACTCAACCTCGTAAAGGCTGCATAGATTTCTATACTGACGGGTCTAAAACCAAGGACGGGGTGGGCAGTGGGGTATTCTGCAAACAACTTAAGCTAAACAAAGCGATAAAACTACCTAATCACTGCAGCGTTTTCCAGGCGGAACTGTTGGCAATAAAAGAGGCTCTGTCCTGGCTGAAGTGGAACGTGATATCCACCACGGACATCCGCATTCTCACGGATAGCCAAGCGGCCTTAAAGTCGCTGGAGTCCTATGTGTACACATCAAAAACCAGCCTCGACTGTCGCCTATCTCTTAATGAGATGGCTGAACAGTTCAACATACAACTTATATGGGTACCGGGACACAGCGACATCACCGGAAATGAAAGAGCCGACAGACTCGCCAAAAAAGGAACGACGCTACAAACAACTGTGGTCTGCGAGGGTATACCCTTCGCAACCATCAAATACAATCTCAATACCCTCGCCAGGGCCGAGACGAACTGGAGATGGACTCAGGGACACACCTGCCTCATCACCAGGCAAATCTGGCCCCGGCTCGATAGTCAACGGACTAGGAGTATTATCTCCCTAAATAGAATTGACATCTATAAAGTCATAGGTGTCATCACAGGACACTGCCTTATTGGCAGTCACGCGCAAAAACTAGGCATCACTCCGAATGATTTTTGTAGGAGCTGTTTAGACGAGGAGGAGGTCGAATCCATTCATCACCTTCTCTGCGCCTGCCCAGCATTCTGCACAGTCAGGAAACGATACCTAGGATCATACCTCCTCAACGATCTGACCGAAGTTCAGCAAGTGGGGATATCTAATCTTCTTAAATTCTTAAGAAGCACAAAATGGTTCCACGAATAGGGGGCTAAGCCCCCTCGTAGCTGCACAACGGGCCTCCTTGGCCTATGTGTGTTCTTCCCATCTCTGGGAAGGCTACGGTCTTACCTACCTACCTAGAGTTACACATTAGCAATACAACAATAGAAACAGTAACAAATCTTAATGTACTCGGACTTTTATTAAACAATAGATATATTTGGAAACCCCATTGTACTAGTATTAAAAGTTCACTAGCAGCAAGGGTCAATATCATCAAATACTTGTCATCTCCTAAAAGTAATGTCCACATTAATTCCCTATGTTACATAACAAAAATGTTAGTTTTAAGTAAAATAGATTATGCTTTGGCCATCTATGGTTCCTGCCCTAAATCAACCAGAAACATCTTAGCATCACTTTATCACCAAGCAGTGAGGAGGAGTTTAGGTGCATTCCCCACCACACCAATCGAAAACCTACTGGCCGAGGCTGGACTCCCCTCAATAGAAGAACGATATTTCGAAACCATCGCTAAACTCAACATTAAGCTCTACTTCCAGACAGGTTCGGTCATAGACAAAGATGTTAACAATGCCATCAACCATAAACGTAGCCGAAGGATCCCTTCCGCCATTCACAGCATTCTCGAACGCGGTAAAAATCTTGGCGTTTCTTGCACAAGAACGCCAACATTTTCACCGACCCAACCACCGTGGCTACTTCACAAAGACTCAGTGCTACGGAATCTGCAAGATTTTCGTAAAGATCGTACCAATAACTCGACTTACAAGGCTCTTTTTCTCGAAATATCGAATGACCTCAAATCCAAAGGCTGGAACTTTGTGTACACAGACGGCTCTAAAACAGATACAAATACAGCTTTTGCGGTCGTAACCCAATGCGGCTCTGTAATCATACAAGGCGTCCTACCAAACATTTCCTCCATCTTCACCGCCGAAGCTTTAGCTATTTTTGAAGCTGCAAAAAGAAGCTCAAAAACAGTAGGGAAATGGGCCATTTGCTCCGATAGCCTGTCAGTACTGCAGGGTATTGTCAATCCTAAAAACGACCACAACATCATAGTCAAAATCCGTGATATACTAATCAAAACAAACTCTAAGTTAAAACTGATATGGACACCAGGTCATGTTGGTATCGAAGGGAATGAACTCGCAGACGCTGCTGCAAACTCTACATTAACGGCCCCTACTTACACCTTTGACACTTTTTCACGCCTTGACATGAAAAGACAAATCATCCAAGAGTGCCGCAAACAACAACTACTCGAGTGGGAACACTACAGTCACCACTACAAAAGCATCAACCCAAATAAAATCCAGCCGAAATTCCCAACAAACATTCCCAAACTGGATCTAAGAAGGTTTATCCGGCTCCGACTCGGCCACACAACATATACGCACCAACACCTGCTCAAAAGAAATCCTCCACCATCCTGCCCAAACTGCCACAACATGATCACCGTTACTCACCTCCTAAGTTTATGCTTTTTATCATCGCAGTCAACACTTCCTAACGATTATGGTACAAACATTAACCTATTAAGTCTCCTCAAAGAACCTAACCCAAACCATATCCAAAAAATTAAAACAATATTCGAAAATGTTGTAATCTAATTTAATTCTAAGTCCCAGAGCCGAAAGCCTATGCTGCTAGTTGCTCTTACCTCTGTATTAGTTACAATTTTTAGTAATTGTATTAATATTCTAATAAATAAATAAATAAATAAATAACTAGAGTATGCATTTGTCAAAGCCTTCTTTTGACGTTATCAAACGCATTTTGTTCCCGGCGACCCCATTTCCACTGGATATTTATATTTGTCGCTGAGTGTAAATCAGCACAAAGCCCATGTAAATTTAGAATAAAACTCTCGTAAAAATGAAGGAGGCCAAGGAATGATCTTAACTCAGTTTTGTTTTTTGGCGTGGATGCATTTTTGATTGCCGCGAGTTTGGATTCAGACGGCTTTACACCGCCCTTGCATATTTGATGGCCTAAATATTCAATTATGGGTTCGAAAAATGCGTACTCACTGCGTTGAATAGAGAAACCAGCCTTCCTAAGTCTTTCGAACACAGTTGCAAGATTCCGTAGATGTTCACTGTAATTTCTTCTGGTCCCTGCGATGTCGTCAAAGTAAAGAGCTGTATGCGGGATGTCAGCTAAAAGTCGTTCTAAATAGCGTTGGAAAATCGCCGGTGTATTAGCTAATCCAAACGGTAGGCGATTATATTGAAAATACCCCAAGTGTGTTGAGATAATCGGTTACTTCCTTGAAGAAGGAGCTGTCTCAAACTGTAGATAAGCATCCTTCAAGTTGATCTTCGACTACTTCTCATCTCCGGCAAGCTGTCGTCGAAGTTGGTCGAACAATGGAACTGGATGAGTGCCCTTTACAAGCACAGGGTTTATTGTTGTTCTAAAATCGCCGCACATACGTATTTTCCAATACTTTTTGGGAGCATTGACCGTCGGCGTTGCCCATTCAACTGGTGTAATATTGGGATCGAAATAATGCCTATTTCAACCAGTCTCTTGAGTTCCTTTTCGACAACGTCCTGTACTCTGAGTTTGATTGGCCTTGCTATGAATAGGTTTAGCATTGTTTGCAATGTATATATTTACCCGAACGGTTCTTATTGCTGTGTTGGATCTTTTTAATAACTCTACGTTTTTTGACGGCAACTCCTGAAAGGAGCGATTAGAATTTCCCATGTAGCCATGGTTCAGATCCTTCGAGTTGGACGCGACTTGCAGTGAGTAAATCAGATCAGGAAACTCAATGCCAAACGATTCACACCACGTGAGTTCAAATAACATTGGGTTTGCGCCATCTAGAAGAACTACTGGCACTGATTTTGTTTTACCTGCCACCTCGACTGCCACTATACATTTCCCTCTGGGCTGTAAATAGTAGTTGCCATATGTTTTAAGCAGTGGCCCCTTTTCCAATTTTGGAGACCCAATTTTTGTTCAAAAATCTATGTTGATAATAGAAACAGCTGCTCCTTGATCCCAGTCCGTCGTACACTTGAGCCCATTGATTCGCAAATCTATATGTTTACTGTGATCTTTTTCTTTAACGTGGAAAATTTGTTCGTTATCAGTGATCAGTAATTGTCATACATTTCCCATCAGAAGATCAGAAGCTACAGGAAGCATCAAGGTTAATATCCCAAAGGACTGTTCTCTTCGAGAAAAACAAAAAAAAAAATACAAGGAGGAGAGGTTACAACGCGTGGAATTCATCTAGGAGCAATTTCAAGCAATCCATCAGTAGGTAGAGGGCTGGTCTGGATATATGTTTCAAAGAGTACAAGATCTCTATACAGAGCTTAAGAGAATTCCTGAATACACTGAAGCTCTCTCCCACGTGACATCTGAAGACACAGAAGAATCTAAAGATGAAATAAGCGAAGAAGCCTATTTCCAGGCAGAGGAATCATCTACACAAGACATTTCAACAATAAAACCCACACCTCTCTCATGCAAAACTCTATCATCCTCAGCTTACCCATCATCAGATGTTAACAAATTACTGAGGAGACAACAGATAATTGTTTCTTCACTTCAGCGGCTTTTCACTAGCGCATAAAGAAGGAGTTCCATCCAAGGCATTTTATGACCTGAAAGTCATTGGTATTAACAAATACTGGCGTTAGATTGAAGCTATTCAAGAACAGATCAGTGAACTGGAGGATGATTACAGTTCAATAGGATACTACATGGCAGATTACATAGAATTGGAAAAAAGGCCTCAAGAATGCTTAATCCAATTGTCTACCAAATTAGACGAATTAAGTGCTCAGCGCTATGCCAACCTGCCCCACGGCAGCCCAAGAAGCACTCATTGGACTCACTCCACTGCAATCAAAATCCTCTGCTCGGGAACAAATATGCCATGTAGACCCGTAGGTCACATGTCCATATTACAACACCTTTATGAGCTGGATATGATTACCATAGTCTCGGGCGCATTGCCACACACCTTTACCTTTGACAAGAGAATTGAAATATTGATCCCAAATGGCTTAGCATGGGAAAACAGTGATCCCCTGCTAAACGTCAAGGGCCTTATATGGTACACGGATGGCTCCTAGATGGGTTCTGGCGTTGGTGCCCGCATCTTTGGACCAAATCGCAAGATCTCGAAGGCCCTGGGAATGAGTCCCAGCATCTTTCAAGCAAAGCTGCATGCTATCCTAACATGCGCCAATCTAAATCTTGAGACCGGCATTAGAGAAGTAACCATCAACATACTCTCTGATAGCCAGGTAGCGCTTAAAGCGCTGGGTTCGTACAGCACGAACTCAAAAATCGGCAAGGAATGCCATGAAGCCCTACTAGACCTCGCCAAAAGAAACAATGTTAAACTTTGGTGGGTGGCAGGACATAAAGGTATCAAGGGCAATGAAATCGCCAACCAACTTGCCAGGAAAGGTTCCAGCGATAAATATATAGGTCCAGAACCATTCTGCGGCACCCCCGGGTCTATGATCAATTTCTTCTTAGACAAGTGTGAAAAATTGCAATACCTGTCGTTTTGGAACAAACAAAAAGTGCTCAGCCATTCCCACCTGCGACCACAAAAGTGAATGGCAAACACAAATCTCAATCTACCGAAATTTCCATTGCCGAGGTTTGATGGTGACTACCGCAAATGGCGAGAATTCCGTGACTTAGTTACAGAATTAGTGCATAACCATTAGTGGTAATTGTCAGAAAATATTTTATTTAAAGTCAACATTGACAGGCGAAGCTGAGAAGCTAATCCGCCACTTTACAACGTCCGACGTCAATTACAACGCGGCATGGAAGGTCATCACAGATCGTTATGAAAACACACGACTTCTGGTAACGGCAACACTTGATAAATTAATGCTGCAACTAGTAATCCATATTGAAAGTTCAGCCATGATAAAAGGAGTCAACATCTCTAACAACTCAAGGAAACTGTAGAAATCATGGGTATATTTTCATTTCAATTGCTATCGTGACCCTCACATCTCAGTATGGCTACTATTGAATGCACGGCCGTACTGGATTCGGGATCTCAATCGAACTTCGTCACCGAGAGAATCATAAAGAAACTTGGAGTAACACCAATTTCCCAAGTAATGTATATCCAAGGGATTGGGCGGAAGACTCAGCAAGCAACGAAGACAGTCAGCGTTCAGTTAGGATCCCGTCTCAACCCACAAAATCATTTGATACAAGCATCTGGCCAATTCCAGTCAACTGCAATCAAAATCCTCTGCTCGGGAACAAATATGCCATGTAGACCCGTAGGTCACGTGTCCATATTACAACACCTTTATGAGCTAGATATGATTACCATAGTTCTGGGCGCATTGCCACACACCTTTATCTTTGACAAGAGATTTGAGATATTGATCCCAAATCGCTTAGCATGGGAAAACAGTGATCCCCTGCTAAACGTCAATGGCCTTATATGGTACACGGATGGCTCCTAGATGGGTTCTGGCGTTGGTGCCCGCATCTTTGGACCAAATTGCAAGATCTCGAAGGCCCTGGGAATTAGTCCCAGCATCTTTCAAGCAAAGCTGCATGCTATCCTAACATGCGCCAATCTAAATCTTGAGACCGGCATTAGAGGAGTAACCATCAACATACTCTCTGATAGCCAGGTAGCGCTTAAAGCGCTGGGTTCGTACAGCACGAACTCAAAAATCAGCAAGGAATGCCATGAAGCCCTACTAGACCTCGCCAAAAGAAACAATGTTAAACTTTGGTGGGTGGCAGGACATAAAGGTATCAAGGGCAATGAAATCGCCAACCAACTTGCCCGGAAAGGTTCCGGCGATAAATATATAGGTCCAGAACCATTCTGCGGCACCCCCGGGTCTATGATAAATTTCTTCTTAGACAAGTGTGAAAAATTGCAATACCTGTCGTTTTGGAACAAACAAAAAGCGCTCAGCCATTCCCACCTGCGACCACAAAAGTGACGTCAATGGCAAACACAAACCTCAATCTACCGAAATTTCCATTGCCGAGGTTTGATGGTGACTACCGCAAATGGCGACAATTCCGTGACTTAGTTACAGAATTAGTGAATAACCATTAGTGGTAATTATCAGAAAATGTTTTATTTAAAGTCAACATTGACAGGCGAAGCTGAGAAGCTAATCCGCCACTTTACAACGTCCGACGTCAATTACAACGCGGTATGGAAGGTCATCACAGATCGTTATGAAAACACACGACTTCTGGTAACGGCAACACTTGATAAATTAATGCTGCAACTAGTAATCCATATTGAAAGTTCAGCCATGATAAAAGGAGTCAACATCTCTAACAACTCAAGAAAACTGTAGAAATCATGGGTATATTTTCATTTCAATTGCTATCGTGACCCTCACATCTCAGTATGGCAAACTATTGAGTGCACGGCCGTACTGGATTCGGGATCTCAATCGAACTTCGTCACCGAGAGAATCATAAAGAAACTTGGAGTAACACCAATTTCCCAAGTAACGTATTTCCAAGGGATTTGGCGGAAGACTCAGCAAGCAACGAAGACAGTCAGCGTTCAGTTAGGATCCCGTCTCAACCCACCAAATCATTTCATACAAGCATCTTGCCAATTCCAGTCAACATTCCACTTGCGGAGTTTTGGTAACCCGGGCTCAATCGATGTTCTTATTGGAGCCGAGCTGTATTACTCCTTTCTCTCAGTGGGGCAAACCAAGTTAGGAAAATCTATGCCTACATTATAAAATACAGTCTTTGGATGGACAGTTGGCGGAAAACTAACAGGCAGTCAGAAATTGAGCGCAGTATGTGGAATGTCCAGTGCAGACGAGGCACTCGACCATCAAATAGAAAAATTCTCGAAATTGGAGGAATCACCATCTAATGACAGACGCCTTACAGCGTCCGAGAGACGTCCGCTCGAACGCAGACGTGCTAATCACTAGATCTTAAAACAAGATACATTGAATTTATGTAAGAATATCAACAGCTTGGATACATGGAAGAAGTAGATTATCATGAACTACACAAGCCGTACTACTTTTGGCCACATCATTGCGTAACAAAGGCGGATAGCATTACAACAAAGCTTAGGGTAGTCTTTGATGGTTCAGCTAAATCATCCACTAACATATCATTAAACGACCTCTTGTCATCAGGTCCTACTATGCAAGACGATGTTTTCTCGGTTCTGATAAGATTCCGCATGCCGAGACACGTGTTTACCGCGGACATTGAAAAAATGTATCGACAAATACTGATACGCGACACAAATTACCAACTCATATGGTGGAGAAGTAGCTCCAATGATGCGCTTATGTAAGTGCTTTAAGCTGAACACGGTTATCTACGGAACTACTTGTGCACCATACCTCGTTATAAAATGTCTCCGGCGATTGGCAGAAGATCATCAGGGGCCGTTTCCGTTAGCATCAAGAGCAATTCGAAAGTACTTTTACGTCGACGATGTAATGACAGGATCCGACAGCATATTACAAACTGCTGGGTTTCTTCTTCTTCTTTGGTGGCGTTACAGCCCATGAAAGACTAGAGAAAAGCTCCTCTCAATCACCCATGTTGTGTGTGATTTATTTTTCACACTGGTGAAAGCGACCTACAGTTTAATGCCGGTTCCGAACGGCGTGAGTCGAGAAGCTTTTTCAAGGCTTTGCCAGTACTCTGCCGAGGAGGAACGCCGCGAAATAAACATTCGATGGCGTTGATGTTATCGGGATCCGAACTCGCTCATCCTGCGTCAGGGTCCAACACACTAACCACTGCGCCATGGCGGCCTGCTGGGTTTAAGCTTCGAAAATGGTGTGCCAATCATCAATCCCTCATCCAGAATATACCAATCAGCGATCGCGAAACCGAATTGGATTTCAACATTGAAGAACATGTCAAAACCGTTGGAATGGTTTGGTTACCAAAATCAGACGAGCTTGGTATCCAACCCTCATGGCTCGGAAAAGAAAAAGTAACAAACAGAACTGCATACTCCGATATTGCTAATTTTTTTGATCCTCCTCGACTTATGGCCCCAATCGTTCTTACAGTTAAAATATTTTTACAACAGCTAGGGAACTTAAATATGACTGGGATGCGGCGCTTCCTCAACAGATGCAAACAAAATGGATTCGATTCCGAGAAGGATTAAAAACACTTCACAATATTAAAATACCCAGTTACATTTTTTCGCACAAGGTTCCCAGGGATGTACAATTTCATGTATTCGCGGATGCATCCGAGAAGGCATATGGAGCAGCAACGTATGTTCGATCGCAGGACAAGAAATATATAATTACAGTACGACTACTATGCGCAAAATCCAGGATAGCTCCTTCCAAGAAGAGCAACATATCTCATCAAAGCACTATTCCACGCCTAGAACTGTGTGCAACTAAGTTGGCTGCGGAACTGATTCGTCGTCTGCAAACAGATCTGGAGATTCAAGGAGATAAAATTTATTTAAGCGATGACTCAGAAATAGTCCTTTATTGGATTAATGCATCATCATCGTCCACACTACCGACGTTTATTGCAAATCGAGTATACGCAATACAATAACACACAATCCTGCAGCAACGGCGACACGTAAGCTCCAAGGAAGGCCCTGCTTACATATTGTCACGCAGAATAGCACCGGAGTCACTTCAAAATCATACTCTTTGGCTTTATTGACCAAGGTTCTTGCATGGAGCAGAATCAATTTGGTCAATACTGTCATATGATGCCAAGCATCTAATATTGATGCCCTACCCTCACCCGTTCACAAAGGCTATTGCTGCTCGACATCCATCAGGAAAATAATCATGCCGGACCACAAGCTATTTTAGCTTTCGCAAGACAAAGGTACTGGCCGATAAGGGGTAAAACCACTGCTCGATCCATTGTGCAAGCATGTCTGAAATGTTCAAGGGCGAGGCCAAAGCTTTTGGGGCAGCTAATGGGAAATTTGCCTTCTGACAGAGTTCAACCAGCACGACCATTCATAAACACAGGAACTGATTTTTGCGGACCCATATGGACACACTATAAGCTTAGGGGAAAGCGACCCGCAAAAATCATATATAGCAGGGTTTTGCTGCTTTGCAACTAAGGTTTGTCATTTAGAACTCGTAAGTGATCTAACCTTTCAGGGATTCATCGGTGCATTAGAAAGATTTATGGCAAGACGAGCTCACTGTAAAAATATTGATTGTGACAATGCCACAAATCACATCTAAGAATCAATTAATGGAGCTAAAACATTTCATTGACTCAACAAAAGAAAAGGGGCAAATAACGGCTGTATGCACGGCGAAGGGATGTGACTTTAAATTCATTCCACCCCGATCACCTCATTTTGGGGGTATGTGGGAAGCTGCAGTCAAGTCAGCCAAGCATCTGTTACAACACATTTTTACCTCTGCTTTATTAACATATGAAGAGTTAGAAACAGCAGCTGTAGAAGTAGAAGCTATATTGAATTCTAGACCAATAACTCCCATGTCAACTTCTCCAAATGATCTCACTGCTCTCTCTTCAGGGCACTTCCTTATTGGCGAACCAATAACCAGCAACACCGACCAATCAGCGAAACCAGAAACGTCTGCACTTCTAACAAGATGGAAGCTTGTGTCTTCTGGCGACGTTGGTCTAACGAATACCTAAGCCAGCTACAACACAGATAGAAGTGGAAGGAGAAATGTCAGAACGTAGAGTCAGGCTTGATGATGATAATCAAGGAAGACAATCAACATAGTCGTAAATGGCTATTAGGACGAATAATTAAGACTGATGGCTTAGTCAGGGTAGCCGACGTACACACGGCTTCTGGTGTGTTTCGTCGTGTTATACACCGACTTGCACCGCTGCCAATACAACAGTCATCTCCAGCCAATTTTGACGTACCAAATAGTAGCAAACGGCACATCAATGACGAAGACCATAGATCAAATCCATCAGCAAACGACAAATCGGATGGTAAAGGATTACGGGATAGCCCCTCTCCAAACAAACGGAAAAGACAGTTGTCACTTGGCTCCATCCTAGCAACATTATTTTTGACCTGTGTATGTATGCCGTTTGAGAGCACCGTGGCGCTGTGGGTAGTGTGTTGGCCTCTGACGCCGACGACTCGGGATCGAATCCCGACACAGCCATGTCATCGAACGTGTTTTTCACGGTGTTTCTCCTCAGCGGGGTTCTGACAAAACCCCCTGTAGTAAAATTGTCATGAAAAGCTTCTCGAAATTCGCCGTTCGGAACCGGCAATGAAACTGTAGGTCCCTTTCACCTATGTGAAAATGAAATCACACACAACATGGGTGATTGAGAGAAGCTCGGCTCAGGTTCTTCATGGACTGTAACGCCAACATACATACATACATACATACATGAATGCCGTTGAGTACAGCAAATGAAGTAGAAGTCAGCAAATTCGAATCACATCCAGGAATACATTTTGAAGGACAAGGAACCATCAAGTTGATACACAACACATGGAACCTAGTGGTTTACTACAACCTTAAGCCATACAGAAGAGAATTTGAACCTCTCAAAAATAGTACCATGATATTAGATCAGCTGTGCCAGCGCATTTCATCAAAAAGCCTAGGTACTCAAGTTGTTCAGCAATTTCAATGTATCAATCAAGAACTTATTGAGAAAATTCAGGACTAAGCGTTTTTCGACGAAGATCAAAAGAGGAGTACTTGATATTATCGGCTAATTGATGTTGCTAATTCATTGTTTGGGGTTCTTGATTCTCGATACACTGAAAAAATGGATAAAAACATTGAAAAGATGTATTCAGGTGAAAATTACCTAACAACTTTATTAAAGATTAGATTCTACTGCAAACATAATGAAACATACCGAACATACCGAAGCAGATTCACTCAGAAGGCATAACTCACTTTTATTCCAATTAGAACACATAACTAATCGGATAAACAACATCACCGATGAAATCTATCAGACTAAGATTCAGCAATTGTTTTCATCCTGGTCGATCTACACTACATTAATAGTCGTCAATATACAACGTTTTCAAGCATCTATATTTGACGTGTTATCAGACACTCATCATGGAAGAATTCATCATTTCCTGATTTCGCCTCAGCAGTTGAAACAAAATTTCATCAAAATTAAAAACTACCTACCACTACAGCTCCGTCTTTCTGAAGAACCAAAAAACATGCTGCAACTTTACAGACTGATATCAACAAAAGGACAAATCACGGCAAATTATGTAATATTCAAGGTCGAATTACCATTGATTGGCCTAGATGAATTTGTGCTATTTAAGTTCATCTCGATTCCGGCAGTTTGCAACAATGTACTAATAGCCATAGACCCTTCATTAACACTATTGGCGGTGAGTGCTCATCACGATCAATACTACCCGATTTTAGAAGACGAACTATCTATATGCAATCACATAGAAAACACATATCACTTATGCACCCAAACTCATCCAATTTGCCGACCATCAGCACGTGCGAAATGAACTTCCTAAATAATATATCAACATTGTCAACATGTAAATTAAAAACTATCAAAAATACTTTCGTGTGGACACAAATTCCCCAGACAAATCAATGGATTTACGCAGTAATAAAGGAAAAAATGCTGAATATAATATGCAATCACCATCCGTTCCGTATAACGATTGAAGGTAGTGGGTTTCTGAAGTTGAACTCAAATTGTGTCGTCAAACACGATCACATAACGATTCAAGCTCATCGTATCTATTCAAACAGTATACGGGTGGCATATACCAGACTAAGTAGAGCTATGGACCTCACAAATGTGGAGGTTGCGATTCACTACAAGGCTCCAAATATCACCACTTATCATGCAGAATTGCTAGGAATACGGCAACAGATTAGGTCCCAGCAGTTGTGAGTTACCACATACAATTCAGCAAATATCCTACACATCGCCTTCAGTGTCTCCGGGTTACTCCTAGCAGTCGGCAGTCATTGCGTTCTTAATTTCGACATCCAGTCGATTCATCCATAGACATGCAGAATATCCGATTTCATCACCAAGAGGAGTTCGGCAGCCGAATCAACAGTCATCCATTAACAGAACGATTGAACGCAGTTCAATGGGGGGCAGGATGTTGAGTACGGTCAGTATTCACAGTGCACCGGCATCCAGTTGCCAGCCGCACGACATTGAATTAGATACCTAACTCATTTGCCTGACATTGAACTGAGTTCAACCCAAAAGAGGATGTGTAGCCATGAGCAGTACTCCTTATATCCGTAACCTACTGCAATTCCTAAAAGTTCACTATCCCAGGATAAGTAATCGGCACATCCCAACGGTCAACTCTCTCTCTCCCGGACTCATTCTGCTCAACCAATTCAATGAAACCCTTTCACGGGATAACAACCAAACAACAGAATTGGTGGGCACATTTGTCATTAAGTTCCTGAATTCAACAATAAAAGTAGAGAATAAAATCTACACATCCCACATGGGGGTGTCAACCCTGAAGCCACTCGCTGCAATAGCCCAGGTTGTTACATTCGAGGACACAGAAGAATCACTGTCATTGGAGATGCTGAAGGAGATTCATACTAATAATACCCAAAACATCAAGCTGCCAAACCTTAGAACAGCGGCAGCGGTATTCATATGTGCATTGTTCTAAGGAAACGCTCAGCACCAATTCAAGTTATCAATGTGGTTGATACGAAAAGCAAAGAAAAGACGGGCGGAGCATCAACATCAACTGAAGGTGTACTTCACAAAACAACAAATAAGACCCGAGAAGAAATAAGACCATCGAAGCCAGTCCACTAAATCCCATTATTTGGATGGATGTCAAAAGCGGCCGTTTGAATTTAAGCGGGGAGGAGTAAGCTTATTTCATCTCTCCGGATAATCACGCCCCCAACGCATGCTGCATTCCATTCGTCGACACATTGGGCTGATCGCATGACACCCAGCATCCGTTCCGATCGTATAACAGCCAGCTTCGCTCATGTCCATCTGACACCTGCGCATTCCGCAAGCACACCATAATGCACCAGCGTATGTCACAACATTCTACACCGACACACTGTACTATTCACCTGACAAGCATTTCCTTCTTCTCGACGTTTCGTGTGCAGATGCACGTCATCTGAGATATTTGTTTTTCCATTCTTATGTTTCCCATTACCCAATCCCATTCGCATTTAAGGCTAAGAAATATCGAATGTAATTTAGTTCTTAACACTGGAGTACACGCGAGTTATGTGTAATGTAACACCGATGAACCAACCGAAGAACCTTCGGTCATTGTCATCGAAAATATTCTTATAAATTATATTGACAAAGCATTTCCGCCGGAGCTCGCAGTTATTTTGTAATGCAAGTCGTTGACAGTGTCAGCGAAAAGTCGACGGTGGCAACGAACTTACAATCGTAAGTTAAGTTAGTTTTTAATTGATTCGTTGTTGAGCTATGGTAGGTTAGGTTAGGTTAATGTGGTTGGCATAAGCCACACGTAGGCCGAAGTCGGCCCATTGTGACACCACATGGATCGTGTTACCCAGATCCGCTACCAGAGAACCAACCGGTGCATCTGATGAAGCGATGGACTTGAGCTATTTTTTGGTCTGCTAGCTCACTTAGATAATCATAGCAGGGCGCGCCGAGGTAGATCCTCCTGCGATTCGCAAAAGAGGGGCATGAGCAGAGGAGGTGATGTATTGATTCCTCTTCCTCCTCGTCCATGCAGCCGCGACAGAAGTCGTTGGAGGGTAGTCCTAGTCTGGCGGCAGCGTGGTTCCCAATGGTGCTGTGACCTGAAATGACACCCACCAGAGTACTTAAGGTTGCCCTTTTGGTTGCCACTAGGTCCCTGGTTCGTCCTAGGTTTAATTTAGTCCAGAGTTGTTTGGTGATAAAGCCGATATTACTCTCATTCCATTGGAGGTTGGTCGCCTCAATGGTTTAGAGTTTTATCATGTGCTTTACCGTACTTAGGGATGGTGAAGGACTAGCAAAGGCCTCGTAGGGGTAGCATCTGCCGACAGATGCTGGCCCGACAAAAAGCGAGTAAGAGCCTCTGCAGCGGAACATCATGCAGCTCTGCTAATCAGGTCCTACTTCCACCTCCTCGTGGTGCCATCTGGAAATTTCCTTAAAAGGGAAATTACCGACGGAAGAGGCCGAATGGCGAGTATCCTGCGCCACCAAACAGGATTAGTGTCGGTTGGGCTATGGTCTAGCGAACCATAACCGTAAAACCACTAATTGCTCAGAAACACAAAACAGCCTCGGATAATAAAACGGAACGGATCTATGTTGACGACCCTATAAGAAAACAAAAAACAAACAAGGACCTTCGGTTCTGTACGTGGAATGTTAGGTCCCTAAACAGACCACGTGCGGCCGAACAACTTGCGGACGCCCTAGACCGCTATAAAGCGGACATAACCGCCATCCAGGAAATGCGATGGAATGGACCGGGTAAAAAGCGGATGAAAAACTGTGACATTTACTACGGTGACTGCTATAGGGAGAGAGGACAGAGACTATTTGGATGCGGATTTGTTGTTAGAGGTGGACTAAGACATAAAGTCCTAAGTTTCCAGTATGTGAGTGAACGCCTCATAACGATCCGCATCAAGGCAAATTTCTGTAACATCAGCCTCATATGCGTCCATGCCCCCACGGAAGACAAGGATGACTCAATCAAAGATGATTTCTTTGATCTCCTAGACCGAACATATACCAAATGCCCCAGCTATGATACCAAAATCATACTAGGGGATTTTAACGCTAAGCTGGGTAAAGAAAGCATCTTTGAGCGGGTCATCGGCAAACACAGCCTACATGACACCACATCCGATAACGGACATAGGCTGATCGACCTTGCAACGGGGCGAAATCTTCTTGTAGCCAGCACACGATTTTCCGATATACACAAAGGCACCTGGCGGTCGCCAGATCAATCAGTCACCAACCAGATTGACCACATCGCGATTGACGTCAGACACTCCTCCACTATTCTTGATGTTCGCACTTTCCGAGGAGCGAACATCGATTCAGACCACTATCTTGTAGTAGCCAAGATACGTCAGCGCATAACACGAACACCGCGGAGTAGAGTTAGAACACCAAGCTATGACGTCGGAAAGCTACTATCGCCGGAGATCGCCAGTGCTTTTGCCAACCGCGTCTCCCTTAAGCTCTCCGATACACCTCAATCCTCCACTCAGTCAGTAGAGCAACAATGGAGCCTGTGCAAACAAGCCCTGAAGAGCACAGCAACGGAAGTGCTGGGCCTTAAAGCTCCACCACGACGAAACACCTGGTTCGATGACGAGTGTAGAAGGATTCATGCGGAAAAGCAGGAGGCATACAAAGCCTCACTACACAAAAAAACAAGAGCGGCTCGTGAGCTCTACGAGCTTAAGAGAAGGGAGGAACATAAGCTTCTCAAGAGAAAAAAGAAAGAGCACGAGAAGCGGGCGATTGAAAACTTGGAGAGGTGCTATTGCAGGCACGACGTTCGAAGATTTTATCAGCGGATAAAACGAATGTCTCAAGGCTATGAAGCCCGAACCGAGGCCTGTAAGGATGAAAACGGACACCTAGTAGTAGAATCGCAGTCGATGCTGAGAATTTGGAAAAACCACTTCTGCAGACTGTATAACGGCGATGACAACCAACATACCGCCGTCAGGCAGAATGATCCATTTTTTAACGACGAAGATCGCAGAGAATTCCGTCTCCCTGACCTCGACGAAGTTGAGATTGCCATGTCGAAACTCAAGTCGAATAAAGCTGCTGGCGCAGATGGACTGTCTGCTGAGCTCTTCAAAGCGGCTGGAGGTGAGCTGGTTAGGAGCATGCACTGGCTCATCTGTAAGATATGGTCAGAGAAAAGCATGCCCGAGGAATGGAGTCTCAGCATTGTTTGCCCGATCCACAAAAAAGGAGATCCCTTTGACTGCGCCAACTATAGAGGAATAAGTCTCCTTAATGTCGCATACAAGATCTTCGCTGCCGTTTTGTGTGATCGCCTGAAGCCATTCGTAAACAAGCTGATAGGTCCTTATCAGTGTGGCTTCAGGCCAGGGAAGTCCACCATCGATCAAATCTTCACACTACGGCAGATCCTGGAGAAAACCAATGAGTTTCAAGTCGATACGCACCATCTATTCGTCGACTTCAAGGCCGCATACGACAGCGTAATTAGAGACGAGCTATATAACGCCATGTTTACTTCTGAAATCCCTGCGAAGCTCGTCAGACTATGCAGGATGACCTTGGAAAATGCTCGCTGCTCCATCCGAATCGGTGAGCACCTTACCGATAGTTTTGATGTCAAAAAAGGATTTAGGCAGGGCGATGCGCTGTCGT
Organism: Eumerus sabulonum; assembly: GCA_951905685.1. Taxonomy (NCBI): domain Eukaryota; kingdom Metazoa; phylum Arthropoda; class Insecta; order Diptera; family Syrphidae; genus Eumerus; species Eumerus sabulonum. The sequence goes on along the minus strand of OX645064.1, from coordinate 57,817,921 downwards.
GTGATTTCTTCAACATCGTATTGGAAATGATTGTGCAAAAATCACAGGCCAATACAAGAGGCACAATCTACTTCAAATCCTCGCAACTCCTTGCATACGCCGACGACATTGACATAATAGGTAGATCGCAGCGAGATGTCAATGAGGCGTTTGCGAGTATTGAGATGGAGGCGGCAAAAATTGGTTTGGCAGTTAATGAGGGCAAGACTAAATATCTGCTGTCATCGAAAAAGGACATTTACCACCGACGTCTTGAACAGAACGTGCATATTGGCAGATATAAGTTCGAGGTAGTTAAGGACTTCATATACCTCGGCTCCGCGGTGACTTGGAACAACGACACCAGTTTCGAAATCAAGCGCAGAATTACTCTTGCCAACCGCTGCTTCTTTGGGCTCAAGAGGCAACTGAGAAGTAGAGCCCTCTCTCGTACGACCAAGTTGACCTTATATAAGACCTTAATTATCCCGGTCCTGTTATACGGCGCAGAAACATGGACTTTATCTAAAGCGGATGAGGAAATCCTTGGTCGTTTCGAGAGAAAGATTCTGCGTTCGATTTTCGGTCCCATAAACACAGAGGAGGGTTGGAGGAGAAGATTCAATCACGAACTGTACGGGTTGTACAGCGACATGAGTGTGGTCAGGCGTCTACGGATCCAACGCCTAAGATGGCTAGGCCATGTAGAGCGAATGGACACCACAGCTCCAGCCCGTAGAGTCTTTGAATCCAACCCCGAGGGACGAAGAAATAGAGGACGGCCGCACCTAAGGTGGCGCGCACAGGTGGAAGGGGACCTCAACCAACTGGGCGTGCGGCATTGGAAAAGACTAGCGAAAGATCGTGCTAGGTGGAGAGGCATGTTGGTTGAGGCCCAGGTTCACCCCGAACTGTAGCGCCCGTTAAGTAAGTAAGTTACCGTACTTAGTGGTGTTTCTAGGTACCCGAGGGTAGGTAGGCTGAGTGCGCTAGACCCTAACTTTGCGAGTTCATCGGCCGCGCAGTTTCCTGGAATATCCCTATGCCGGGAACCCACAATACTTTAATGTTGAACTGCTCAGTCATCTCATTTAGAGATAGGCGACAGTTAAGAGATGTCTTTGATTTGTGGCTTACCACAGCCAGGAACTTTATCGCAGATTGGCTATCCGTGCAAATGATAACATCCTTGGCGGATATTACAATGATCCTGAGCCATGCATGGGCCTCTGTTATCGCTGTTAATTCTGCCTGATACACACTGCAGTAATTTGGGAGTCTAGAGGGTAAGCTGAGGTTAAGCTCCTTGGAGAACACTCCACTGCCATCGGTATAGAGGGAGATCGAGTCCTTTGGTATGACTTTCCCTTCAGCCCATTCCTCCCTGGGTGGAAAGACAACTTCGAAGTTCCTAGTGAACACGTTCTGCGGGATGATACAGTCTGTGTCCATGGGTACTTTGAAGTGTTTTAGAATGGTTGTGTGGCCTTTTTGTGATGTGGGCCATTTTATTATGCTCCTCATCCACAGAGCCGCGCAGGCAGCACTACTGGTGGCTATGTATGTATATATCGATCTTTTATTGAATAATTGATTAACGGGTAAAAACATAAGTCGCGCGGCGTACTATAGTAGACCACAGAAGCAGTTTTGTTCATAACTTTTTTATGTAATAACGGTGTCATTTCAGATAAGCCCACTCAACTAAATTTGTAAAAAGGTTAGTACATCTCATGACTTGTTCGCGAACACATAATTATATAACTATCCGCCAAAGCTGTCTACCATAGTAGTCCGCGGCTTCCGTTCGTCGAGAACCAGGTATACGATAAAATCGGTGAAACATCCGAGCTACTCGGAAGTGTCTGAAGGAGGGGCGGTTCCGTTAAGGTTTGGGGATGCTTTTCGGCTTCAGCATAAGGTCCTTGGTGTACAAGGACATCTTAGAACCAGGCATGCTTCCATACGCTGACGAAGAGATGCCGTTGCCGTCGAGGTTTCAACAAGATAACGACCCGAATTTTTAGGGGCTCGGGGAGTCAATATCTTAGATTGGCCTTCACTGTCTCCCGATTTAAATCCTATTGAAATCTTAGAGGAATCCTAAAACAGCGGATAAAGGGGCAACATTTTCCTTCGCAAAATGCTCATTATCAGGCTTTAAAGGAGAAATGGGGAAAAATTCCCTGTGAGTTAACAACCTCCCTTATTGCTTCCATGCCGAAAAGGTGTGTGGAAGTTATCAGAAGTAAACGTTTTTGGACCGAATAAATAAACATCAAAACTTGCATATGTTTTACACAACCCCAAAATGAATAAATTCGTTATTTTATGTATAACGAAATATCAAGAGCACATGTTGAGAATTTCTTTGTTTTTTTTTAATTAGTAAACTATAAGTAACACTTTTGACCAAATATTTCATTAGAATTCTTTCTTTAGAGCAATTATTTAAGGATAAGGATGCTGGAATGAGCGTTAACGTGGACAAATCCGAGGTTATGGTTATTTCCAGAACACCTGTCCAATGCACTCTACATGTTAGTGGAGTCGCATTGAAGCAGGTGGAGAAGTTTAAGTATCTCGGGGTCTTCTTCACGAGTGAAGAAGCTTGGAAGACCTGTAATCAGGAAGACCGAGCTTGGTGTCAAAGCCAAGTTAGCGGTTTTTAACTCAGCATTTGTTCCAACTCGCACCTATGGTCGTGAAGTTTGGGTATTGACCGAAAGAATAAGATCGCGAATACAAGCTGCCGAAATGAGATTTCTTCGTGCTGTTGTGGGAGTTACTCGCCGGGTTGGGTGAGAAACAAGGCAGTGCGCGGGGAGCTCAATGTTGAGCAGCTGCTTCTTCGAACGGAAAGGGCTATGCTTCGATGGTTTGATCTAGTGACACGAATGTCGCCATCATCACGACTTCCGAAGGGTGCCTTGGATGCAATACCATCAGGCAGGCGACCGCTTGGCAGACCCAGGACGAGGTGGTTGGTTATTTATTATTTTATAGATTTAACTTTGTTAATAAAGCAAATAGAATTTAATTTTTTTGTGGAATTGTAATATTGTGCCCCTTGTTTAATTTTGTTTTTTTTTTTTTTTATACAATATACATATGTAGACCTTTTTCTGTTAAAGCTGCTAGTTTTTACAAGTTAAAAATTCTATATTTTGAACATATGATCTCTGTAAATACTGTTTTTGTTTTTTCTCTTGAGTATTCATGTTCGTACCAATAACAACCACCTGTATACATTTGTCGGACCAGATTGAGCAAATCAAAAAAATGTTCTTTATCTAATGTGCATGCCACATTATACATAGATATGTAAGTATTAATGTGCTTCCAACTATTACATATTAAAATAATTAAACTAAAAATAACGAAAGGTAATATTTATCTGATTATTACTAAATACATATACATATACTCGTTGACAGCAGTTATTGTTTTCCATTTCATCAGGAGATCTCCTGAACTTTACAGATACTCGATGTCGATGATATTTTTTTTTTTTGTAAAGACTCACTCATTTACGACTATTCCTTGCAGCAAGATGTAAGCCAAATAGGGAAGATGAACTTCATCATGAGGATCGTAAACACAATTGCAAAAATCAGTTGTAAATTATATGTTGATCTTAATACCTCACTTGTTCGTGAAGACTCACTTCAAAACGCTGTGCGTCAAATAACACTTGGGTAAAACACATGACATGGCGACCGAATGAATATTTTAATTTAGAGCTCTTGTAGTTTTCCTTTTTGTTTTTATTCGCATTCATAAATAAAATCGTGCGAACTTAAGTATGATACTAACCAAATATCTGGTCAACCCATTCAACAAGTAAACACTACACGTTTATTGTATGAATATGACTACATTCTAGTTCGGAACGACTTAGCCCGCAAAAATGTCACCGAAAAATACATAAAACATGCTGGCACCAAAACATGTACATATGTTTCAAACAAATTGATAAGCATATCCATAAGTTTATATGAAGTATAGCTTTCAACGGGGTTCTCCAATGCAAAATGATGGCAAACAATTCATACACTTCCGCACAATTTCAGTCAACGACTAATCGGAAGCTAATGTCAAAGAGAGGCATTTGCCGGCAAATTAATTCCACCACAATTGACGTGACCAGTGATGCCGTGGATTAGGACTTAAAATAGTACAGTTAATAGTATGATGGCATGTCACACGATCTGATATAGGTTTTCCAAAATTCATTAATTGGGTTAATGATTTTATTGTGCTTGCGTATAGTGGTGTTTACACACATTCTTCTTTTTTGGTGGCGTTACAGCCCATGAAGGACCAGAGCCAAACTTTTTTCAATCACCCATGTTGTGTGTGATCTATTTTTCATACAGGTGAAAGGGATCTACAATTTTATGCCCATTGCGAACGGCGTGGGATGAGAATCTTTTTCACGGCAAGTATACTACGACGAGTTTTGCCATTCGGTGGCGTTGGTTTTATCGGGGTCCTAACTCGCTCATGATGCGTCAGAGTCCAACACACTAACCACTGCGCCACAGCGCATAAATAACACATTTTCTAATAGTAAGTATTGTAAACGAGTTGCACCTAAAAATTGTTAACACTCATCATCATCATCATCATTTTCAGTGGCCCGCATGTTCCACTCAAAGAGTAGCGGGGGTAATGCGCGCACGCGAGATCTCCAGGCCACTCGATCCTTCGCCATCGACTCTAACTCATCAGGCGCTATGCCCAAGCGCACCATGCGAGTTTTTGGACTTGGTCCAACCACCTCGTCCTGGGTCTGCCAAGCGGCCGCCTGTCTGATGGTATTGCATTCAAGGCACGCTTCAGAAGTCGTGATGATGGCGACATTCGTCTCACGTGATCAAACCATTGAAGCATAGCCCTTTCCGTTCGGATCAGCTACTGCTCAACATTGAGCTCCCCGCCCACTGCCGTGTTTCTCACCTTATCCCGGCAAGTAACTCCCACAACAGCACAAAGAAATCCCATTTCGGCAGCTTGTATTCGCGATCTTATTCTTTCGGTCAATACCCAAATTTCATGACCATAAGTAAGAGTTGGAACAAATACTGAGTTGGAAACCGCTAACTTGTCTTTGACACCAAGCTCGGTCTTCCTGATTACAGCCCTACCAAGCTGTTTCAAAATTAACCCAGCTTGGTCCATCCTGCTTGAGCTCAGTATTACTCCTCCCATCACTCGTGAAGAAGACCCCGAGATACTTCAACTTCTCCACCTGCTTCATTGCGACTCCGCTAACATGTAGAGTGCATCAGCACATACGGCCACAAACCTCTCTAGCGCGGCTAAAGTTCCATCTGGGGGGATGTGCGGACAACTAAGTCATCTGCAAAAAAAAATGGCTTATCCTCAACTCGCCCATTGTAAAACACTCCTCGCCTCGAGTGCCCTGTAACATCCAGTCCATATATGTATATAATGAAAAGGAGAGGTGACAAGACGCACCCTTGGCGAAGTCCAACGCCCACGGTGAAAGCTGTTGATTTACTACCATTAACCCGAACGCAGAGGACCATCAATGCCATACTCCTGCAGATCACTCCAGAGTTTACCTCGAGGAACTCGGTCATACGCCTTTGCCAAACCCACAAAGCAGCTGGAGATTGGTTTGGCGTACTCCCAAGCCTTCTCGGGTACCATTCTTAGAGTGAAAAACTGGTCGGTTGTACTTCTGCCGTGACGAAACCCGCATTAGTTATCCCCCATCCTGGATTCGACCATAGCTCTAGAACGCGCCTCCAACACCTTAGCGTAGACTTTATCGGGGCCACTTAAAAGAGATGTGCCCGTATAGTTGGAGCACTCTTTTTTAACCCCTTTTTGAAAAGAGGAACAATCAGCCCAGTTTGCCAATCGCTAGGTATCTCACCGCATTCCCAGGGCACCTTAATGACACGAGAGAGCCATAATACCCTCTTTACCCATTGCCTTAAGCTATTCTGGCCGAACTTCATCCACACCGGCGGATTTGTTAACTTTTAGCGATTCAATCGAATACTCCACCGTTGGACTATTCTCCGCCACACTCAAGACTATAGATCTGTCCCCCTCAGTGCCCTGTTCGAGATTGAGCAGCTCCGAAAAGTGCTCGCTCCATCTGCATAAGATGTCCATCTCATTGGACAGCAACACACCATCCTTGTATTTAACTCTTTCGATTATGTTGAATTTCCTTCCTCCGAGCCGGCGTAAGGTTTGCCAGAACACCTTTTTCGCAGATCTATGGTGCGCTTCCAACTTCTCGCCGAACTCCTTCCAGGACTGCTCTTTAGCTGCTCGCACAGCAAATTTGCAAGTTCTTCGCGCCACAGTGTATCGGTCAGGAGAAGCAGAGTCCGCCAAGAGAATCCAGTCTCTATAGGCCTTCTTCATCTCTCTGATAGCTTCTTGAACTCCGGGTGTTTTAAACCGCGCAGTTCTTTTCCACCATCAGCCGCCACACCAAGTCGCTTCTCTCCACAAACATCACGTGCAGAGGCAATGACAGCTTTTGAAAATATTCGCCATTTTTCCTCTATATGCGATGGAAAAGTTGGAGTTTGCTCAAACCTTTCGGATATGTGTCGTGCGAAATGTTGCCGCACCTCACTGCTCTGTAGTTTCTCCCACCGTATGCGTGTAACCACCACAGGTGATGATCAGTTGACAGTTCAGTCCCTCTCAACACACGAACGCCACAAACCATCCGTTTCACACACGATGGTACCACAAGGAAATCTGTTAACGATTTCTGTTGAAGACTCCGACGATACCACGTACATTTATGAATGGCTTTGTACGGAAAGAAGGTGTTCATAATGGACATGCCATTTGCACAGCAAAAATCCAGCAACCTCTCTCCGTTTGCGTTTTCATCTGGATCACCGTTCCTCCCAATCACACTCCCTCGTGTCGTTACATCCACACCCACGTGGGCGTTGAAGTCACCCATCAGGATATAGGAATCCATCTCAACCACCCTATCAAGGGCCGCATAAATTTCATACAGGAAAGTCGCATACTCAGACTCTAGATTCGGTGCATACACCTGCACCAGAGCCAAAGTTGATATTTCAAACTTGAGTTTTAAGATCGCGACTCTCCCTCCTAATGGTATCCACTCCAATACCCTGTCTGCCAGTCTGGGACTTATGAGTATCCCCACTCCCGCCTGTGCAGACATTTGAGGTGCAACTCCCGACAGGAAGAGTTTCCACCTGTCCGAAAGGTCCACAGTTTTATATCCTCTTTGCTTTATCGAAGAGATACCTACGATATCTAACCGATACTTATGTAGCAGCTTCATCAACCAGCTCGTGATACTTCCCTGTAAGCGATGAGATGTTCAACCTGCCCATCCTAAGCTCTTGTTAACCCTAGCTCCCATAACTATAATTATTTTAATAATTCGTAAACAGAACAGTTTTTACTTCAGCAGCATACAAAAATGGAACAGTTGAATAAATAGTTTGTAAATCTAAAAAAAAAAATCGGGTGGTAGCAAGTACACGATTCCCACACCTCAACATCCATAAGGGGACCTGGCGGTCTTTCGATCAATCGACAACCAACCAAACTGATCATATTGCGATCCACGGCAGATACTCCACCAGCATCCTAGATGTCCGAACCTTCCGAGGAGCCAACATCGACTCGGATCATTACCTCGTTGTAGCCAAGGTACGGATGCGAATTTCTCGGAACCAACGGAGTCAAGCAAGAACGCCAAAATTTAACGTCGGAAAGCTGCAATCGCAGGAGACCGCCAGGGACTTCGCCGATCAAGTCGCCCTCAAGCTCTCTCAAGTTCCGATGCAATCTGCAGAAACCATGGAACAGCAATGGAGTCGCTGTCAAAACGCCATTAGAGACGCCGTCCCAGATGTACTCAGTTTCGAGCCACCACCGTCGAAAAACCTCTAGATTAATGATGAGTGCAGGCAGGCCCATGTAGAGAAACAGAATGCATACACGGCCACATTGCATCGGCGGACGAGGGCTGCCCGCGACCTCTATGAACAGAAAAGGAGGGAGGGTGCATGCGCTTCTGGGAAGGAAAAAGAAGGAGCACGAGAAGCGCGAGATCGAGGAGATGGGGAGATGTTACGGCAGGAACGACGTTCGAAAATTTTACCAGAAAGTAAAACGAACATGCCAAGGCTATAAAGCCAGAGCAGAAGCCTGCAGGGATGAGCGCGGACAACTAGTAGTGGAGTCACAGTCGATGCTGAGATTGTGGACGGACCACTTTTGCAGACTGTATAACGGCGATGATAGTCAAAATGCCGCCGTTAGGCAGAGCGAGCCATTCACAATAGACGAAGACGAAGGAGAATCCTGTCCACCCGACCTAGACGATGTTAAGATAGCGATATCGAAACTTAAGTCTTATAAAGCTGCTAGAGCAGACGGACTCTCCGCGGAACTGTTTAAAGCAGCTGGCGATGAACTGGTCAGGAACACGCACCAACTCATCCGCAAGATATGGTCGGAAGAACGCATGCCCGATGAATGAAATCTCAGAAATCTCAAAGGAGACCCCTATGACTGCGCCAATTACAGAGGGATAAGCCTCCTGAACATCGCGTGCAAGATCCTCTCTGCCGTACTGTGTAAGTACCTGAAGCCGTTCGTGGACAATCTTATAGGTTCCTACTAGTGTGGTTTCAGATCAGGAAAACCACACCGATTTTCCACCAAATATTTACACGCACCATCTTTTCGTCGACTTTAAGGCAGCGTATGACAGTGTTTATAGAGACGAGCTATACAGAGCCATGTCATGTTTTAACATTCCTGCCAAACTCGTCAGACTGTGCAGGATGACTATGGAGAACTCTCGCTGCTCCGTCAAGGTCGGAGATGAACTTACCGACCCCTTTGATGTTAAAAAAAGTTTTAGACAGGGTGACGCACTGTCATGTGATTTCTTTAACATCAAGTGTTAAAGTCCGTCTAAGGGTAAATGTGGGCAAGACCAAATATATGCTGTCATCCAAGAAAGACGCGCAACACCGACGTCTTGGTCTGAACGTCACCTTCGGCAGCTATATTTTTGAAGTAGTCAAGGACTTCGTCTAACTTGGCTCGATAGTGACAAGCAGCAACGACACCAGCGCTAAGATAAGACGCAGAAGAACTTTTGCCAACCGCTGCTTCTTCGGGCTCAAGAGGCAATTGAGTAGTAAGGTATCTTTCTGTATGTATGTATGTTGGCGTTACAGTCGCGCCTGAGCCGAGCTTCTCTCAATCACCCATGTTGTGTGTGATTTCACTTTCACATAGGTGAAAGGGACCTACAGTTTTATTGCCGGTTCCGAACGGCGAATTTCGAGAAGCTTTTCATGACAATTTTACTACAGGGGGTTTTGTCAGAACCCCGCTGAGGAGAAACACCGTGAAAAACACGTTCGATGACATGGCTGTGTCGGGATTCGATCCCGAGTCATCGGCGTCAGAGGCTAACACACTACCCACTGCGCCACGGTGCTCTCGTAAGAAGCTCTTCGAACATGTTTGCCTCATACACATACAAAGTTGAAAAGTAAAAATCGTGACCTGATGTGCTCGGAAAGTGTAAAAGCTCTTCGAACATGTTTGCCTCATACACAAACAAAGGTATCCCTCTACACAACATTAATCATCCTGGTCCTCCTCTACGGTGCTGAGGCTTGGACGTTATCAAAAGCGGATGAAAAGGCTCTTGGGCGTTTCGAGGGGAAAATTCTGCGTGCAATCTTTGGTCCCGTTTGTGTAAACGGAGAGTGGAGGAGGAGATTAAACCAAGAACTGTATGGGCTGTACAGCGACATCGGCCTGGTTAGACGTCTTCGGATCCAACGTCTAAGATGGCTAGGCCATGTTGAGCGAATGGACATCAACGCTCCGGCCCGAGGAGTCTTTGACTCCAACCCCGTGGGACGACGCAGCAGAGGACGACCGCATTTAAGGTGGCGCGCACAGGTGGAAAGGGACCTCAACCAACTGGGCCAGTTTTTGCCATAACATCAACGCCATGTCATTTCATCTACCATGGTGAATCCACTATGATACCCTAAGGTAAATAGTGCTCGAGACGTACTTGCTTCCATCCTTACATGCATAATACAGATTTGCGAAAGGACAGTCCTATTCTCATAAGTGTAAGCAAAAGGAAGTCAAGCCAAGAACATTCTTCTTCATGATCCTACTAATGAGTTGAAATTCTATCAGCGACGACGCATAGCTGATTTTTTGACATTAGGTTGAATAACAATTTGTTTTTTTATCTCCCGGGATATTAAGAACGGATTGCCGCAGTTAGTCCTATACAAAAATAAACAGAATTCATTTTTATTACGATTTTTCGCTCCCTGTTTTTATTAACAGGATGTTTTTCCCACTTATTAATTTGAAAAATGTACTTTATTTTATTCAACCTAATCTTATCGAGGTTCTAAACAGCAACTTACACAGTCAGGAAGCATGTCTAATAAGTGCTAAGGTCGCCTTTTATCCACATCCTGTAAAAATAGGTGTTAGATCAGAAATGTGCAAGGCCATCCCTACTAGCAAGCACACGATTCCAAATCTCAACATCCACAAGGGTACCTGGCGGCTTTTTGATCAGTAAACCTGTAAAGTTCGTGGCTGAATCTTCTCCTCCATCCCCAGTCTGCGTTTATAGGCCACAAAATCACGCGCAAAATCTTTCTCTCGAACCGACCAAGGGCCTCCTCATCCGCTTTTAATAGTGTCCATGCTTCTGCGCCGTACAACAGGACCGGGATGATAGGGGTCTTATATAGACCAACTTTGTCGTTCGGGAGAGGGCTCTATTACTCAGTTGCCTCCTGAGCCCAAAGAAACAGCGATTGGCAAGAGTGATTCTGTGTTTGATTTCGGAACTGATGTCGTTGTTCCAGGTCACTGCGGAGCCAAGGTAGACGAAGTCCTTAACTACGTCGAACTTATATTTGCTAATACAAACGTTCTGACCAAGACGTCGGTGGTGAGCGTCCTTTTTTGATGACAGCATATATTTAGTTTTGCCCTCAGTCTACCCGGAGCTTTTGCCTGCGCATGACATCCAAGTCTGACTTCCTATAATATTCGAAATTCCTAAACGCAATAGATCGCCGGATACCGAGGGCAATCAGTTGTCCTCGGATAAAAAATCTCGTGTGAACATGGAAAAACATCGTTCGACTAAAAAGGATTCCAGAACAAATTACTGGAGTTGTATAGTAAAAAAAGATGTTCAACCGTTGCCTTCAGTGTCAAAATAATGACTTTATTTTTCACCTTGCGTAGGTACAACGCATGATTATTATTCGATGAGCTACTGTGAGAACAATTGATGTTTGCGGTTCACTAGACGTAATCCGAGCATTCGTCTTTGCTTACTAAACAATTCCCACGATAAAGGGAATTGAAATAATATCTGTCACACAGTAGCTCCCGTTACAAAGATTAAAATATGCACAATGTAATCTTAAAAAATAGGAAATTATGTACAAGTTCGTAAATACACCCCTCCTTGGAGGTTCTTAACCTTCAATTCAAAAGTTGGCTTCAAAGCGAGGAACTGTTCTTCGTTGAGCTGGAATCGACCCTTTCTGATGTCGGCGTCGGCAATAAAATACTATCACTCCAATGGTAATCGACAGCAACAGGTAGCTCAAACCATAGTGATGGTAATCGTGTATGTTCAATTGCAGTTCTTCGGGTGCTCTCATGTGGAATTATATTGAACACCTGGAACGATTGAATCATGAAGAGTCCGTCCTTTGACTGTTATTATTTTATGCATGTTCAAAACTGAAACATAAGGTAATCTCAAAGTTGATGGGAGGTTTCCTTGAATAAGCTGCAGCTGGCCATTGAGTTGCCTTGGTGTGATAAGGTGAGGATTCATTTTTGCATGATTTAAGTCAAGTATAACATCAAGTAGAATATCTTGAGTGCGCTGAAAGTTGGATAAAATCATAATTAAATAAGACGTAAGCGATACAAAGTGTTCGTTAGTGCCAATGTTATTTTGCTGTTTTTCGATTGCATTAAACGTCCTGGCCAGATATATGTGTCATACATTGGTTCAAGATAATTCTCTCTTAAGCTTGGTGTTGTAATTTTCTGTGAGGTACATTGACATTATTTATAGTGAATGAGAGATAACAATTTTACACAGGGATTAACTTTAACCTACAAAAATAAGAAAAGCTCATAAGACAGAGAGTGGGCTTAAAGAAAATCCGTTGTTGATATTCAAGAAGTAGAAGGTACCGGATAGGAAAAAAGTAGGACTATCTACAAAAAGAAATGAGATGCCATCAAAATCATAACTTGTAAAAAAAACAACTCAGTTCCTATACCGTAAAAAATTGTGAGATCCATGTAATACCAAGTCGGTCAATTTATTCAGTCCCTACTTAAAGAGACCTTCTGTCTTAAGTTATAACGTAATTAGCTAACCTAACAATATCTTATAATGACCTAATCAATATTAAAAAAAATTGTATGTTTTTAATAAATAGATTGACTTGAAAATCGCACTAAACAATCTAATTTAATATAATATGTATTACTTGTGAGATACATTGTGTTTTCATACGATGGACAGGTCAATCTAGTAATCACCTCTTTAGACGAAACCGAGCCGTTTCTTCTTCTTCTTAGTGGGCGCTACAGTTCGGGGTGAACCTGGGCCTCAACCAACATGCCCCTCCATCTAGCACGATCTTTCGCTAACTTTTTCCTTTGCCGCACACCCAGTTGGCTGAGGTCCCCTTCCACCTGTGTGCGCCATCTTAAGGGCGGCCGTCCTCTGCTTCTTCGTCCCTCGGGGTTGGATTCAAAGACTCTCCGGGCTGGAGCTGTGGTGTCCATTTGCTCTACATGGCCCAGCCATCTTAGGCCTTGAATCCGTAGACGTCTGACTAGGCTCATGTCGCTGTACAGCCCGTAAAGTTCGTGGTTGAATCTTCTCCTCCATCCCCCGTCTGCGTTTATAGGCCCAAAAATCACGCGCAAAATCTTTCTCTCGAACCGACCAAGGGCCTCTTCATCCGCTTTTGATACGTGTCCATGCTTCTGCGCCGTACAACAGGACCGGGATGATAAGGGTCTTATGTAGAGTCAACTTTGTCATTCGGGAGAGGGCTCTATTACTCAGTTGCCTCCTGAGCCCAAAGAAACAGCGATTGGCAAGAGTGATTCTGCGTTTGATTTCGGAGCTGATGTCGTTGTTCCAGGTTACTGCGGAGCCAAGGTAGACGAAGTCCTTAACTACCTCGAACTTATATCTGCCTATACAACCGTTCTGGCCGAGACGTCGGTGTTGAGCGTCCTTTTTTGATGACAGCATATATTTAGTTTCGCCCTCGTTTACCGCCAAACCAATTTTCACCGCCTCCATCTCAATACTCGCAAACGCCTCATTGACATCTCGCTGTGATCTACCTATTATGTCAATATCGTCGGCGTATGCAAGGAGTTGCGAGGATTTGAAATAGATTGTGCCTCTTCTATTGACCAGTGATTTTTGCACAACCATTTCCAATATGATGTTGAAGAAATCACACGACAGCGCATCGCCCTGCCTAAATCCTTTTTTGACATCAAAACTATCGGTAAGGTGTTCACCGATTCGGATGGAGCAGCGAGCATTCTCCAAAGTCTTCCTACATAGTCTGACGAGTTTAGCAGGTATGTCAAAGGTAGACATAGCGTTGTATAGCTCGTCTCTAATAACGCTGTTGTATGCGGCTTTGAAATCGACAAATAGGTGGTAAGTGTCGACTTGAAATTCATTGGTTTTCTCCAGTATCTGCCGTAGTGTGAAGATTTGGTCGATGGTGGACTTCCCTGGCCTGAATCCGCACTGATAAGGATCTATCAGCTTATTTACAAAAGGCTTCAGGCGTTCACACAAAACGGCAGAGAAGATTTTGTAGGCGATGTTAAGGAGACTTATTCCTCTATAGTTGGCGCAATCAGAGGGGTCTCCTTTCTTGTGGATCGGGCATACGATGCTGAGACTCCATTCCTCGGGCATGCTTTCCTCTAACCATATCTTACGGATGAGCTGGTGCATGCTCCCAACCAGGTCATCCCCAGCTGCCTTGAAGAGCTCAGCAAACAGTCCGTCTGCGCCAGCAGCTTTGTTCGACTTGAGCGTCGAATAAGCGCGGTTATGCGCTTGTGGAGGGTGGTAAGAAAAACTGACAGACTTTGTCGCGAACAAACATTAAAATAAATCTTCATTGCTATCTTATTACAGATTCTTTTAAAATAACCTGTTATATATTCACGTACTTCTTTACGACGAATTGGACTAAACAATCACTGTTATTGTGAATTAAAGCGATGCTTATGCACAGAATTTTGGTCGTTAACGCTGTATGAGAAAGGAAAATGACGGAGTTGGTCCTTAAAACCCTTATCATCTGGACATTCCAGAAGGCTATACACTTGGTAGTTGTTTTGTGCAGTAATCTGCTTTAATTAAAGTACGTCGAGTTACAAAACGCTTAAGGCGTTGTTGGATTTGAGTTCATGTAGGAAAGTGTTTGGAAAGATGTACTGTGATTTTGATTTAACTGACAATCACATGATCCAAAATAGAACTATATGTATCAGAAATATGCATATAGGAAGCGACTAACTTTTCCCCCGTTCCCACAGTGCCGCATGGTGTCCATGGTGATGGTGAAATTACTCTCAATTGCTTTTTCACCGAACTCAGACGAAACATCCCCTAAGCCTAAATGTTGATTGCAAATTAAATGATTCCTTCGACAGGGTTCATACATTATTGACCAAAGGAAACGAAAAAGTAGAAGAACGTAATACTTACTGTCACAAAAACTAATTTCTTATTTACCTACGTATTTTTTGTATCTCACTGACTTGCATGCGGTGGCATTTTTAACTTACCTATGTATTAATTAAAACTCTTTGCTTAATTGAAGTATATAGTCCCTTTTTCAATATACATATAAATTTATTGTTTAGTAAACTAATATAAACTGAGAAATAATGACTTAAAACTACAATATTCAATTCAATTTAATTGATTAACATCAATCAACGATTACAAACATCCTTTTACAGACTAAAGAAAATATTCATTACGATATATATACATATGTATATGAGAATACTCTTTATTATGTAAATATGCATATTTACGCTTGCACAGATAATTTTCAATAAATGTTTTTTGTGACCATTATTCTTTAGTTGAGTGTTTTTACAAATACACAATCCTTTACAAATTATTGCTGCACTAGAAAACATGTTGCATTCGATTCAGTTTTGTCGTTTTTCATTTTTTGTTATATAAATACTGCCAAATGATAACAAACATTTTTATCTTTCTTAACATTTCTCAAAAATAATTTAGAAAAGAATTAAACAACATGTGTAAAAAAAAAACATATTTGATTCAATAATCAAGAATTTTGCTTGCAATTAATTCATCCCTTCTTTAATTTTTTTTATTCATATTTTCATCGAAATAAAATGCAATCAAATCGTAGTTGGATTGGTACGAGCACAAAGATCAAACGACACAATTTTAATATATTAAGTCTTGTCAAAAATTTTATTGTATAATAAGCAATAATAAAAAAATTCGAAATTAAAGTGTGGTCCAATCCGTAATGTAATTATTTTCAGAGAAATCTAAAACAGAATGCAGTAGAATGACATACGAGACCAGATGATCCTTCAGATAAATTGCCCCACAGCTCGAAATCTGTGGTTATGCTGCATCAGCAACTCGAAAGGTGGTATAATATTAAATTACTTCATACTAATAAATTTGAAGCAGTTTGACAGACGATTGTTTAAAATAAAAAAATAAGAAAACAGGTAATTTAAATGATTACTAAACTTTTTTGGTATTTATATTAAATTCCACAAGCTCTTTAGAACTCATTACCTTCGCCAAAAAACGAATAGTGGAGCCACATACCTTTCAAATCAAATCCCACCGACATTGTGGCGCAAAGCTGTACCACACAGTTTTGCTTAAAACCCTAGAAAGTGGCCCTTACAGATGGATGAAAAGGTAATAATAAAATAAAAACTAAGTTAGAAAACATCTAAAATGTACACAGAATCCGTTTAATATTTGCAAACAAAGATAACAATTATAGGACAGTACGCATTTTCGCTTATATTCCACGGTGTGTCGACAGGATAAGGAAGCGATTGGCGAAGAACTTTTGATCGTTGCTTACCCCAGGGAACTGAATTCTGCCGTGCATAACACCGTGCACATTATCCAAGCGTATTTCTTTGCCAATAAAGGAGCCATAAAATATTCTGGTCATTCATTGACGAATCCAAAGGAATCCAAATGGACTCAAATAACTCCCATCAAAAAAAGTGTACTAGAATGTATCAAGTGTTCGGTATAAATGAAAACTGTAATAGCGTCAGCAATTCAGATGATTTGTAGTACAAAGGAAGGATTAGTTAACGAGAAAAACGTTTCGTCCCACTGACCCGGTAAACAACATTGTAACGAGATCAAATTCACCAAATCTACATTCCAAAAGCGCCATGCACGCATGGTCACATATTTCGACAACTGATCTGCACACTCCAATTTCCAAACCATTTGGAGTCATTCCGCATGAAAATTAAGGCGACACTTAACCCGTATACCCAGTTCAATTCACCAATAGCCTTCACTCGACCCGACAAGTCAGCCATGCATCGTGCAGACAGTCGTTATTATTAGTTTTAAATGATAATTAAGATTTAAGTCTGTTTTGTGCAGCGCAAGAGCTCTGCCTTTTTAAAGTAAAAACAAACCAATTTTTTTTTCAAAAATCTTCAAACGAATGTTAGATTAACTTATACGATAAATGTAGTCTTCAGTCCTTTTTTCTTAAGCGATCGTCATAACAACTCACCAACAACACCTAATATTGAAGACCGGTTGGATGAACTATCTACCGATGAACTAAAGAATGAGCAGTATCACTCGGCTTAAAATGCCAAAATATAAAACTTAATAAAAAACAATATGAACACTTCGTTAATGTGTTCTATCTAGTGTTTCTCGAAGTCGGATCTATACGATTCGGAGACCTTAAAAAAAACATTAGATCTGTTTTTAAAACGCAGGTGAAACGGGACTTCGCAAGAAGGCAACAAAACCATGTTACGCAGTGTTATAACTGCCAAAGGTATGGGCACGGAGAGAAAAGTTGTCATATTAAGATTCATTGTGCTACCTGCTCAGAATGTCACAAAACTAGTGAATGCACTTCTAAAAACATCAAATGCGAGAACTGCAATGGATCGCACAAATCAACCGATCGAGCATGTTTTAGTTGTCAAAACTTTCTCGAGATGTTAGAATGGTACAACCAGCTTTCGCATCCAAGATCAGGGATTTTCCTTCAGTCCCTCCACATCGCAATGCTCCAGCTATGGTTACACCCACAGCTGCAAATGTCCACAACTCATCGAATGCATGGACAAAGTCTACCAACAACAATAGTGCGGGGACCAAAGAAGAGCTTTTTACATTGGAAGCAATTAACGCACTCACTGCAGAGATGTTCACCGTGCTGGGTAAATGTACTACTAAGGCTGAACAATTTAATACTATTACTCAACTGCAATCAAGTATCTCTATAAAACCAAATGATGAGCTTGGTACCTTGAGCATAATATTTTGGAATACTAGAAGCATTCGAGGGAAAAAATAGAATTTTATTCCTTCCTTAGGACATATGGTATTGACATAGCACTAGTATCAGAAACTTGGTTAAATTAAACTGACCATCTTTCTAGCTCTGATTACAAATGTTATCGTCTAGTCAGGGAAGGGAGAAGTGGTGGCGGTGTTGCCATATCAGTAAAACGTCCAATTAATCATAAAGTTCTTCATATCATAAGTACGAAATCTATTGTAACTATTGGTGTTGAAGTTCCTTTTGTAAATGGTCTTTCATTTAAAATCTATACTGCATATTTTCCAAGAGGTGTAACCTGTTGGAATTTCATCATCAAATGCCGGCAGCACTTACAACTTCCATACTCGTCATTTGGTCATCTGTCCCTTCACACACTTTCCTGTGATTCACTTCCTTGTCAGTTAGAAAAACAAATGTGTTTGTATTTCAATAAAGCTCCAGAAAAATCCGTGTGAATCTGTTTTATATTTCATCATAACCTCGCCTCAGAAACATATGGACTTTCGCAATGACTTATTAAGGCTTGTAAACACGAACGATGTATTTTTAATAGGCGGTGATTTTAACTGCAGGCATAGACACTTTGTCTTCGTGCCAATGCGTGGGGAAACATTCTTGCGGACTTAAATTCAAGGCATCCATTTGATGTTCTCTACCCTCCTAGTCCCTCCTACATTCCATCAAATAAAAATTGGAATCCCTCAACGCTAGATCTGTTCCTAACAAACATCCCTGAACTTTTTACTCCACCTTTAACCCTTAATGAACTCAGCTCTGATTATCTTCCTGTTAAATGTAGTGCAATATTTTCTCCAGTGCATTGCAGAAATCAAATTTTAAATTCTAAAAATGCTAACTGGAACTTATTGAAGAGACTGATGCGAGCAAAATTGGTAAATGGCAAAGCTCTAGTCAATCCGATATTGACCAAAATATAAGCGATTTTACCCAAGCTATCTTGGAAAGCGTTGAACGGTCAGTACCAAAGAAATCAATGTCGCGACGTAAAGCAAACATTCTTCCACCATTTATGTATTCTGTAGATGATTAAGTAAGAAACACTTGTAGGTCTAGATGGAAACGTACGAGAAATGATTTTTATCTGATAAAAATTCCACCAGTCGTGGAACGAAAGGCTTCAAGGCCTGGATAAGGGTAGCAAACCATTCTGGAATATAATTAAAGTAATAAAAAAAAAAAAGATGCACCCACATACCTCCACTTAAGGTTGGGGACTCTGTAATGCTCTCGTGTTCCGAAAAAGCTAACGAATAAGCAAACAACTTCCTAGCAAATCATTCGACTGCTAATAATATAACTCCAGCAATCAACTAACCTTCTTAACTGCCACACTGTGTTCACTAATGTAATTTTAACAACACCTAGCGAACTGAAAGATATTATCCGTAGTCTGAAAACGAGAAAATCTCCCGGTTTCAGCGGAATCAAAAATACATTCCTTAAGAATCTCCCAGGCTCTGCTCTCGTGCACTTAAAACACATTTTCAATAGTCGCCTTAAACTAGGATACTTTCCAAAAGATTGGAAAGCGGCCAAAATAGTTTATATTTTAGAACCTAGCAAAGCCCCTAATCTGCCCTGTAGTTATAAACCAATTAGTCTTCTCGACTCTCTTAGCAAGTGCCTCGAAAGGGTTATTAAGAACAGAGTTGTATCCTTCGTCGGCAACAATGAAATTCCCCTCCCCAACAATTCGGATTTAGAGCTTTTCATAGCACTACCCACCAAGTACACGGCATTACAAAGGACATAAAAAACAATATCTCAGGAGGTAAAAGTACTGGTATGATTATATTGGATATAGAAAAAGCATTTGATACCGTATGACATGGTGGTTTATTACATAGGCTACTGAGTGCCAATATGCCACTGTACCTTATCAAAATCATACAGTATTTTCTATCTTTCCGAGGTTTCAGGGTATCTATCAATCAGAGCCTCTCAGAGAACAAAAATATTACTGCAGGCGTTCCTCTGGGTTCTGTCCTTGGCCCAGTTTCATTTAATATATATGTGTCAGATTTCCCAGCCTGATAAACTGTGATATTGCCTCATTTGCTACCGACACATGTATTTATTCATCAGATTCAATTGGTTCCAACATTGAAACTAATCTGCAATCTGCTTTAAATGCTATCGAAGCTTATTGTAATAACTGGAAAATTAAAATGAATGCTTCCAAGACTGAGGCTGTCTTTTTCACTCGTAAAAGAAAAGCTTCTTTCCTTCCAAGCAACAATCTTCTCCTCAACGGTGTTCAGATTGAGTGGAAATCGTGTGCGAAGTATATTGGTATTTATTTAGATAAACGTTTAACGGTCAACCAACACATACAAGAAATAATTAAAAAAGTGAATGTCACGATAAGGATAATATACCCATTTATATGCAGGAAATCACAATTGGACATCACCAACGAGCTATTAATTTTTAAGGCCATCTTTCAAGCCATTATATTCTAAGGGTCTCCTGTTTGGGGTAAATGTGCGCAGACTCCAAATAACCCAAAATAAATTGTTAAAACTGATCCTTAATTTACCCTGGGTTTTCTCAACAAAGGAACTACATCAAATAGCTAATATAGAAATGGTTAAAACTAGAATTGAAAAACTTAGCAATCAGTATAATATCTCTTGCTTATAATCCGACAATGACTTGACTTCCAGTTTAGCATCATTATCAGTCCAACAAATACTTGCAATATCTGCTTGTTTTTCTAATTTATTTGCATTTTGTATACCCATTTCGTTAACTACTTATTATTGTCATTGTTGTAAGTGCCCTGAAATTCGAAATCAAGTTCAAAACTACTTCTCTCTTCCCTCTTTTTTTTTTTCTTTTTTTTTCCTCTTCAACTTATAAGACACTCTGTGATATATCATTTAAGAATGTGTACAAACATTTTAGTAGTAAAGCCAAAGTGCCAAATCTCTGTAATATAAGTTAGAACTTAAGACTGTACAATTTCTGCCACAATAAATAAACTAAACTAAAAAAAAAAATGTAATCTTCAGAAATTTCGTAACTAGAATAAGTAAAACCAAAGAAATGCCAAATGTA
Source organism: Eumerus sabulonum (assembly GCA_951905685.1). NCBI lineage: Eukaryota > Metazoa > Arthropoda > Insecta > Diptera > Syrphidae > Eumerus > Eumerus sabulonum. Next base: position 57,797,144 of record OX645064.1, on the reverse strand, counting down.
AAACTACATGACTTGTACATAGAGCGTATTAAAAATAAAAAATCAACACAAACAGAATCAGAAAGTCAAAAAGTCAGACATTTTCTTTTTGTATACCTACATGTTCATACACTTTATTTGAAGACATAGTAAAGTGAAGAATTGACAAAGAAAATATTTTTTTTTTTTTGTGCTGAAGTTGTTCGCGTTTTTGGGCCACTTCCCTACAATTTTTAACACTTATAAGTTGACAATATAAATGGGGTCATGACGAATCCGGAATTTTGAATTTCGATTAAGTTTAATTGTAAAAAATAAAAAACCAAACAAAATCTAGAAAGAAATTAAAATATTCGAAAAAAAAAAATTTGCGCGCGTAATTATTTAAATTTGAACAAAAATTCCATTTTTGATGCTTTTCGCCCCCAATTCACGTAATTTTTATTAAAGAATTTCGCACGACTGAATACGGCCATATTCATCATCAAAACTGAATATACGTGAAGCAAAACTACTGATAAAAACAGAAGATAACAAGAAATAGGTATAAAAAAGAAAATAACAAAAAACAACAATAAATCTCATATATCAACTGAAGTCTACAAAAAAACAGTTTGAGACAATATGCCACTTCCTCCTTCCAGAATGAGGAACGTTCGTCAAAACATCATTTTCGAAACTCGAGCATAGAACCAACACATTTTGGAGACACTGAATTTATCGGAACATTCACCCAGAATCTTGACAAGCACGTGTTCAGACTCTGCGACAACTGCTAAGGGCTTCCATTACTGCATTTATTACACTAAAAACACTATCAATTACACTACGCGATACTTTCGGCCATACCTATTTGGAAGAAAATTCCAGATAGTAACCGACCATAAGCCTCTCACATGGCTAATAAGTCTTAAAAAACCGAACTCTAAGTTAGTGAGGTTGCGCCTCAAACTTGAAGAGTTCGACTACGAGATCGCGTATAAAAAGGGAAAAGCAAACACAAACGCAGATGCCCTGAGTAGAGTTAAAATTTCTAACCCGACGGAAGAACAGGAAATCTATAACAACGACGACGACATATATACAATACATAGTGCCCAGGAGAATTTGAATGATGGAATAAGCATATCTGAACGGCCCTTGAATGAATTTAACCTACAGGTCATACTGGAAACTTACGACCGAGGTAGTCCACTGACAATCAAAAACGTATTTAAGAATAAACAAAGACGAACCATACGAAGACCAACCTTCGACGAAAATGAAATGACAGACATTTTCAAGAAATATTTCCCACCCAATAAAATGACAGCTGTGTATACGGATGACTCAACTTTCTCAGTTCTTCGGTCTACCTTCTCCAAATACTTTTCACAAAGCAAAGTCTTTCGCATCATACGATGCACAGATATTCTAACAAACATACGGAATATAGACAAACAAGAAGAAATCATCCGCCACTACCAAGAACAATCGAACCATCGAGGGATCTCCATTTGAAACGGGGATACTTCTTCCCAAATATGAGGGACATAATAACAAAAACTCTCAACAACTGCGAGAAATGTAAATTATTAAAATATGATAGGAATCCCCCAAAACTAATATTTAACAAACCAGAAACCCCCTTGAAACCCCTAGATATCCTCCACATAGACATATACACAATAAACAACAATCAAATCCTAACCCTGATCGATAAATTTTCCCGCTTTGCGTGTGGGTTCACCCTACCTTGCAGAAGCAGCGTGACCATCCTAAAATCTCTAAAAAATTACATAAGCCTTTACGGTATGTATGTATGTATGTATGTTGGCGTTACAGTCCATGAAGAACCTGAGCCGAGCTTTTCTCAATCACCCATGTTGTGTGTGATTTCATTTTCACATAGGTGAAAGGGACCTACAGTTTTATTGCCGGTTCCGAACGGCGAATTTCGAGAAGCTTTTCATGACAATTTTACTACAGGGGGTTTTGTCAGAACCCCGCTGAGGAGAAACACCGTGAAAAACACGTTCGATGACATGGCTGTGTCGGGATTCGATCCCGAGTCATCGGCGTCAGAGGCTAACACACTACCCACTGCGCCACGGTGCTCTCGTAAGAAGCTCTTCGAACATGTTTGCCTCATACACATACAAAGTTGAAAAGTAAAAATCGTGACCTGATGTGCTCGGAAAGTGTAAAAGCTCTTCGAACATGTTTGCCTCATACACAAACAAAGGTATCCCTCTACACAACATTAATCATCCTGGTCCTCCTCTAGGGTGCTGAGGCTTGGACGTTATCAAAAGCGGATGAAAAGGCTCTTGGGCGTTTCGAGGGGAAAATTCTGCGTGCAATCTTTGGTCCCGTTTGTGTAAACGGAGAGTGGAGGAGGAGATTAAACCAAGAACTGTATGGGCTGTACAGCGACATCGGCCTGGTTAGACGTCTTCGGATCCAACGTCTAAGATGGCTAGGCCATGTTGAGCGAATGGACATCAACGCTCCGGCCCGAGGAGTCTTTGACTCCAACCCCGTGGGACGACGCAGCAGAGGACGACCGCATTTAAGGTGGCGCGCACAGGTGGAAAGGGACCTCAACCAACTGGGCCAGTTTTTGCCATAACATCAACGCCATGTCATTTCATCTACCATGGTGAATCCACTATGATACCCTAAGGTAAATAGTGCTCGAGACGTACTTGCTTCCATCCTTACATGCATAATACAGATTTGCGAAAGGACAGTCCTATTCTCATAAGTGTAAGCAAAAGGAAGTCAAGCCAAGAACATTCTTCTTCATGATCCTACTAATGAGTTGAAATTCTATCAGCGACGACGCATAGCTGATTTTTTGACATTAGGTTGAATAACAATTTGTTTTTTTATCTCCCGGGATATTAAGAACGGATTGCCGCAGTTAGTCCTATACAAAAATAAACAGAATTCATTTTTATTACGATTTTTCGCTCCCTGTTTTTATTAACAGGATGTTTTTCCCACTTATTAATTTGAAAAATGTACTTTATTTTATTCAACCTAATCTTATCGAGGTTCTAAACAGCAACTTACACAGTCAGGAAGCATGTCTAATAAGTGCTAAGGTCGCCTTTTATCCACATCCTGTAAAAATAGGTGTTAGATCAGAAATGTGCAAGGCCATCCCTACTAGCAAGCACACGATTCCAAATCTCAACATCCACAAGGGTACCTGGCGGCTTTTTGATCAGTAAACCTGTAAAGTTCGCGGCTGAATCTTCTCCTCCATCCCCAGTCTGCGTTTATAGGCCACAAAATCACGCGCAAAATCTTTCTCTCGAACCGACCAAGGGCCTCCTCATCCGCTTTTAATAGTGTCCATGCTTCTGCGCCGTACAACAGGACCGGGATGATAGGGGTCTTATATAGACCAACTTTGTCGTTCGGGAGAGGGCTCTATTACTCAGTTGCCTCCTGAGCCCAAAGAAACAGCGATTGGCAAGAGTGATTCTGTGTTTGATTTCGGAACTGATGTCGTTGTTCCAGGTCACTGCGGAGCCAAGGTAGACGAAGTCCTTAACTACGTCGAACTTATATTTGCTAATACAAACGTTCTGACCAAGACGTCGGTGGTGAGCGTCCTTTTTTGATGACAGCATATATTTAGTTTTGCCCTCAGTCTACCCGGAGCTTTTGCCTGCGCATGACATCCAAGTCTGACTTCCTATAATATTCGAAATTCCTAAACGCAATAGATCGCCGGATACCGAGGGCAATCAGTTGTCCTCGGATAAAAAATCTCGTGTGAACATGGAAAAACATCGTTCGACTAAAAAGGATTCCAGAACAAATTACTGGAGTTGTATAGTAAAAAAAGATGTTCAACCGTTGCCTTCAGTGTCAAAATAATGACTTTATTTTTCACCTTGCGTAGGTACAACGCATGATTATTATTCGATGAGCTACTGTGAGAACAATTGATGTTTGCGGTTCACTAGACGTAATCCGAGCATTCGTCTTTGCTTACTAAACAATTCCCACGATAAAGGGAATTGAAATAATATCTGTCACACAGTAGCTCCCGTTACAAAGATTAAAATATGCACAATGTAATCTTAAAAAATAGGAAATTATGTACAAGTTCGTAAATACACCCCTCCTTGGAGGTTCTTAACCTTCAATTCAAAAGTTGGCTTCAAAGCGAGGAACTGTTCTTCGTTGAGCTGGAATCGACCCTTTCTGATGTCGGCGTCGGCAATAAAATACTATCACTCCAATGGTAATCGACAGCAACAGGTAGCTCAAACCATAGTGATGGTAATCGTGTATGTTCAATTGCAGTTCTTCGGGTGCTCTCATGTGGAATTATATTGAACACCTGGAACGATTGAATCATGAAGAGTCCGTCCTTTGACTGTTATTATTTTATGCATGTTCAAAACTGAAACATAAGGTAATCTCAAAGTTGATGGGAGGTTTCCTTGAATAAGCTGCAGCTGGCCATTGAGTTGCCTTGGTGTGATAAGGTGAGGATTCATTTTTGCATGATTTAAGTCAAGTATAACATCAAGTAGAATATCTTGAGTGCGCTGAAAGTTGGATAAAATCATAATTAAATAAGACGTAAGCGATACAAAGTGTTCGTTAGTGCCAATGTTATTTTGCTGTTTTTCGATTGCATTAAACGTCCTGGCCAGATATATGTGTCATACATTGGTTCAAGATAATTCTCTCTTAAGCTTGGTGTTGTAATTTTCTGTGAGGTACATTGACATTATTTATAGTGAATGAGAGATAACAATTTTACACAGGGATTAACTTTAACCTACAAAAATAAGAAAAGCTCATAAGACAGAGAGTGGGCTTAAAGAAAATCCGTTGTTGATATTCAAGAAGTAGAAGGTACCGGATAGGAAAAAAGTAGGACTATCTACAAAAAGAAATGAGATGCCATCAAAATCATAACTTGTAAAAAAAACAACTCAGTTCCTATACCGTAAAAAATTGTGAGATCCATGTAATACCAAGTCGGTCAATTTATTCAGTCCCTACTTAAAGAGACCTTCTGTCTTAAGTTATAACGTAATTAGCTAACCTAACAATATCTTATAATGACCTAATCAATATTAAAAAAAATTGTATGTTTTTAATAAATAGATTGACTTGAAAATCGCACTAAACAATCTAATTTAATATAATATGTATTACTTGTGAGATACATTGTGTTTTCATACGATGGACAGGTCAATCTAGTAATCACCTCTTTAGACGAAACCGAGCCGTTTCTTCTTCTTCTTAGTGGGCGCTACAGTTCGGGGTGAACCTGGGCCTCAACCAACATGCCCCTCCATCTAGCACGATCTTTCGCTAACTTTTTCCTTTGCCGCACACCCAGTTGGCTGAGGTCCCCTTCCACCTGTGTGCGCCATCTTAAGGGCGGCCGTCCTCTGCTTCTTCGTCCCTCGGGGTTGGATTCAAAGACTCTCCGGGCTGGAGCTGTGGTGTCCATTTGCTCTACATGGCCCAGCCATCTTAGGCCTTGAATCCGTAGACGTCTGACTAGGCTCATGTCGCTGTACAGCCCGTAAAGTTCGTGGTTGAATCTTCTCCTCCATCCCCCGTCTGCGTTTATAGGCCCAAAAATCACGCGCAAAATCTTTCTCTCGAACCGACCAAGGGCCTCTTCATCCGCTTTTGATACGTGTCCATGCTTCTGCGCCGTACAACAGGACCGGGAGGATAAGGGTCTTATGTAGAGTCAACTTTGTCATTCGGGAGAGGGCTCTATTACTCAGTTGCCTCCTGAGCCCAAAGAAACAGCGATTGGCAAGAGTGATTCTGCGTTTGATTTCGGAGCTGATGTCGTTGTTCCAGGTTACTGCGGAGCCAAGGTAGACGAAGTCCTTAACTACCTCGAACTTATATCTGCCTATACAACCGTTCTGGCCGAGACGTCGGTGTTGAGCGTCCTTTTTTGATGACAGCATATATTTAGTTTCGCCCTCGTTTACCGCCAAACCAATTTTCACCGCCTCCATCTCAATACTCGCAAACGCCTCATTGACATCTCGCTGTGATCTACCTATTATGTCAATATCGTCGGCGTATGCAAGGAGTTGCGAGGATTTGAAATAGATTGTGCCTCTTCTATTGACCAGTGATTTTTGCACAACCATTTCCAATATGATGTTGAAGAAATCACACGACAGCGCATCGCCCTGCCTAAATCCTTTTTTGACATCAAAACTATCGGTAAGGTGTTCACCGATTCGGATGGAGCAGCGAGCATTCTCCAAAGTCTTCCTACATAGTCTGACGAGTTTAGCAGGTATGTCAAAGGTAGACATAGCGTTGTATAGCTCGTCTCTAATAACGCTGTTGTATGCGGCTTTGAAATCGACAAATAGGTGGTAAGTGTCGACTTGAAATTCATTGGTTTTCTCCAGTATCTGCCGTAGTGTGAAGATTTGGTCGATGGTGGACTTCCCTGGCCTGAATCCGCACTGATAAGGATCTATCAGCTTATTTACAAAAGGCTTCAGGCGTTCACACAAAACGGCAGAGAAGATTTTGTAGGCGATGTTAAGGAGACTTATTCCTCTATAGTTGGCGCAATCAGAGGGGTCTCCTTTCTTGTGGATCGGGCATACGATGCTGAGACTCCATTCCTCGGGCATGCTTTCCTCTAACCATATCTTACGGATGAGCTGGTGCATGCTCCCAACCAGGTCATCCCCAGCTGCCTTGAAGAGCTCAGCAAACAGTCCGTCTGCGCCAGCAGCTTTGTTCGACTTGAGCGTCGAATAAGCGCGGTTATGCGCTTGTGGAGGGTGGTAAGAAAAACTGACAGACTTTGTCGCGAACAAACATTAAAATAAATCTTCATTGCTATCTTATTACAGATTCTTTTAAAATAACCTGTTATATATTCACGTACTTCTTTACGACGAATTGGACTAAACAATCACTGTTATTGTGAATTAAAGCGATGCTTATGCACAGAATTTTGGTCGTTAACGCTGTATGAGAAAGGAAAATGACGGAGTTGGTCCTTAAAACCCTTATCATCTGGACATTCCAGAAGGCTATACACTTGGTAGTTGTTTTGTGCAGTAATCTGCTTTAATTAAAGTACGTCGAGTTACAAAACGCTTAAGGCGTTGTTGGATTTGAGTTCATGTAGGAAAGTGTTTGGAAAGATGTACTGTGATTTTGATTTAACTGACAATCACATGATCCAAAATAGAACTATATGTATCAGAAATATGCATATAGGAAGCGACTAACTTTTCCCCCGTTCCCACAGTGCCGCATGGTGTCCATGGTGATGGTGAAATTACTCTCAATTGCTTTTTCACCGAACTCAGACGAAACATCCCCTAAGCCTAAATGTTGATTGCAAATTAAATGATTCCTTCGACAGGGTTCATACATTATTGACCAAAGGAAACGAAAAAGTAGAAGAACGTAATACTTACTGTCACAAAAACTAATTTCTTATTTTCCTACGTATTTTTTGTATCTCACTGACTTGCATGCGGTGGCATTTTTAACTTACCTATGTATTAATTAAAACTCTTTGCTTAATTGAAGTATATAGTCCCTTTTTCAATATACATATAAATTTATTGTTTAGTAAACTAATATAAACTGAGAAATAATGACTTAAAACTACAATATTCAATTCAATTTAATTGATTAACATCAATCAACGATTACAAACATCCTTTTACAGACTAAAGAAAATATTCATTACGATATATATACATATGTATATGAGAATACTCTTTATTATGTAAATATGCATATTTACGCTTGCACAGATAATTTTCAATAAATGTTTTTTGTGACCATTATTCTTTAGTTGAGTGTTTTTACAAATACACAATCCTTTACAAATTATTGCTGCACTAGAAAACATGTTGCATTCGATTCAGTTTTGTCGTTTTTCATTTTTTGTTATATAAATACTGCCAAATGATAACAAACATTTTTATCTTTCTTAACATTTCTCAAAAATAATTTAGAAAAGAATTAAACAACATGTGTAAAAAAAAAACATATTTGATTCAATAATCAAGAATTTTGCTTGCAATTAATTCATCCCTTCTTTAATTTTTTTTATTCATATTTTCATCGAAATAAAATGCAATCAAATCGTAGTTGGATTGGTACGAGCACAAAGATCAAACGACACAATTTTAATATATTAAGTCTTGTCAAAAATTTTATTGTATAATAAGCAATAATAAAAAAATTCGAAATTAAAGTGTGGTCCAATCCGTAATGTAATTATTTTCAGAGAAATCTAAAACAGAATGCAGTAGAATGACATACGAGACCAGATGATCCTTCAGATAAATTGCCCCACAGCTCGAAATCTGTGGTTATGCTGCATCAGCAACTCGAAAGGTGGTATAATATTAAATTACTTCATACTAATAAATTTGAAGCAGTTTGACAGACGATTGTTTAAAATAAAAAAATAAGAAAACAGGTAATTTAAATGATTACTAAACTTTTTTGGTATTTATATTAAATTCCACAAGCTCTTTAGAACTCATTACCTTCGCCAAAAAACGAATAGTGGAGCCACATACCTTTCAAATCAAATCCCACCGACATTGTGGCGCAAAGCTGTACCACACAGTTTTGCTTAAAACCCTAGAAAGTGGCCCTTACAGATGGATGAAAAGGTAATAATAAAATAAAAACTAAGTTAGAAAACATCTAAAATGTACACAGAATCCGTTTAATATTTGCAAACAAAGATAACAATTATAGGACAGTACGCATTTTCGCTTATATTCCACGGTGTGTCGACAGGATAAGGAAGCGATTGGCGAAGAACTTTTGATCGTTGCTTACCCCAGGGAACTGAATTCTGCCGTGCATAACACCGTGCACATTATCCAAGCGTATTTCTTTGCCAATAAAGGAGCCATAAAATATTCTGGTCATTCATTGACGAATCCAAAGGAATCCAAATGGACTCAAATAACTCCCATCAAAAAAAGTGTACTAGAATGTATCAAGTGTTCGGTATAAATGAAAACTGTAATAGCGTCAGCAATTCAGATGATTTGTAGTACAAAGGAAGGATTAGTTAACGAGAAAAACGTTTCGTCCCACTGACCCGGTAAACAACATTGTAACGAGATCAAATTCACCAAATCTACATTCCAAAAGCGCCATGCACGCATGGTCACATATTTCGACAACTGATCTGCACACTCCAATTTCCAAACCATTTGGAGTCATTCCGCATGAAAATTAAGGCGACACTTAACCCGTATACCCAGTTCAATTCACCAATAGCCTTCACTCGACCCGACAAGTCAGCCATGCATCGTGCAGACAGTCGTTATTATTAGTTTTAAATGATAATTAAGATTTAAGTCTGTTTTGTGCAGCGCAAGAGCTCTGCCTTTTTAAAGTAAAAACAAACCAATTTTTTTTTCAAAAATCTTCAAACGAATGTTAGATTAACTTATACGATAAATGTAGTCTTCAGTCCTTTTTTCTTAAGCGATCGTCATAACAACTCACCAACAACACCTAATATTGAAGACCGGTTGGATGAACTATCTACCGATGAACTAAAGAATGAGCAGTATCACTCGGCTTAAAATGCCAAAATATAAAACTTAATAAAAAACAATATGAACACTTCGTTAATGTGTTCTATCTAGTGTTTCTCGAAGTCGGATCTATACGATTCGGAGACCTTAAAAAAAACATTAGATCTGTTTTTAAAACGCAGGTGAAACGGGACTTCGCAAGAAGGCAACAAAACCATGTTACGCAGTGTTATAACTGCCAAAGGTATGGGCACGGAGAGAAAAGTTGTCATATTAAGATTCATTGTGCTACCTGCTCAGAATGTCACAAAACTAGTGAATGCACTTCTAAAAACATCAAATGCGAGAACTGCAATGGATCGCACAAATCAACCGATCGAGCATGTTTTAGTTGTCAAAACTTTCTCGAGATGTTAGAATGGTACAACCAGCTTTCGCATCCAAGATCAGGGATTTTCCTTCAGTCCCTCCACATCGCAATGCTCCAGCTATGGTTACACCCACAGCTGCAAATGTCCACAACTCATCGAATGCATGGACAAAGTCTACCAACAACAATAGTGCGGGGACCAAAGAAGAGCTTTTTACATTGGAAGCAATTAACGCACTCACTGCAGAGATGTTCACCGTGCTGGGTAAATGTACTACTAAGGCTGAACAATTTAATACTATTACTCAACTGCAATCAAGTATCTCTATAAAACCAAATGATGAGCTTGGTACCTTGAGCATAATATTTTGGAATACTAGAAGCATTCGAGGGAAAAAATAGAATTTTATTCCTTCCTTAGGACATATGGTATTGACATAGCACTAGTATCAGAAACTTGGTTAAATTAAACTGACCATCTTTCTAGCTCTGATTACAAATGTTATCGTCTAGTCAGGGAAGGGAGAAGTGGTGGCGGTGTTGCCATATCAGTAAAACGTCCAATTAACCATAAAGTTCTTCATATCATAAGTACGAAATCTATTGTAACTATTGGTGTTGAAGTTCCTTTTGTAAATGGTCTTTCATTTAAAATCTATACTGCATATTTTCCAAGAGGTGTAACCTGTTGGAATTTCATCATCAAATGCCGGCAGCACTTACAACTTCCATACTCGTCATTTGGTCATCTGTCCCTTCACACACTTTCCTGTGATTCACTTCCTTGTCAGTTAGAAAAACAAATGTGTTTGTATTTCAATAAAGCTCCAGAAAAATCCGTGTGAATCTGTTTTATATTTCATCATAACCTCGCCTCAGAAACATATGGACTTTCGCAATGACTTATTAAGGCTTGTAAACACGAACGATGTATTTTTAATAGGCGGTGATTTTAACTGCAGGCATAGACACTTTGTCTTCGTGCCAATGCGTGGGGAAACATTCTTGCGGACTTAAATTCAAGGCATCCATTTGATGTTCTCTACCCTCCTAGTCCCTCCTACATTCCATCAAATAAAAATTGGAATCCCTCAACGCTAGATCTGTTCCTAACAAACATCCCTGAACTTTTTACTCCACCTTTAACCCTTAATGAACTCAGCTCTGATTATCTTCCTGTTAAATGTAGTGCAATATTTTCTCCAGTGCATTGCAGAAATCAAATTTTAAATTCCAAAAATGCTAACTGGAACTTATTGAAGAGACTGATGCGAGCAAAATTGGTAAATGGCAAAGCTCTAGTCAATCCGATATTGACCAAAATATAAGCGATTTTACCCAAGCTATCTTGGAAAGCGTTGAACGGTCAGTACCAAAGAAATCAATGTCGCGACGTAAAGCAAACATTCTTCCACCATTTATGTATTCTGTAGATGATTAAGTAAGAAACACTTGTAGGTCTAGATGGAAACGTACGAGAAATGATTTTTATCTGATAAAAATTCCACCAGTTCCACCAGTCGTGGAACGAAAGGCTTTAAGGCCTGGATAAGGGTAGCAAACCATTCTGGAATATAATTAAAGTAATAAAAAAAAAAGACGCACCCACATTCCTCCATTTAAGGTTGGGGACTCTGTAATGCTCTCGTGTTCCGACAAAAGCTAACGAATAAGCAAACAACTTCCTAGCAAATAATATAACTCCAGCAATCAACTAACCTTCTTAACTGCCACACTGTGTTCACTAATGTAATTTTAACAACACCTAGCGAACTGAAAGATATTATCCGTAGTCTGAAAACGAGAAAATCTCCCGGTTTCAGCGGAATCAAAAATACATGCCTTAAGAATCTCCCAGGCTCTGCTCTCGAGCACTTAACACACATTTTCAATAGTCGCCTTAAACTAGGATACTTTCCTAAAGATAGGAAAGCGGCCAAAATAGTTTCAATTTTAAAACCTAGCAAAGCTCATAATCTGCCCTGTAGTTATAGACCAATTAGTCTTCTCGACTCTCGTAGCAAGTGCCTCGAAAGGGTTATTACGAACAGAGTTGTATCCTTCGTCGGCAACAATGAAATTCCCCTCTCCAACAATTTGGATTTAGAGCTTTTCATAGCACTACCCACCAAGTGCACCGCATTACAAAGGACATAAAAAACAATCTTTCAGGAGGTAAAAGTACTGGTATGATTATATTGGATACAGAAAAAGTATTTGATACCGTATGACATGGTGGTTTATTATACAGGCTACTGAGTGCCAATATGCCACTGTACCTTATCAAAATCATACAGTCATTTCTATCTTTCCGAGGTTTCAGGGTATCTATCAATCAGAGCCTCTCAGAGAACAAAAATATTACTGCAGGCGTTCCTCTGGGTTCTGTCCTTGGCCCAGTTTTATTTAATATATACGTGTCCGATTTCCCAGCTTGATAAACTGTGATATTGCCTCATTTGCTAACGACACATGTATTTGTTCATCAGATTCAATTGGTTCCAACATGGAAACTAATCTGCAATCTGCTTTAAATGCTATCGAAGCTTATTGTAATAACTGGAAAATTAAAATGAATGCTTCCAAGACTGAGGTTGTCTTTTTCACTCTTAAAAGAAATGCTTGTTTCCTTCCAAGCAACAACCTTCTCCTCAACGGTGTTCAGATTGAGTGGAAATTGTGTGCGAAGTATATTGGTATTTATTTAGATAAACGTTTAACGTTCAACCAACACTTACAAGAAATAATTAAAAAAGTGAATGTCACGATAAGGATAATATACCCATTTATATACAGGAAATCACAATTGGACATCACCAACGAGCTATTCATTTTTAAGGCCATCTTTCAAGCCATTATATTCTAAGGGTCTCCTGTTTGGGGTAAATGTGCTAAAACTCATTTGCACAGACTCCAAATAATCCAAAATAAATTGTTAAAACTGATCCTTAATTTACCCTGGTCTCAACAAAGGAAATACATAAAATAGCTAATATATAAATGGTTAAAACTAGAATTGAAAAAATTAGCAATCAGTGACAGTGACAATGACTTGATTTCTAATTCAGCATCATTATGAGTCCAACAAATACTCGCAATATTTGCTTGTTTTTTTTAATTTATTTGCATTTTGTATACCCATTTCGTTAACTACTTATTATTGTCATTGTTGTAAGTGCTCTGAAATTCGAAATCAAGTTCAAAACTACTTCTCTCATCCCTCTTTTTTCCTTTTTTTTTTTTCTTTTTTTTTGGTTTAAATTACGGCTTACGTTAGTGGCTTTTCCTTCAACTTATAAGAAACTCTGTGATATATCATTTAAGAATGTGTACAAACATTTTAGGAGTAAAGCCAAAGTGCCAAATCTCTGTAATATAAGTTAGAACTTAAGACTGTACAATTTCTGCCACAATAAATAAACTTAACTAAAAAAAATGTAGTCTTCAGAAATTTCGTAAATAAAATAATTAAAAGCAAAAAAATGCCGAACGTAAAACTACATGACTTGTTCATAGAGCGTATTAAAAATAAAGAATCAACACAAACAGAATCAGAAAGTCAAAAAGTCAGACATTTTCTGACGTTGTTCGCGTTTTTGGACCACTTCCTGACATTTTTTACACTATTAGTTGACCATATAAATGGGGTCATGACGAATCCGGAATTTTGAATTTCAATTAAGTTTAATTGTAAAAAATTAAAAACCAAACAAAATCCAGAAAGAAATTAAAATATTCGAAAAAAAAATTTGCGCGCGTAATTATTTAAATTTGAACAAAAATTCCATTTTTGATGCTTTTCGCCCCCAAGCCACGTCATTTTTCTTAGAGAATTTTCGCATGACTGAATACGGCTATATTCATCATCAAAACTGAATACACGTGAAGCAAAACTACTGATAAAAACAGAAGATAACAAGAAATAGGTATAAAAAAGAAAATAACAAAAAACAACAATAAATCTCATATATCAACTGAAGTCTACAAAAAAAAAAAACAGTTTGAGACAATATGCCACTTCCTCCTAAACGATCCCGGAACTTAGCACGATCGACCAGAGACGCAGCCAGAATGAGGAACGTTCGTCAAAAAATTATCTTCGAAATTCGAACATAGAATCAACACATTTTTGGAGACACTGAATTTATCGGAATACTCACCCAGAATCTTGACAAGCACGTGTTCAGACTCTGCGACAACTGCTCAGGGCTTCCATTACTGCATTTATTACACTAAAAACACTGTCAAGTACACTACGCGATACTTTCGGCCATACCTGTTTGGAAGAAAATTCCAGATAGTAACCGACCATAAGCCTCTCACATGGCTAATGAGTCTTAAAGAACCGAACTCTAAGTTAGTGAGGTTGCGCCTCAAACTTGAAGAGTTCGACTACGAGATCGCGTATAAAAAGGGAAAAGCAAACACAAACGCAGATGCCCTGAGTAGAGTTAAAATTTCTAACCCGACGGAAGAACAAGAAATCTATAACAACGACGACGACATATATACAATACATAGTGCCCAGGAGAATTTGAATGATGGAATGAGCATATCTGAACGGCCCTTGAATGAATTTAACCTACAGGTCATACTGGAAACTTACGACCGAGGTAGTCCAATGACAATCGAAAACGTATTTAAGAATAAACAAAGACGAACCATATGAAGACCAACCTTCGACGAAAATGAAATGACAGACATTTTCGAGAAATATTTCCCACCCAACAAAATGACAGCTGTGTATACGGATGACTCAACTTTCTCAGTTCTTCAGTCTACCTTCTCCAAATACTTTTCACAAAGCAAAGTCTTTCGCATCATACGATGCACAGATATTCTAACAGACATACGGAATATAGACAAACAAGAAGAAATCATCCGCCACTACCATGAACAATCGAACCATCGAGGGATAAACGAAACATATCTCCATTTGAAACGGGAATACTTCTTCCCAAATATGAGGGATATAATAACAAAAACCCTCAACAACTGCGAGAAATGTAAGTTATTAAAATATGATAGGAATGCCCCAAAACCAATATTTAACAAACCAGAAACCCCCCTGAAACCCCTAGATATCCTCCACATAGACATATACACAATAAGCCACAATCAAATCCTAACCCTGATCGATAAATTTTCCCACTTTGCGTGTGGGTTCACCCTACCTCGCAGAAGCAGCGTCACCATCCTAAAATCTCTAAAAAATTACATAAGCCTTTACGGTATACCAAAGAAAATTGTGTGCGACCAAGACTCTGAATTTGTAGCAAATATCTTTCGAGATTTCTGTAAGCAACTTAATATAAACCTGCACTTCACGTCATTCCAACAGACCAGTAGTAATTCTCCAGTGGAAAGGCTACATTCCACCTTAACTGAAGTTTATCGAATTATCCTATCAAAAAGAAAAGAAAAAAAAGCTTTCGAAAGATCACGAAGAGATATTATCCGAAACTTTTATCACGTACAATAATGCCATCCATTCGAGCATGAAACACACCCCTTATGAAATTTTCTTTGGTAGACCTTATAAACTCTATAAAACCCTAGATTTCTCAAACGAACACGAATATTTATTTTATTTGTTTATTTATTTGTTTATTTGTAGTAATTAAAATCATGTACAAGTAAGATACAGAATCTTTTAAATTCGCACATGCTTTATAAATGTTTGGGAATAACAGATGTAAATGTAAAAAGAAGAAAAAGATAATATGAAATGAAAAAGCAAGTTACAGGCAAGAAAGTTAACAAAGATTTGACAGGTATAATAGATTTAGGAAAAAGAGAAAAGTATTTAATAAATAAAGGAAAAAAGAAAAAGAAAAAAAAATTAAAAAAACAAGGAACAAGAAAGGGTTCTCCATCAGTCATTTTCGCTTAGATACTTGAATAATTGTGATTTGAAAGCGTTTGTGCAGCTCGCTTGCTTGATGTGAATGGGTAGCAGGTTCCACATATGAACCGCATGAACAAAAAATTGTCTTGACGTTACTAAATATTTATGTTTTGGTATAATGAGTTTTAAGGAGCGTTGTGTCCTAGCGAAACGGATACTTTCGAATAGGTATTCTGGTTCTTTAGTGTTTACGATTTTATATAGTAACAGCAAGGTGCGATATTTTATTAAAGCTGTGAGCGAACAGCCTGTAATCTTTTTAGTGTACTCAGAGACGTGGTCGTGCCTTTCGACGCCGTAAATATATCTAGCACAACTATTGTATGCCACGTTGAGTTTCCTGTGTGACTCATAATCAAGTTTGGGAAAAAGTTCGCAACCGTAGATGATTATAGGAAGAATAAATGACTTTACCAGTTTATGCTTCACATGGGGGTGCCCGTGGTGCAGTGGTTAACATCATCGACCGCCGAGCGGAAGGTCTATAGTTCAATTCGCTTCATAGCCAAGAAAAAAAAAGTAATTCCTCAACGGACAAAAGTATGCAACGCAGTTGTGAATGGAAAGTTACCAGATGTACTGCTGCAGGCATAACACTCACAGTATATGGTCAACTGGAATTCATCCTGTGCGTATGCACTACGAAGAAGTGCTTGAACGAATTAGTACGGACTACAACCAAAAACGCGGAATTCGGTCGGCTCTCGTCCTATATAGGACAACCACCCCTGAGAGTTAACGAACATCAACGAACCAAACCACTGCACTCCGTTCAGGTTGTGTGTCTATCACATCATAAGAGAATATAAAAACTCTTGAACCTGCGCGAGTTTCTAAAAAAAAAAAAAAAAAAATTAAATGGCAAATACTTGGAAGTAGGACTTAAACCCCTAAGTGCGCCATATATCTTAGACACTACACTGTTTATGTGCATATTCCAGCTGAGATTGGGTGCAAAATGAATTCCCAGGTTTTTTATTTTATCAACGTAATCGATGGGGTTGTTATTTATAAGCAGAGGAGGTAAAATTGGCGCGTTTCTATCTCTATGAAGTATCAATGCTTTGGTTTTTGATGCATTAAGCTTGAGCATATTATTTGTTGTCCAAGCGCAGACACGATTTAGATCGTCTGAAATTAGATTCATTGCCGAGGTACACAAGGATTTGGGGAACATTGAATAGACCTGTACATCGTCGGCATACAAATGAAAATTACACGTCGAAAAACAATTATATATATCATTTATGTAACATATGAATAAAAGCGGGCCTAACACGGAACCTTGTGGTACACCGGACTTCACGCAAAGATGCGAAGAACATTTATTGTCATGAAAAACAAATTGTGAACGATGGGATAGATAAGATGACAAAAGGTGACATATGGACTCTCCACAATGAAATTGTTCTTTCAGTTTTTTTAAGAGAATTTCATGATTTACGCAGTCAAAGGCTTTAGAAAAGTCTAGGCAGACCATTAACCCAACCATATCATTGTCCATACCTGCACGGATGTCTTCACATACTTTTAATAACGCCGTTGTGCAATTATGTTTGGCGCGAAAGCCAGATTGAAATTTTGTAATCAAACTATTATTGTCGAGATATTTTTTAAGTTGTCCACTCACTAGACTTTCGAAAGCCTTGCTTAGGTATGGTAGTATGGCTATTGGGCGAAAATCCTTACCATCAGGTGATGTTTTGGGCAAGGGGATAATCTTGGCAACTTTCCAGCTTTTTGGGAAGGTGGAGGTAGTAATGATCGTATTCATTACGTGCGTGACTTGGTGCAGTATACACGGCAGAAGTGTTTTAATGAAAGTTGGATGAATATCATCTGAGCCTACCGCCTTTGATTTTATTTTTAACAGGGTTAGTCCAACTTCGACTTCATTCACACCTGAGAGCGAAAAGGAATATTCAACTCTATCTGAGGGGGAGATTGAAATATTACTGTGGTTGTAATTGAAGTTCGAAGATTGGGCAAATTTCATATTGAGAGCTTCAAGGTCTATATCGTTAGGCACTGCAATTTTGTTGGGGCAGATGCCCATTCGACGCACATTTTTCCAAAAACTAGAACTTGAATTGCTATTCGAAAATAACTCTGAATACTGCGTTGCGTGCAGCTTTGTAGTCGTTAAGAAGGACTGAACATCTAAATCTCCTCCACCTAGAATATAGCGAGTCACGTTGCTTTATGAGGCTTAAAACTTCTCTAGTGAGCCATGGAGCTGTTGTTTTTTTCCTAATATCTTTTATTGGCACATGTTTGTTAAAAAGATAGTGAATATTTTTATTGAAGCAGTTTATTTGTATGTCAACATTATTTGTATTATAAATTGGTGACCAATTTAAGCTCAGGCAGTCCACGAATAATGAGGCAACATTCATATTGGAAAAATTATAGATGGATATTTTATTATCTTTGGTTAAAGGCGCTAAATTATTAATGGAAATAAAAACTAGATCATGATAGGAGAAAGCCGGAGCAAAGATCTGATCGTACAGTGAAACAAGGTTACGTTGTGAGACAAGACATACATCAAGAAGCGAAGGATTGCGATTGGGCATAAAATGTGTTGGCTGATGTAGATTAGCAAAGCTAAGATGGAGAGACTCCATCATTTCTATGAATGGGATGTTATGAACATTAAGTAAATTAAGATTTAAATCACCAAGGACAACGATATCTGTGTACAGTGGAGCCAATCTCTCTAAAATATCACGAGGCAAGGAATGATTGGCCACATTTGGTGGCATATAAATGCAGCCTACTAGCAATTTTCCTTCTCTTAACAATATCTCAACAAACACATATTCTATGGGGTGGGAACATACAGACTTACTAACGATGTTAAAATTGTACGTATTTTTAATGTATATTCCAACACCTCCACCCACTTTATTTTCCCTATCCACGCGCACCAGCTTATAGCCGTCAACGTGAAATAAGTCCGAACACATCTCTGGTTTTAGCCATGTTTCTGACAGACACATGATATCGACCTTGCTGCCAACTAAAAGGAGACGCAAATCATCAATTTTATTTTTTACGCTCTGTGCATTAAGATGAGAGATGTTGAGACCCTTTTTTTGGTTACATAAAATGTTTAGCAACGTCTTTGGTTCATATGAGGAACTACTCCAACTAGTTGAGTTTATATTGACCGTTTGTTAAAACGAGAAAAAGAAAATGACAAGCTGCGATTGGCACAAAAGCCTTCAACAAATGCGAGTACGAATAACATAATATACATTAAGACCAATGGAAAACATTTAATTGAGAACATAATACGTTTGAAAGAAAAGGAAAAATAGTACAAAGTAAGAGAAAACAAGAAAATTAATATAAATAGACTAGTGAATAGTATAGGAGAAGAGAAAGAAAAGAGAGAAAGTTGAAAGTGGTAAATAAATAAACGGAGTTGTTGTTGTTTATAAGTTGTCATCATTTTTTGCTTGATGATGTTATTTGGGGGAAGAGCTTGTGGCTGTTTGTTGTTGCACTTTTTTGTTGATTTGCTCTTCGTTCTTCTCTGATGACCATCTCATGGTAATTGTGTTCAGCATTTCTTTATCGTTGATTGTTAGGTTGTTAGTGGTTCTTCGTTCCTTAACGATGACCGATCCGTGCTTGGTAAACACAGAAACCAGCTGACCATGGCGCTTCATATGTGTTGTCAGTTGTAACAAGGCGCGATTTTTGGCAGTGAGACTCTCATTAAGGTAGATATGCTTGTTTGAGTCAAGACCAACATCTCTCAAGCACAAGTGCCTACCGTGGGCTTTGCGATGGAGAGCCAATGATCTTAAAATTAAATTCCGCTCTTGTGTTGAACCAAATTTCATTATTATTGGTGGGTCAGTTGGGCTGTTTCTGTTGTGTGCACGGAAAATGGATTTTAGAGTGGGCGGCTTGCAGTCGATAGAATGACACAGGTGATGAAAAATTGATTTCAAGTTTTCATCCGGTAGTGTGGGAACTCCAAAGAGAATTGCATCCTTAGCTAGCTCATTTCTCTCTAGTGCATCACAACGTAGTTTAAGGTCTGTGAGTTCCGAAGTCGTTATTTGTGGATGCACATTTGTACTCTCTATTTCCCCAATGCGATGCTCTAAATCACTGATATTAGTTTTTAATTCGGCGATGCACTTATTCCAATTCATTTCGATGAGCGCGATCTGCTGCATAACATCATTACGAAGAATATTTATTTCTGCAGAGAAACGCGAGAGAATGGTTTCTGTCTGTGTAGACAAGCGGTCTTCGAGTTCTCCAATGGTGAAGTGGTTCAACGAGGTGATTGTTGTGCTTTTGGGCGTGGGTGTTGGTGTACTCAGCTGCCGAGGGGTTATCACAGATGAGTTGGTGACCACTTGCTTCTTGGAACGGGTGTTAATAGATGAGCTTGAGTTTGAGTTTGAATTAGACTCAAACGGCATGATGAAGCGGACAATTATACTTTGCACAGTGGAATCACTAAATCGAGTGAGTTTTGAATCACAAAGAAGAAAGTCAAGTGCAATGGTAATTTTGATTGGGGGTTATTCCGGATACTAATAACTATTACACAATACCGAACAAATAAGTAGAAACCGCAGACACTAGGGTATTTGTTTTTCGCAAGGGTATGAAAAGAGACCACTAAGAACTTTTGTAAATAAATGTTTTACCGGACGAGATGAGAAGTATGTACGTCTAATCACTCACGAACCATTGAGACAAATATTTGTCCAAACTAGATGAATACCTTAACGAAGTTTACCCTGAAATCCATGAAAGACTAGAAAAGATAGTCACCACCAGAATCGAGAAATTAAATGAGTCTAGAGAGGAACCGGAAGAGATAGCGGATAATGAGATTGTGTTCAGGAAAGAAGCAAGGAGGAATAAACAAACTCCTAGATTTTCGAAACACATAAACCAAAAATCAAACAAATTCACGATACTAACGAAAGGTAATAGGAAAATTCACAAAAGTAAATTAAGAAGAAAAAACAAAACTAAATAAAAAAAAATATATATATATATATATATATATATATATATATATATATATATATATATATATATGTTATATCAGAGCCAACTTGTGTACTCCCACAAGAGCTCGACTTCAAATTCAATAAAAATTAAAAATGTTAACAGCATTGATTTGATCCGTACGCAATGTAAACAAGCTGCGGTCAAATCATATGAGTTAACGACACAAATATTATATTGCACGCGTCGTCCGAATGACATCCGTTCTCACGCCATGATCTACAAAACACCATCTTCAAGGTTGCTGACAACGGGCATTCCATCACGTACGGATGCGCGCGAACACCGTATGAACAGCGTGTCACCTGATCTCCACCATCCACCGGGAGTACAGCGAGCAGCGGAATTTAGTATTTAAGGTAGAGTAAGAAAATTTGTGATTGAGTGATTATTCTAACGTGTAAGGGAAACCGCTGCCCTACAGCGGGAAAAACAAATAAATTTTTTTTTAATAAAACTAATATAAAATAGTTTAATTGGCGCCCAACGTGGGGCCCAGCACGGTCAAAAGTTTCAACGCGAATTTTAAATCGACCCAAAACGGCTCGTCGTTCGCGAAACTCGGTTGTCCCCTCATAAGTCGACCTGAAACAGCTCGCCGCGGTGTGACATACAGTGCAATTGTTCCGTGACCTGGGCCACCCACACAACATCAGACTGCATCGGAGGAGGTCGATAGACCAAATCAACCACGAGGGAGTGTGAAGGCGGTACCCCAGTAGGAGAGCGAAAAGGAAGCATACCAAATTTACCAGCGTGGGATGTCAGCCTTACTTCTACTAGTGTAAGATTTAATATTTAGATATTATAAGTGAAAGTGCCTTGAAATAAGAGAAATTGGAAAAAAAAAAATTATATCGAATAACATAGAATATAGAATATCATAAAGAAAAAAAAGGTGAAAATTAAAATAACCTTAGATTAAAACTTTAAATATATCTAACCCTAATTAATTCTACATATATATTTAATTTTTTTTTCTACTATTATCATATTATCACTACTTTTATCAATAATTATATTAGTAACATAAAATATGCCAGATTTAAGATCCGGTAATACAACTGACCTTACAATGCCAAATCCACAAAACCCCAATACAAATCCAACCGGACCCGTACGTCCTGGTCCCACAACTAGCTCCAACCTGAATAGTTCTTTTTTGTCCAGTGCCTCAAATACAGACCAACAGCAGGAAGTCAGGTCAACCCCGGAGTTAGACAAGCTTATTGAATCAATAGTTCACCAGGTTTTCGAAAGACAAGGACATAGAATTGTCCAAAGGGCTCTTACTTCGAGTAGCGAACATTTTTCGGGTGTAGAACAGACTATCGATGAAAAACATAGGCAAAACCTTTCTGATTTAGACAAAATTCCAGACATTGTTAGGTGTTTAAGAGATTTCTCTGGAGATCCTAGGGAGTTCAGCTCCTGGAAGAAGGGTGTAGATAGGGTTCTTCAGTTATACGATCCAATTAAGGGTACTCCGAAATATTACGGCATACTCAGTGTCATTAGGAACAAAATAGTGGGAAATGCGGATACTGCATTAGAATCGTATAATACACCCCTTAATTGGGACAGTATCTCCAGGTGTCTTGTAATGCACTATGGAGACAAACGCGATCTGGATACTTTAGAGTACCAGATGGCAACACTGGTGCAAGGACACAATACCATTTCTGGTTTTTACCAGGCCGTCTATAGCCACTTGTCACTGATACTGAGTAAAATATCGTGCATGGACATCTGCACCGAGTCGAAAAACATACTGACACAGACGTATCGGGACAAGGCCCTTGATACCTTCATTAGAGGTCTCAAAGGAGATCTACCTAGGTTGTTGGGAATTCGTGAGCCTGTCGATTTGCCACAAGCCCTCCACTTGTGCCTCAAGTTGGAGAATCAGAATTACCGCTCTCACCATGCCAACGGAAATCAAGCTGCGATCAGAAAGCCAAGTAATCCTCCTCAACACCTGACCCCACGAAGAATTTTTCCCCAAACATCTATTAGACAACCAATCCAATATCATACACCACAACGCACTTAGTTTCCTAACCAAATACACCCACGTACTCAGATCTCGAACCAAGCACAACCAACACAAGGGAATAACTACCATACAAACTATAGACCAAACTTTGTGTCAAGACAGACACCTCCTGCTCACGGAGTACTGCAACTCAAAGCGGAGCCAGCAGATAATCGCAGTGGTCAATCAAGGACGCAAGTCCAAAAGGGACCGCAGTTCAGGTCACAACAGATCCGAACTAATAACAATCAGAGAACCTTTCATATTGACACCAATAGCGACCACGCTGCATACGAACAGTTAATTGACTCGGACAATGCAAATCACGACCAACCACTGAATGAGTATCTGGAAGCACAAAACCAATTCGAACAAGACATAGATACCTATAACGGCGAAATCTCAGACTTCACCGATCTCAATTTTTTAGACTAACCAACTCTTCGTTGCCTTACTTTGAAGCAAGGACGAAGAGTGGAAACACCTTAAGAATCCTAATCGATACAGGTTCCAATAGGAATTATATTCAGTCTTCCTTAGTTGCAAATCCCATCGCCAATGACGAAAGCTTCTATGCAACCTCGATAGGAGGCAGCACAAAAATTACCCATTTCTCTGAACTATCTCTTTTTAACTTAAAAAATTTTAAAATCGAATTCTTTCTATTGCCCTCTCTAAAGTCGTTTCATGCGATATTGGGCAATGACTCCCTTAAGGAGCTATCTGCCACCATTTATACTAGAGAAAATTACATGAAAATTATGAATGGATTCAAAATTCGGATCAAACAGTTACCGTCCCAGTCCATCAACACAGTAGTCATGCGGACCAACCATATGTCCCCGAACCAAAAGAAACACCTCGACCTTTTGGTAAAGAGGTATCCTCGATTGTTCTCCGAACCAGACGGAAAATTTACATATATAACAAACGTAAAAGGAGAAATAAGAACTTCCTCCGACCTTCCAGTATATTCCAAAAGCTACCCCTACCCAATGGGTATGAAAGATGAGGTGGAAAGTCAAATCCAACAATTACTCGATGATGGTATTATTCGTGAATCGAAATCCCCATACAACTCACCCGTATGGGTTGTGTCAAAAAAACCAGACGCATCTGGCAAGCGGAAGTATGGACTCGTGATAGACTATAGAAAATTAAATTCTGTAACTATAGTGGATCGATACCCGATTCCAGAGATCAATGAAGTACTAGCTCAGCTCGGACAAAACAAATGGTTTACGGTCTTAGATCTGAAAAGCGGATTTCACCAGATTCCTTTAAAGGAATCTGACGTTGAGAAGACGGCTTTCTCCGTAAACAATGGAAAGTACGAGTTCACTCGTCTTCCATTCGGGCTAAAGAACGCGCCTGCAATATTTCAGCGAGCTATAGACGATATCCTTCGAGAATACATAGGCAAAAGCTGCTATATTTATATTGACGATATAGTAATCTTTAGCAAAGATGAAGACAGCCATCTGAATAACATCAGGGATATCTTTGAAACTCTGGAAAACGCGCACGTCAAAGTACAACTTGACAAGTGTGAGTTTTTTAAGAAAGAGGTTGAGTTTCTTGGATTCATTATTTCAAGCGAAGGAATTAAAACAAATCCCTCCAAGGTTAAGGCGATCTCGGATTTCCCATACCTCAGAACCTTACGTGACCTTCGATCCTTTCTCGGCTTATCGGAATACTACCGGCGGTTCGTAAGGAACTACGCCAAACTCGCAAAACCACTCACTTCCCTTCTTAGAGGCGAAGAAGGTCGCATGCCAAGAAACATGTCCAGCAAAAAACTTATCCATCTAGATTCAGATGCCAAGGACGCTTTCGAGAAATTAAAACGCTCGCTCTCTTCTAATGACATTATTCTCTCATATCCGAACTTCCAAAAAAATTCCAACTTACCACGGATGCCTCTAACTTTGCCATAGGCGCTGTCCTAGAACAGGAAGGGAAACCTATCACTTTCATTTCTAGAACCCTCAACAAGACCGAGGAGAACTATGCAACGAATGAGAGAGAAATGCTTTGCTATAGTCTGGGCCCTACAGTCTCTCAGGAGTTACTTGTACGGTTCAGCGAAAGTGAGAATCTTTACAGATCACCAGCCACTCACATATGCATTAAGCAACAAAAACCATAATTGCAAAATGAAGAGATGGAAAGCAATTCTTGAGGAGTACGATTACGAGTTAGTCTACAGGCCAGGGAAACAAATGTAGTGGCCGATGCCCTATCAAGGTTCAAATAAATTCATTAACCTCCACTGTCCATAGTCACGAAAGTTCCGCACAACATCTTATTCCGATTGCACAGGAACCCATTAATGTATTTAAGAACCAATTAATACTTAACTCCGGAGACAAATCTTCACACGATTTCAAAATTATTTTCCCAACGTACCACCGACACATAATAACCGAAAAAGAATACACCAAGAAAAAGCTAATCGAAATATTTAAAAACTTTCTTAACCCTTCCGTCATAAATGGTTTAAAAACAGAGGAAGGAATCTTGGGAATAGCCCAAGAGATATACCCTACACACTTTAAACAATATAGGGTCCGATTTACTAGAACAATAGTAGAAGATCTAACTGACGTAACTAAACAAGAGGAAGAGATAATTAAGGAACACAATCGAGCCCATAGAAACGGTCGGGAAAATAAGATCCAACTGCTTAAAAGGCTTTATTTTCCACAAATGAGAGCCAAGGTGGAAAAAGTAGTCAAACTTTGCAAAATATGCAAAGAGCACAAGTATGACCGACATCCAAATAAGCCTATAATTCAGGCTACACCGATTCCCCTGTTTCCAGGACATATCCTACATTTAGACATTTACTTCACAGACAAACGAATTATTCTGACTGGTATTGACAAATTTTCAAAATACGCCTTAGCTAAAATTCTCAGATCCAGATCTGCTGAGGATATAAAGGAACCACTAAGGGAACTCATTCTATCCTTTGGAGTTCCTGAGATCATAGTAGTAGACAACCAAAAGTCACTAAACTCCAACTCAGTAATATTCACGGTAGAGAATTTCTTCAGGATAAAAGTTTTTAAAGTGCCCCCTTACACTAGCTCAGTGAATGGACAAATAGAAAGGTTTCACTCAACGCTATCGGAAATCATGCGTTGTTTGAAAACTCAAGATACACATTGCACTTTCTCCGAACTTCTCGACAAATCAATATTAGAATATAACAACTCGATTCACTCCACTATTCAAAGAAAACCAATAGATGCATTTTTCGCTAGGAACCTTTCAAACAACCCAGATAAACTTGAAATCGACAGGTTAGATATTATCAATAAAATTAAAGAAAAACAAATTGCAGACATAGATTATCACAATAAAAAAAGGAGTCCTATCAAACATTACGCCGTAGGAGATGTTATCTACGTAAAAATCAATAAAAGAGTAGGAAATAAATTAACACCTAGATCAGGGATGGCGAACCTATGACCCGTGGGTCAGACACCGACCTACGCAAATTTTTAACTGACCCACGATTGCTAAGCAACCATTTAGATTTTCTAATTTGGGTGGATAATTTATATTCATGTTTGTTATTCTCGATAGTTATGCTAGAGTAAAAACCAGTAGAATCGGTAACGTACCAGCGAAACTAAAGATTCTTAGAACCAACCGTTCTTAGATACAAGTTACAGGCCATATCAAGCTGAATAGTTTGATAAATCATACAACGGACACAAACTGATTAATCCTGCTACGAGGCGAAATCTCCTTCTAGCCAGTACACGCTTACCGCACTTCGATATATACAAAGGCACCTGGCGGTCGCCAGATCAATCAATTACTAACCAGATTGATCACATTGCGATCCACGTCAGACACTCCTCCATTTTCTCCTATTCTTGATGTTCGAACTTTGCGAGGAGCTAACATCGACTTGGACCACTATCCTGTAGTAGCCAAGATGCGCCTTTGCAAACAAGCCCCGAAAAGCACTCCATCTGAAGTTTTGAGGCTTCAAGGCTCCACCACGAAGAAACACCTGGTTCGATGACGAGTGCAGGAGGATTCACACAGCGAAGCAGGATGCATATAAAGCCTCGCTCCATAGAAGAACAAGAGCAGCTCGTGAGCTCTAAGAGTTAAAAAAAAGGAAGGAGCATAAGCTTCTCAGAAGAAAGAAGAAAGAGCGTGAGAAGACCGCGATTGAGGATTTGGAGAGGTGTTACTGCAGGCGTGACATTCAAAAGTTTTATCAACAGATAAAGCAAACATGCCAAGGTTACAAAGCCATAACGAAAGCCTGCACGGACACCTACTAGTAGAATCGCAGTCGATGCTGAGAATATGGAAAAACCACTTCTGCAGACGGTATAACGGCGATGTTAGGTAATATGCCGCGGTCAGGCAGAATGATCAATTTTTCAACGACGACGACCGCAGGGAACTCCGTCACCCTGACCTCAACGAGGTTAAGATCGCCATATCGAAACTCAAATCGAATAAAGCTGCTAGCGCAGACGGACTGTCTGCAGAGCTCTTCAAGGCAGCTGGGGATAACCTGGTTAGGAGCATGCACCAGCTTATCCGTAAAATATGGTCAGAGGAAAGCATGCCCGAGGAATGGAGTCTCAGCATGGTATGCCCGATTCACAAGAAAGGAGACCCCTCTGACTGCGCCAACTACAGAGGAATAAGTTTTCTTAACATCGCCTACAAAATCTGCTCTGCCGTTTTGTGTAAACGCCTGAAGCCTTTAATAAATAAGATGGTAGGTCCTTATCAGTGCGGATTCAGGTCAGGGAAGTCCACAATCAAAATCTTCACACTAGGGCAGATACTGAAAAAAAAAAACCCATGAATTTCAAGTCGACACCCACCACCTATTTGTCGATTTCAAAGCCACGTACGACGGCGTAATTAGAGACGATCTATACAACGCTATGTCTACCTTTGACAGCTCTGCTAAACTCGTCAGAATATGTAGGATGACTTTGGAGAATGCTCGCTGCTCCATCCGAATCGGTGAACACCTTACCGATGGTTTGGATGTTAAAAAAAGGATTTAGGCAAAAAATGCTAACTGAGCATTCTGAGCACTTTGGTGCAAATGAGCGTTAGTGACCCACGAGCTAGTAATGAAATAATATTAACAAAAGTTGACCCACGTCTTAAAAAGGTTCGCCATCCCTGACCTAGATATAGAAAAGAAATAGTGGCCGAAAACAGAGATTCTACCGTTATTACAGAGTCCAGGAAAACCATACACAAGAGTCTAATTAAAAATTAATTCCATAGGTTACTCGTGCCCCTGAGCACAGCAAATGTCCAAATATTGGACTACACAAACGCTCAGCTCATCAAAATTTCTACCGGAGAGGCAAAAATTCAGAATGGATCCTTTAAGATCATTCATGTCATCGAAATCCAGGCGTATAAGGACCTTGTCGACAAACTTGACGAAACATTACAAGCGGACGTAAAACCAAATCATCCTCTTTTTCCAATCCTTACCCTCGAAATCCATCAAATAAAAAACCACTTGGGCAGACTCAAAATTAAAAATAAAAGTCAAGAAAAAAACCATTTGGACAGACTCAAACCTAAAAATAGAAATAAAAGAGCACTCAATTTCATAGGTAGTGCATGGAAGTGGGTTGCCGGTAATCCAGACCACCACGACCATGAGATACTTAAAAATAAAATAAATAACGCTCTAGTAAACAATAATAAACAGATAATAATTAATAGAATGACCATAAATAGAATAAACGAATTAACGAACATAACTAATCAAATTTTAGCTTCTTTTAAGGAAAATGAGAAAGTATATAATACTGCACTTTTAACAATAAAATATAAATTAGGATTGATTAAGGAAGAGATTATAAACATAGCATATGCGATACATTGGGCCAAGGCCGGTATCATTAATTCCTATATATTGACCAATAATGAACTAAGTGTAACAGAAACAATTTTAAAGAAAGAAAATTTACCATATATAAACTTGGATGAGGCCCTAGAATTTATCAATGTTAAAATAGCCTCGAATAATAAAAATATTTTATATATACTAGATGTACCTACTACAGAAAAGGAAATTTGTAAATCCATTACCCTTAAGGCAGTAAAAAAAGATGTTAGAATTAAGAAAATAGAATTTGAAAATGTTCTAGACTGTAGCAATAAGATTTTTGGCAAAACAAAACCTTGTTCAAAATATAATGATATAGAAATTTGTAATAAAAATAGCATATTAGACATTAGTATATCCCCCTGCATTCCTAAGCTGCTCAACGGCCAAGAAGCCTCCTGCACGACCGTTAACAATCAACACATACCGTTTGTCGAAGAGATATCAGCGGGAATACTCCTTCTCAACCAGTTCAACGGACCATTGACAATTAATAATGAATCGATGCAACTAAACGGAACTTACATCGTCCGACATATCAACACGACACTTAAGGTAGAAGGGAGAGAAATAAGCAATTATGAGACTATCCACCATCAGCCCATACCGGCAATACTCCAACCCATCAGTACGCTAACCAAAGAAGAAGAATTCCTCTCGTTGGAGATGCTAAAACAACTGCACGTCAATGAGACAGAGAAAATAGAACTTTTGGAAGAAAAAAACCAAATTAATATAATAACCAACTTTATATTTCTATCACTTCTTACTATCTTGGTTATAATACTCTTAAACAAATGGAGAAAAAAATGCCAAAGTCAACGCTTAGACTCAGAAACCAATTCATCCCCAATGCGCGCTAGAAGAAACAGCGGACCTACCACAATAGGAATTGATGACATCACTAAATTTCTAAGGTCAAAAACATCGAACGAGGACGTCCGAACTTGAGTGCGGAGGAGTTAACGACACAAATATTATATTGCACGCGTCGTCCGAATGACATCCGTTCTCACGCCATGATCTACAAAACACCATCTTCAAGGTTGCTGACAACGGGCATTCCATCACGTACGGATGCACGCGAACACCGTATGAACAGCGTGTCACCTGATCTCCACCATCCACCGGGAGTACAGCGAGCAGCGGAATTTAGTATTTAAGGTAGCGTAAGAAAATTTGTAATTGAGTGATTATTCTAACATGTAAGGGAAACCGCTGCCCTACAGCGGGAAAAACAAATAAAATTTTTTTTTAATAAAACTAATATAAAATAGTTTAATTTATACATACAAGCGGTATTTACATACAGACGGTGTGTATATGCAGATAGAAAACGGTGATAAACGTATCAGTGCCAATAGTTACATACGTATAGCGACTGTATAAGGATAACGAAATCGTAAGTTCCAGCACAGACATTTCCTGTTATTCTTATCTTAAAATGACAAATATAAATGAGTTGAAAGTGGATCAACTGAAGTTCCTTTTGCGACAACGGCTGTTGAAAACAGCGGGTCCACGTGATAAGCTAGTTCAGCGTTTGGTTGCTTACGAGGAGTCAGAAGACATCGAACCAAGTTTACGATAATTCGCGCCGT
Organism: Eumerus sabulonum; assembly: GCA_951905685.1. Classification (NCBI taxonomy): domain Eukaryota; kingdom Metazoa; phylum Arthropoda; class Insecta; order Diptera; family Syrphidae; genus Eumerus; species Eumerus sabulonum. Next base: position 57,766,749 of record OX645064.1, on the reverse strand, counting down.
TAAGAGCACCGCAACAAAGCATGTCATCGATACTCTAAGAGATGTTACTAGCTACGTTGGTATGCCAGAACGAATTATATCTGACCGTGAGACAGCCTTTACCTCAAAAAATTTCGAGAGATTTTGCCGTGAGCATAATATTAAGCGAATTCTTAATGCAGTTCGAACACCGAGAGCGAATGTGCATGCCGAACGCACCAATCGCATCATATTGTCAATGTTACTGCCTACCACAGATAACGAGAAACGCTGGGATGACCACATGCATCTGATACAATAGAGTATCAATACTATGGTAAACAAAACTACTAATTGTTCTCCTTTTCAGCTTCTTTATGGTTATCAGCCACGAGATATATTGCAAAATACACTGGTACAAGCGTTGCATCGGGATGACGACCATGTGTTAAACGACGCTGAGTTGCAGCAAATTCGTGCTAATGCTGCATCCCGGGTTAGTGATCATCGAGCAGAAGCAAAGAAGCGCTACGAGGCAAAGCATTCCAAGCCAAACAAGTACGATCCAGGTGACCTAGTTTTAGTCGAACAGGATCCTGCCGGTACGGGTACATCACGCAAATTGGAACCTCGCTATAAGGGCCCGTTCATCATTACGAAAGTTCTTTCACATGACCGTTATCTAATCGAAGACATCCCACATGCTTCACGGACGCAACGACGTTATAAATCCGTGTATGCATCCGACAAGATGAAAGCGTGGTGTCAAATATCCCCCGATGACCTTGATGAGGATGGCGACGATGACCAGCCCCATGCTTCGTGCGAGGTCGCCACGAATTGTCAGGAAGCCTGCTGTAAGCGTATAACAACCCTGTCATGGATGTGAGCTCTCGACATCCCTGTCTGGTGATCCTGGCATGGCATTTCCACCCCTGACAGCAGTGTGCCATTGACCGTCGAGCGAGCCGTGCCACTTAAAACGTTTCCTTTTGTTCAAATCGTTCTGATCTTATACTTATATATCGATGTATTTAATGTATCTTTGTGTTAACTATTATTAATAATTATTATAATTACTTTAAAGCCCACGAAGCGGTTCATTCCTTCACTTAGTTAAGTTACTTCAAGCTAAGAAGGCGTTACCAAAGGACCGTCGGCTATAAAAACTCGCACCCATATTGGATGATGAAAACATAATACGTCTGGCAGGTCGGATCGATAACGCTACTTTCCTGTCTATAAATACTAGGAGGCCCATTATGCTGCCAAAAGACCATTATGTGACTCAATTGATTGTGCAGTATTATCACGAGCACTTTTATCATCAAAATCACGAGGCCATTGTATGCGCAATACGAACAAAATTCTGGATCCCTCATCTTCGACGACTGGTAAGGAAAGCAATATCAACGTGCCAACTGTGTAAGAACCTATCTGCAGTCCCGGAATCCCCACTCATGGGACAACTGCCAATAGATCGGTTGACTCCCTATGTCAGGCCATTTACATATACAGGATTAGATTATTTCGGTCCATTAAGAGCCGCCATAGGTCGTCGACAGGAGAAAAGATGGGTAGCGATCTTCACCTGCTTATCAGTGCGAGCTATACACCTTGAAATAGCAAAGGATCTATCCTCCAATGCAACAGTTTTATGTTTACGCAATTTCGTTAATAGAAGGGGAATCCCGGTGCGCATAAGAAGTGATAGGGGAACGAATTGTATAGGGGCTAGTAAAGAGCAGTGGTTGGTAACGGTTCAGGGAATGGAAGAAGAATGCACGCGTAGGGGCATAGAGTGGGTCTTTAGTGTACCAGCCAACCCGTCAGCAGGTGGAGTATGGGAGAGGATGGTAAGACGCGTGAAAAGTGTGCTATCATATACACTAAAAGAGGCAGTTCCGCAAGTGGAGACGCTACAAAGCCCACTGATTGAGGCGGAAAACTTAATAAATATTCTTCCGCTTACGCATTTGCCAGTAGACAACATTGAAGCGGAGCCGCTCACTCCCAACCATTTCTTGTTGGGGTGTCCGAACTACGTGCAGACTGCAGCCGTCGATGAAAACGTTTGCCTTCGCAAACAATGGCACATTTTACAACAATTGAAGCAACGTTTTTGGGAGAGATGGATTAGGGAATACCTGCCAATTCTTACAAGAAAAACAAAATGGCATCAACACGTACAGCCAATTAGTGTGGGCGACATTGTTCTAATTTGTGACGACAACGAGGCAAGAGGACAATGGAAGCGTGGTAAGGTCGTGGAAGCATTTTTAGCGTCGGATGGTCAAGTGCGATCGGCTCGAGTTCAAACATCCACCGGAATTTTGCACCGACCAGCATCTAACCTGGCCCGGCTGGATATTCAGAAGTAGTTTCTTTTTTATTATTTGAGTAAATCTTTCGTTTGATTTACGATGGTGAAGGGGGGGGGGGGGGGTATTAATGCCCGATTGAAAGTTGAATGCGCCCATCTCATTAATGCCTGATTATAAGCTGTACGCACCCCGCCATCAACCAAAAGTCGCCGCTGTCTGTCATGCCCTTCTTATTCTCATTTACAAAGGAACTGCGACACGAGGAGGATCGTGTAACTACCATAATTATTATTCTCTGAAATTACATATATAGTTACATTACTCTGTACTAAAGATAATAAACCATTTTCAAGCAAGCGTTGGGTTTCATTTTCACTCCTCGACCGGCCGGCGCCTTTAGCTTCAACATAAGGGCAATGGCACATACGCACTTGGCACTAACGCACCAAATCTATATTGATACTATATACCTCTTGCACCTACCGCTCATAAAATAAGACATTTTAACAATTGTATAATTACACCAAGTTACACTTTGTTATCCCATTGAAAAAAAATTATAAATCAAAATTTTGTAGCTTTATTTAGAGATGTATATACATAAGTACTCACAATTAAATTAAGTTTTCGTGTTAACCCCATTGCTCAGGTTTTTCATTCGATGTGACCATAGAGGGATTCACGATATTCATATATGATTAGTATCCATCAAACAAGGAAAGGAGTGGAAGTGGAAACTTCTATCTAGTGCACCTGATCAATTTAGCACAATGGGTGCTCAATAGCAACTATTGAACCCTACAACCTTGATACAAAGCAAGATCAAGAATCCAGATGAGATGAAACTAGCCTCACTCCACCTGTCCCAAACAAGCGAGCCCCGATGCATCAGAATGGGCCAAGATCCTGGAGAGCCAAGAGACGATAGTTGAGAACAACAACCAGCAATACAAAATAAATGAGCGTCTTTTCGAAGTAGCAAAAAATGCAAAAGCAAAAGTACCTATAGAACGGATCATAAGCCGAACGGACAATGTAATTAAAGCAAAGTTTAAGCAAGACCTAATTAAGCAGGTCCTCGTACTCAAAGAAGAAGTGAATGAATTGGTAAGAGCATGCCAGATGGCTAATGGAGGAATAATCAACACCAATCTCTTAGACTACGAGGAAATCAGAATGTTGGTAAATGAATTGGAGACCTTGCCCTACGGAACTGAGATCGAGGGGATCAAATTTGGCACGCCCATGATATACACTAATAATACGGCGTTATTATACATCCTGTCGATGCCAAAGGTACGAAGACTTCTATTTACTACAAATAAAATTCGCGATCCATAACGGGAAGCAGATTAACAAAAAATTAAACCGGACATTAACTAATCAAAAGGAGTCAAGGAGTGTCTCGCAATCAACATCTCTACGATCTGCAAATCCGAAGCTCTCGAGAAACTACAGGAAGATGACTGCTTCCCTAGATCGCTGAAGGGAGGTCGCACTACCTGCGAATACCGAAGGAATACTGAGGAATTTATGGAATTGAATGGAGACGACACGATCTTCCTCACTAATTTCAACGGGAAACTCACCGGGGTAAATTCAACGGACATGTTCGGTTAAATAACGAGTCAATTCAGATTAAGGACCGAACGTCTACCAGCTTGTCCACGACACGACGACCCTACAAGCCCTGCCAGCCGTCGTAACCAATATTACTAAGCAAGTGGCCGTGGTGCAGTGGTTAACATCATCGACCGCCGAGCGGAAGGTTTATGGTTCAAATTCGCTTCATAGCCAAGAAAAAGTAGTTTCTATACCGCCAAAAGGTATGCAACGCTGATGAGAATGGAAAGTGACCAGACATACTGCTGCAGGCATAACACTCACAGTATATGGTCAAACGAAATTCATCCTCTGCGTATGCAATACTAAAAGTGCTTGGACGAATTACTACGGACTATAACCAACGCGGAATGTGGTCGGCTCTCGTCCTATCTAGGTCTAGGACAACCACCCCTGAGAGTAGTGAACGAACATCAACGACCCCAACCACTGTACTCCGTTCAGGTTGTGTGTGCCAACACATCATAAGAGAATATAAAAACTCTTGAACCTGCGCGAGTCTCTAAAAAAAAAAAAAAAAAAAAGTCGATCTAATAGACCTTCAGACAGTCCATGACCTAGGTCTACAGAACATCAAGTATCTTACCAATTTAACGGGGAGGACGAACATCTCAATGCTGGTGTATGCCTTAATATTCATAATTCTAATCTTCACTGCTATTATGCATGGCACAAAATTAACAGAAAATTAGATCTCCCGACAAAAGGGACGACCCAACAAGGACCAGCTTCAACCGACTCGTAGTCGTTTACTGGATCTACGGGACGTAGATTTTGGAAGGGGGGAGGAGTTAACACCTTCGACCGAGGTCTAGGGCACAGGTCGAAACAGCGCTGCGTGTGGCACTAGCCATGTCATCATTTTGTGTGGTTCACGTTGCTTCGCATATTCATGCCTGTTAATTCAGGTGCATTAAGATCATATTTAGCCTAGTGCAATCGGGTGCGTGTATTGTGATCAGCCTGGGAAATATACTTCGGGCGAACGCGAGTTACGATAGCAGCCTGACCCCGACTACAAATCCCTCCGTGCACCACCCACACACGAACCCCCTCATCGGACTCAACCACGATCATCGTACACCTGACCCCAGTTTGTTTCCCAGCACTCAGCATACGGATCCCCTCACACCACCTACATGCGACACCCCTTTCACCATCAACTCTGTATGACGATATATTGTAATTGCGCAGGTGAATCGACGATATTGCAATATCAGCGTCTGGTCAACTTCCGACCTAATTATGAGCGAATACGATATTGCAAGCTCATCGATTCACCGACGATGTGATGTTTCGTAGCATGTAGAAACATTATTTGTGACAGTCCGTTTGTGGGATTGAGAGTGGAAACTTGTAAAAACAGAAAATAAAAGTAAAAACTATTATAACGTGGAAAATAAGTGTTTTTTTTTTTTGGTTCAACGCGAAGCAGTAGCTATAAGTGGCGCAGTCGTCCGGATCGGTGACGGTTTTTTAAAATCTAACTAATAACCAAGCCTTTCAAACCGTGGGTTTTAACCCTTAATCACCGCAGAACCAGTGAGAAAATATATACGTACATATATGTGAAACTTAAACTAAAATATAGCAAAAACAAAATTCGTTAAAAACGTTTTCAGTTTGTGTCAAACTAACTTACAATCAACTCAAATCAGTAACAAAAGGCTACAAGTGAAAATCAGTGAAAAAAAAAAAAAAAAAAAAAACAATAAGTGCAAATCAAGTGTAGAAGAACTACAACAATAAGAACAGAAGACATTGGAGTCATCAGCAACCGCAAACTAGAAGCTAGAAGTCATCAACCATCATCAGAGGAATCATGAATCTACTAGTTTTTGGGTGCATGTGAGTGTTTTATTGATCATTGTATGCAATTGTAAAGTATAATTAATATATAATCATATATACTGTCCTATATATAAATATATAAAAATATTCAAAAAACAAATGACAAAAAATAAAAAGTCAAGAGAAACAAAATCATTTTTGCCCTATAATCTAAGACAATTATCTAGGAGATTGTATCCTGTGGTAGAAGAAAACAGTTCAAACGAAACCTTTGACTCCTCCTCGTCCAGTTCTTGTTCGGAAAATATGAATATCGATCAGAACAACACCTCAGGTTTGCAAAACCTTCCTCCCACACAACACCTTCCTCCCACATTGCACATAGACACCCCAGCGCTCTCTAATCACATGGATATCTTTAATTCCCTGCGAATCCCAGATGCCATCAAAGACCTGCCTAAATTTGATGGTAATCCACGCCTCTTGTACGAATTCTTAAATAACGTTGAGGAAATCCTCCTGTACATCAGGGGCACAGATAACACACCATATGGCCAAATTTTATTTCGGGCAATCCGAAATAAAATCGAAGGCCAAGCGAACGAGATACTAAACATGTATGGGACTCCCCTTGTCTGGGACAATATAAAGGCAAACCTTATCCTCCATTATTCTGATAAGAGGACCGAGACTTCCCTTATTAGGGATTTACATACCATCCGGCAACAAAATAAAACGGTCGAGATGTTTTACGGTGAGATCATCGAAGTGCAATCGGCATTGTGCAATAATATCCTCATACATGAAACTGACCGAAATGTAATAAAGGCAAAAAAGGACCTTTATTCAGAAATGTGCCTGAATTCATTTTTAAGCGGCCTTAACGAGCCACTCGGTTCGAGAGTTAGGGCTATGCAACCCGACTCATTGGCTGCAGCGCTTACCAATTGCATTAAAGAGCAAAATATCTCGTACCAGAGACGAGCTCAAACACCGGAAATGAAAAAACCCGGCAATATTATCCCGCATCAGTCGCGAAGAAATTTTCCCTAGCCTTACTATAATCAAGAGCCTAACTCTTTCAGACGTCAAAAGCCTCAGTCCTACAGGGAAAATAGATTCAAACCTCAATATAATCGAACACACAATACACAACAACATTCCACTAGTTTCCCTAGAACACATAACCCACAACCACAAACGACTCATTTTTCTAGAACAAATAACCCACAACCACAAACGTCTAACTTCAGAGACAGACAGTTCTCCACTTATCCCTATCCTCCAATAAAACAGAGTCCTAGCCAACAAGTGAGGAACACAAACGTCAATGTACAAGAAGTGTCTAACCCAGTTGAGGATTTTCCACAAAAATCAAGAACAAATAAACCTCCTTACCAACAATTAGACCACTATTTTGACACTGACCCTACCAACATTGTTGAAGATGGAAATTTTTCCAATGTAGCCTCGACGAGCAAACAGGTTACATAAATCCCCAATACCACCCCCCGTCATTACCCTTCATCAACATCTCTTCCCCTTTCGGGAGGCCTCTACGATTTCTTCTGGACACTGGAGCATCAACCTCTTTCATAAACCCCGAATACGTACCCCCTGAAGACGTACTGATTCGTGAACCCTTTACTATTACAACAGTTTTCAAGAGCTACCAAATAAAAACACAAGCTAACATTCCAATATTCGCAGAATTCAAACAAGATGGTATCTTCAAATTCCTCATTTTCAAATTCCATAGCTATTTCGACGGCCTCCTTGGCCTGGACGCGCTGTTGCAAATCAATGCGAAAATCGACCTTGAGAATAGAACGCTTATAACAAAAAATTCTACCCTTGACATTAGCCTCAAATCAAACAATTCCATTAACCCGATAATAATCCCAGCTTATTCGAAAATCCTAGCAAGGATGCCTGTAAATAAATCAAATGGTCACGTTCTCATAAACACGACAGAAATAACACCGAGTATTTCTGTTACACAGGGATTATATAAGGTAAAGAATGGACTTAGCATCGTGGAAATAACGAACTATTCAGAACATGACAAAATCATCTCCTTAGACGAAGCATTGCAAGCGGACGAATATCATCCTGAGGAGTTCATCGAACTCAATAATATATACGAAACCACCAACGGAAATGAACGCGAGAAAAAGAACGTTACGCAATTGATCCGCACTGACCATCTAAACCCTGAAGAACGGGAACAACTCCTTAGGCTGTGTAAGCGGTATACTGACATCATGCACGTAGAAGGTGAACAACTAACCTTCACTAATCAGATCAAGCATAAGATCAGCACAACCGATGATGTACTCATCTATACGAAGTCGTATAGATACCCCTACGTTCACAAGCAAGAAGTTCAGGATCAAATATCGAAGATGTTAGAACAGGGAGTAATCCGCCAAAGCTATTCACCATGGAGCTCTCCCGTCTGGATAGTGCCCAAGAAAATGGACGCCAGCGGAAAGCAGAAGTGGAGAATGGTAATCGACTATAGGAAGATCAACGAAAAGACTATCTCCGACAGGTACCCAATCCCTAATATAAGCGGAATATTGGACAAATTGGGTAGATGCGTTTACTTTACCACTCTCGACTTGGCTAGCGGATTCCACCAAATCGAGATGCATCCCGATCACATCCCAAAGACAGCGTTCACCGTAGAGGGTGGGCATTATGAATACCTCAGAATGCCTTTCGGGCTTAAAAATGCCCCCTCTACCTTCCAACGGGTAATGGACAACGTCCTTAAAGAACTAGTGGGCAAAATCTGCCTGGTCTATCTGGATGATATTATCATCTATTCCACCTCTCTCCAAGAACACCTGGAGAGCATTAAATTGGTTTTCGACAAATTACGAAAGTCCAATTTTAAAATCCAGATGGACAAATGCGAGTTCCTAAAAAAGGAAATCGAGTTCTTGGGTCATGTTATTACCCCCGAAGGTATCAAGCCTAACCCTCGCAAAATAGAAGCTATTAAGAACTTTCCGCTTCCTAGGACTAGTAAAGAGATCAAGTCGTTTCTAGGACTTATAAACTATTACAGGAAGTTTATAAAAGATCTCGCGAAATTAACAAAACCACCAACCAAACCAAAAAGGGAGCAGATACAATCATAGACGAAGGCTATATAAAAGCCTTCGAGATCTGCAAAAACTTATTAACAAACGATCCGATCCTCATTCACCCGGATTTTACAAAACCCTTTATTCTGACGACGGATGCCAGTAATTATGCACTGGGTGCCGTCCTCTCCCAGGGTAGAATCGGTAGCGATAAGCCGATTTGTTTTGCAAGCCGAACTCTCTCCTCTTCCGTATGTAACTACTCTACTATTGAGAAGGAACTTCTCGCTATTGTCTGGGCGACAAAGTATTTCCGACCATACCTCTTTGGTAGGAAATTCCAAATCGTTACAGACCATAAACCCCTAACCTGGCTGATGAGCCTGCGAGAACCTAATTCGAAACTTGTAAGATGGCGTTTAAAATTGGCAGAGTATGAGTTCGAGATCACATACAAGAAAGGCAGAGCAAACACGAATGCTGACGCTCTAGGCCGCATCAAGCTGAACAATCCAAGTAACGAACATCATGAGGTATTTAACAACAACGAAGATCTGGAAACAATGCACAGCGCTCAGGAGAATTTGAACGATGGGATCCCCATCTCAGAAAAACCCCTGAACGAATTTAACATCCAAGTAATTCTAGAAACGAACGATAAAGGTTCCCCAATGACCGTAGAGACCATTTTTAAAAACAGACAAAGACGAACAATACGAAGGACGCAATTTGACGACGACATAATGATTAACGTACTAAAGAATTTCTTTCCACCTAATAAACAAATCGCAGTATACACCACGGACGAAATATTTTCAATCGTCCAAACAACATTCTCCAAGTATTTCTCAAGGAATAAGGCTTTTCGCCTGATCAGGTGTACTGAGATATTAAAGGACGTTCGACAACCAGACGACCAAGAACGAATCATACGGGACTACCACGAACAATCGTACCACAGGGGTATCAATTAATCCTATCTCCACCTAAAACGAGAATACTACTTCCCCAATATGAAGGAAAAAATAACCAAAACGATAAATTTTTGTGAGCAGTGTAAACAATCCAAGTACGACCGCAACCCTCCCAAAATTAAATACGTCCAACCTGAAATTCCTATGAAACCTTTAGAAATCCTACATATGGATATCTATAGTATCAATAACAACCAAGTCCTTACCATCATTGACAAATTCTCTAGGTTCGCTTATGGCTTTACGCTTACTTGCCGAAGTAGTGTTACCATCCTTAAGCACATGAAACAGTATATAAGCCTGTACGGCATACCCAAAAAGATCGTATGTGACCAAGGGTCGGAGTTTGTTGCGAATATATTCCAGGATTTCTGTAAACAGCATGGAATTATTCTGCATTTCACGTCTTACCAACAAACGTCCAGCAACTCCACCGTAGAAAGATTGCACTCAACCTTAACGGAGATATACAGAATTATATACTCAAAGAGAAAAGAAGATAAATTAACAACGGATCACGAAGAAATGCTAGCGGAAACCCTAATAACTTACAACAATGCCATACATTCAATTACGAAACACACCCCATATGAACTATTTTTTGGTAGGCCATTCAAATTTTTCAAAACGCTGAACCCCTCTAACGAACATGAGTACTTGAACAAATTAAACGAATTCCTGGATAACCTTTACCCAAAAGTGCAAGAAGAGGTCAAGGCTATCACCGAACGTGGGATCGAGAATCTGAACAAGAACAGGGAAGAGCCAGAGGAGACAAAGATCAATGACATAATATTTCGAAAAGAAGTTAGACGTAATAAATTGACACCTAGGTTCTCAAAACACATAATAAAGAAAAACAATAAATTACGAGAAACGACAAAAAGCTTCATAAAAGTAAAATAAGAAGAAGAAATACTAACAAACGCTAACACCCTCACCCACTACTAATTCCTCACAACCAGTCTATCAACCCTACTTTTCTATCCCTCAAATCTATACTCAAATATGCACGATCAGAGCATAGCGTGATCGTAGCCTGCCAACAAAAAGAACATGTAACCAGGGCATATGGTTAGCATGATTCTATCAAAATAAATAAATTAAAACGATTAAAATAAATACAAAAAAAAAAAAAAAAAAACAAAAACAACGAACATGTAACCAGGGCATATGGTTAGCATGATTCTATCAAAATAAATAAATTAAAACGATTAAAATAAATATAAAAAAAAAGAGAATATGTAACCAAGGCATATGGTTAGCATCATTCTATTTCAATAAAATTTAAATTAGTATTATATATAGATATAAGAATACCATAATTCAATAGTAGTAAGTTAGTAATAAGTCGCACAAAATTATTGCACAAACTACCATAAGTTTAAACAAAAAAAAAAAAAAATAAAAAAAAAATTAAATAAAAAAACCCCTACCATCCCTTATTACTCCCGACTCATCCCCCATTTTAACACCCCTCCTTTACACTTCCAGCATACCATTCATTTCCACCCAACTAATTGAGGTTCACAATATCCCAAAGGACCGTAGCATACTTCCCCTCCGACTAGGAACATCGAGAATCATTACTAATTTTCACAATCTTATCCACATTATTAACCTCGACGAATATGATACTAACATACGAAAAATATCTGATACTTTAAATACCTTGCAAAGGTATGCTGTTAATAAGAACACAATCCAAATAACCCAACTTATACTAAAAGAACTAGAAAAGAAATTCCATGCAATATATCCCATAATTAGAAGAAAAAGAGGTCTTATAGATGGATTAGGTTCTACAATCAAATTCATAACCGGAAATATGGACGCACAAGATGCGCAAAAACTCAACAATCAAATAGAAATGATAAACTCAAACATACGAAACTTCACACATGCAATAGGTAGACAAGACACAATAAATTTCCATATAATTGACAGGCTTAAAAATATAACAGATCACATAAACCATGAACAAAACATTATAAAATCATATTTAGAGAACTCAGCAAAAAAAGTAAAAAGAGAACATGAAACACTGCATGAGAATCAATGCCTCAACCAAATTAATTTCAATATTGACTTATTAACAAATCATTTATCCGATATTTCCGAAGCATTGATTCTCAGCAGATTAAACATAATTCCAACATTTCTACTAAATACTAACGAATTAGAATTGATACAAAATAAACTAAATGACCAAGATATTAAAATCACTTCTACAGAACAGTTATACGAACTATTGAAATTACAAGGATACTATAATGACACGACAATAATATTTAATGTGCAAATTCCAAATTTTTCCAAATTAAAATACTCCCTATATCATGTAATACCCCTTTCTGTTAACGAAACCATGCTTATAGCAACCAAACCATTTATTGCATACAATGATCGGTACATACAGCACTTTAGCACAATTTGCCCCAAAACTGGAGAGACCTTCATCTGTACACAACCCGACCTTGTGGAGAAGACCTCAGAATCCAAATGTCTTGGTAGATTGCTAGAAAACCAATTAGCACACTGTGGGTTCGATGATGTGGGAAAAATAGAATCAATAACACAGCTCCAACCTAATCTCATACTTTTTACTAATACACCACAAGTTTCATTTAACTCTTCCTGCAGCACAAGAACTGGTACAATACAAGATACAGCTTTACTACATTTCGAAGGATGTAGCGTGCAGATCAACGGCATCACGTATGAAGACAGCCCCCTAACATTCTGGGATCACGTCCACCTACCACCACTCCCTAGCAACGAAATTAATGCAACACACGTGAACGATGTCATCAACTTAAGAAAACTTAAGGAATACAACTTCCTCACAGAATCGAAGCTGATTAATCTAAACACCAGAACCGAGATCCTTCACTATATGACAACATCATCAACAGCCGCCTTCATCATCATAGTCATCATAGTCACAATCATAATCTTCATGAAGAACAGATCCCAAGGCCTACCGCAGCCTCCAGCCTTACAATCCTTCGCTCCAGCCCCAGTGACATCACTTTGGCCATCGCTCTATTCCAAGGGGGGAGGAGTTACGATAGCAGCCTGATCCCGACTACAAATCCCTCCGTGCACCACCCACACACGAACCCCCTCATCGGACTCAACCACGATCATCGTACACCTGACCCCAGTTTGTTTCCCAGCACTCAGCATACGAATCCCCTCACACCACCTACATGCGACACCCCTTTCACCATCAACTCTGTATGACGATATATTGTAATTGCGCAGGTGAATCGACGATATTGCAATATCAGCGTCTGGTCAACTTCCGACCTAATTATGAGCGAATACGATATTGCAAGCTCATCGATTCACCGACGCAAACCGATGTTTCGTAGCATGTAGAAACATTATTTGTGACAGTCCGTTTGTGGGATTGAGAGTGGAAACTTGTAAAAACAGAAAATAAAAGTAAAAACTATTATAACGTGGAAAATAAGTGTGTTTTTTTTTTGGTTCAACGCGAAGCAGTAGCTATAAGTCGCGCGTGAAATGTCGAAAAACTCCGTGAAAGAAAAATATATGGAAAGTGTTTGCGTTACGCAACATGACGACACGATCGGAAGGGAATTTTCCTGGAAAGGAAATGTCAAAATCATAAATATAAAAATATTTGAAATGAACAATAAAACACACAATTTTCTTATAGCGTTAATACCAGTAGGTTTCCTTTTTTTCGGTAACTCTGTAACAGTTTTTTTTTTGCGCGGACTTTTTTTCCCGCTTTTCTTCTCTTTGGTCCTTCGACGCCTATTTATCAATTTGTTTAAATACGCAAACATTCGCGGCATATAATATATACGCGGCATTTAGTATATTGCCTTTGCTATACTCGTTTGTGGGTTCGGGAAAAACAATAAAGAGATACATACATATCTACAATACTCATCGAACGATTGGGAATTACAACGCTAGCGTCTACACCACCATAAGATTTCATCGTGGGACCCCAGCCGGAGGTCGACAACAAGAAGGACTATTTATAACTGCCATTCCAAGAGTGCATCGCATCCACACTCGAGTGGGTCTTTACCTGATTAGGTGTGCAAATATCAGGTACGCATACATACAAACATATATGCATAAATATAAATAAGGGTGTATGAAGTAAGGGTGTGTAAGATGAAGAATAATGCGTTAGAATACTGCCTAAAGAAGTTAGAAAAAGATGTATCTAATTTCGCGAAAACAGGTTCATCTAGGCGCACAGTTAATTATTTAAGGGGTCGATTGTCTCTGTTAGAGAAGTTAATGGAAAACGCGGAGATCGATTATCAAAAGGAGCTATCCAAGTTGAATGACGAGGACGAACCAAAGGAAAATACAGCGGAGGTCACCTGTGATAAAATACGAGAAGGCTATTTGGAATATCGTAGCGATCTTCTCGATTCTATCGACAAGGTACAAGATTCAAAGCCGTCAACCAGCAACATCCAGCAAAATAGTAATCAGGCAACAGAATCAACCCCCATACGAAACATGACGCGCCTTTCGTGATCTGTTCGAGTCTCTCATTCACAAAAATACGTCGCTGTCAGAGACCCAAAAAATGCATTATTTGAAGTCGAGCGTGTCCAGTGTAGCGGATAAGATTTTGGCTCATCTAGGTATGGACATAGGCAATTACTCGAAGGCGTCGAAAATTCTTACGGATAGGTACCATCATCAGCGCTTCCTGGTGACAACACAGTTAAAGTGTCTGTTTACCAGCTTTCGATATCCGAAGAACGGGCCGAGTCTATCAAGGCGCTATTGGATACATCGACAGAAGTGGTGCACAGTTTGGCACATTTGAAGGTCCCTGTGGAACACTGGGATGTTGTAATCATCTTTGTGCTTCAGCAGAAACTACCCGCAAAAACGCGACATCTATGGGAAGAGAAGTCGGGCTCCAAATCCGACAGCAAAGCATTGCCAACGTTTCCTGAATTTAGCCAATTCTTGGGGACTCGGTTTCGTACGCTGGAAGCAGTCAACCAGCAGCAAATACGAGTCACGCCAAATCTCAGCAAGCCTCCGTCGCACCGAAACGTACTGCATACAGCAACGAACAACATCAAAAATTCCTGTCGAATATGCAGCAAGGGTCAGCACGCCATAAGGAAATGCGCTAGATTTTTAAAAATGAACATCACAGATCGTTGTAAACAAGTGTCTAAGTTAGGAATGTGCCGAAATTGTCTGGCATATAGCCATACACTTGAGCATTGTCCGAGTAGTCGGCGATGCTATTATTGCCGACAGACGCAACCACAGGGCAAACAAACACTTTCGTTTCTCAGGGTGGTCCGTCAGAGTCAAACACTTCGTAGCTGCTGCAGCTACTTTTCAACCATCAAAAGGGGACACTCCTCTGATAAATCCCAATGTAAACGCCTTTTACACAACTAACCAACTAACTCAAGTTTTGTTAGCAGCGGCCTTAGTCAAAGTGCACTCCGTGACAGGGAAATCATTTTAATTGCGAGCCTTGTTAGACTCAGGTTCCGAGGCTAGCTTTATAACTACATCAGCTATTCAGATGCTTCGACTCCCGCTAAAGTCAACCTCCGTTAAGGTCTCTGGGTTGGGTTTGGTCAGCAACGGCGTCTGCACAAAGATGGTTGATCTCATTTAAGCATCCCATCACTCAACGTTTAGAATTTCCACGCAAGCCCTCGTTCTCAAGTCGCTGTTTGGGCATCTTCCGATCCACAACTTGACCAAACAGGTTGGGAACAGCTAAGAGGTCTGACTTTAGAGGACCCCAATTTTTTTCAGTCAGCCAAGGTGGATTTATTGCTAGGTACGGATGTCCTGGCTGATATTTTGATGCCAGAAATGGCCAAACCAGGAGACAACAATTTACCTATCTCCCAGAAAATTAAACTAGGGTGAATTCTATTTGGAAGAGCTCCCAACGTATCCCTCCGAGTCAACAATTTTCTGCAAACATGTAATCTCGACTCTGAACTCCATAGATTCCGGGAGCTAGAAGAGACTCCTGACCAACCATATGAAGAGCCAGAAGATATCGAGTGTGAAACCCATTTTGCCAAAATGTTCGACGGCTACCGGATGGTCGCTTCCAAGTGGCTCTTCCGTTCAAAGGAGCGGTCCATCCCATGCTTGGTAGATCACGAGAAGGAGCTCTTGCTCACTTTAAGAGCTTGGAACGCAAGCTGGAAAAGAATCAAAATTTACGTAAGCAATATACAAACTGTCTGGAAGATTACTTGATCCTCGGCAATATGGAGGAAGTAGCCGAAGATTCTGTTCTGCACAACTATTATGTGCCACATCACGCAGTTTTTAAGGAAAGGAGTCCGACTACCAAACTTAGAGTGGTAGTTGACGCCTCTTTTAAGACAGCTGATGGTGTCTCATTGAATGACCAGTTGATGACCGGGCCGGCACTCCAGCAGAACATCACGGAGATTATTCTCAGATGGCGGTTCTATCAGTACCCGTTTACTGGAGACATAGAGAAGATGTACCGAAAATCAGAGTATTAGAACGTGATTCCGATTATCAGCTGATCCTGTGGCGCAAGGAACCAACCGACATTTTAAGGACATATCCCCTCAAAACTGTGACCTTTGGCACATCACCTGCCCCATACTTGGCGATACGCACACTTCGGACCTTAGCAGAAGAGGTTGGTGAGTTCCACCCCAAAACTGCTTAGTTGATCCGAAATTAAATGTACGTGGATGATTTAATTTTCCGGAGCTGCGAGAAGCAAAAGAAAAAATTGCCGAAGTTAGGTAGGTTCTATCCAGAGCTGGGTTTTACCTACGAGAATGGACAGCCAACCATAAGGAACTTCTTAACAATGTGCCCAGGGAAGATCACGAGGCATCCTTCTCTCTACCCACTGAAGGGACAGACCGGGTAAAAACATTGGGTATATACTGGCTCCCTCTGAATGACGAATTCGCGTTCAGCTATACAGCCACGGACTGTCAGCAGCCAACTAAAAGAAATATACTATCGTCGATAGCTCGCCTCTTCGCTCCAATGGGTTGGATCGCCCCTTCTATAACACTACCAAAATATTAATGCAGCTTCTCTGGGCTGGGAGATAAGATGGGGATGACCCGGTTGATCCTGACCTTCGGGATAAGTGGCAGGTGATATATTATGATTGGCCGGCGATCAACAACTTTAGGTTTCCACGGTGGCTTCGCACTTCCGCTAAAACTACTCGTATCCAACTGCACGGTTTCTGTGATTCATCGGAGCGGGCATATGGAGCAGCAGTGACCCTTCGGGTGGAAGATGAAGGCGGGAATATTGAGATGCATCTGGTGATGGCCAAATCGAAGGTCGCACCAGTAAACCCAGTCTCTCTTCCGAGATTAGAGTTATGCGGAGCTCTCACACTCCCGAAACTACTTCACCATATCACACAGACTCTTGAGGGGAGAGATATTCCCACCTTCGCATGGACAGACTCCATGATCATTCTGTGCTGGATACGTGCAGAACCCGCAAGGTGGGACACCTTTGTCCAAAACAGAGTCGGGGAGATTCAACGTCGAACGAAGGCCGACCGATAACGCGTCAAAATCTCTCGAACGAAAGGCACGGAAAGAATGAGTGGTCCAATAAGTCCCTCGGAACTTAATCTGGCAACAAAGATTCTGGCCCACTCATTTCAACTCGAAATGTTTCCAAGGGGTGGATAAAACAAGAGGTACGCGTTCCTTGAATCCATTCATAGATGGTGATGGCATTCTTCTAGTCGGTGGAAGACTTAAAAATGCAGATCTTTCCTTCGATCAACAACACCCAATAATCATGGAACTATCTCACTATCACTACACCATCACTACATACGATTGTTAATCCGAGGGGCACACAGGAGGACGTTTCATGGCGGTATCCAATTGATGATGATGGGCACTTGCGCAATAAGTATTGGATATTTTAATTAAAAAGAATTGTCAAGAAACACACACATGAGTGTACAATCTGTTATAGGTACCGCAGCAAAACGGCTCATCAATTGATGGGAGATCTTCCTAGTCCCAGGGTGAATATAACGAAGCCCTTCACGCACACTGGAGTTCACTATGCTGGACCTTTGAGCTGCCAAAACCTATAAGGGTTATCTGGCTTTATTTGACTGCCTGACAGCCAAGGCACTTCATTTGGAGGCTGTAACCGGCTTAACAACGCAAGCCTTTCCCGCAGCTTTGCGACGGTTTGCAGCGCGGAGGACTCTGCCACGAAATATACAGCGACTGCGGAACAAATTTCGTCGGAGCCGAATCAGAACTCCACCGTTTATTGGACCACGAGAGGCATGGTTGGAAGGAAATCGCGGAAGTTTTGGCAAATGAAGGAATTCAGTGGAAATTTATTCCACCTGCTTCCCCTAATTTCGGAGGGCTATGGAAAGCAGGCGTAAAGAGTGTGAAGTACCATCTCAAAAGAGTGGTCGAGAATGGGGTATTTACTTACGAAGAATTGTCCACGCTTCTGACACAAATTGAAGCGTGTCTTAACTCAAGGCCTTTATGCCCCCTTTCAGAGGATCCAATACAATACAACTCACTATGAAGACATCGTCCTAACTCACCAAATACCACAATAAAGCTTTTACGTCATTCAACTTCCACTTCCGTTTCCTTGCACTTCGGTGCTCCGTAGACAACGGTCGAACCCATTCACAGAACACGTACAGATACAGTCCACTTTTAATACATAAGCCACACAGTACGCATACACACAACAAACTTGCACATATCCTTACAAAAACAAATCAAACTGAACAGATTTGAAATTCCACCCTTAAAAAAAAAAAAAAGAGAATATGTACCCGTAATCGTAATAAAGGACCCAACAGAAACCGTAATTTACTCCAATTCGCTCACATCCCGAAGTACTTGCATATAATTATCACTCACATTCATAGTATACCCCCCACTGAATCGATCAAACTCGATCAAATCAAAAAAAAATACCAACACAATTCATCAGTCAAGCCCGGCTGGAGTCATCGCACGGCGAAAGCCCTTCGCCATTCATACGGAATTCCAGTCCATAAACCACCAGCCACTCAACAATCCGTCGGCATTCACCGGAAGTTCCCGGGGAGGGGAGAATGTTTGCGGTACGCAACATGACGGCACGATCGGAAGGGAATTTCGCTGGAAGAGAATTGGAATTTCACTGGAAAGGAAATGTCAAAATCATACATATATAAAGATTTGAAATGAACAATAAAACAAACAGTTTTCTTATAGCGTCCAGTAGGTTTCCTTTTTTTTGGTAACTCTTTAACAGTTTTTGAGGTGAAACTTCTTTAGGCACGCTCGACTTGGGGAGTAAACTGGTGAATGCGTGACGAGAGCGTTACGAAAAGTGTGATCGGGCGAGACGAACGGAATTTGCGAGGGAGATATAAGTTAGTGAAGATAGAAAGAGAGAGAGTTGCGTTGCATGTATTGCAGTAGGGGCAAGAGAGGGCAGTGCGCGAGTTACGACAGCAACATGACCCCTTCCACATCCGCCGGAAATACCCCGCACACCACCGACACATGAACCCCCCCTTGCATCATATTCACCGCGACCATCGACTCGCTGACCCCAGATTATTTCACAACTCCACGACCATACGGACAACCAACGGACCTCCGCCGCACACCATCTGCACATAAGCCCTTTTTACCTACACGCCATATATGACCCAATTATACGAAAATACCATGTATTATGTTTCACACTTTGTGATTGCACAGGTGACTTCCAATAATTGCAACTATGCGTCTGGATGACATCCGCTACAAGTCCAAGTTCTTGGAACTCACCTCCGCAAAACATATAATTATGAATGTTAGATTTAAGAATTCATTCGATGTAAACCAGTGGAACCGATAGGTTCTAAATAAAATTAAATTTTTTCGACTCCGTTGTTTCGAGTTCCGTAAATCGCGCGAGTTACAAGAACAACAACCAACATATGAAATACTATCAAACATCGATACCCAACAACCACATCAAATGTAACGTTATCAATTCTATCGGATAGCATCGACACCGGCAGCAGCGTCATCACCTTCCATCTGTAGGGAATACACTACACCACATACCAAATCCATGACCACGCCAATCCATGACCACGAACAACCAATTGTCTACGCCCAGCATTACACTCAGTGCCCAACTACTCAGTTCGGTCTTGATCTACATATGTTACTTTCCTGATCGCTTTGCTTAGCAGTGACACCAAATCACGTGCACTTGAAGGCAAAGCAAATGCGAAAACAAAGCAAATATGAAACATAAACAAACCAAGTCGGCTGAATGGGTACAATGCTGATGATGCGCTTGTGACTTTGACCAATTGCCCGGCGTATAGTGCGCTTGTGCCAATTACACAATGGGGATAGATCACCCAGAACAGACGATATAAAAGGAAAGAATTGAAAGGAAGAAGCAGCAGTAATAACACACCGCCTAACACGTAACCTTTAATTTAATTTAAATAAATGCACATTAACAAATCTACAGCGCGTGTTTTACTCTCCGCGGGATATTCTTCTCCCTGTCGTTTAGGGAAAGCACGATATCCAGCGAATAACATTTTGGTGGCAGCGGTGGGATCCACGAAAAGGATTCCGCTACCAAAATATACGAGCTTAAAACTCGATGCGTATTCTGGGGCTACACACCAGAAAGTGAAAAGTGAAAGACGAAAAGCGAAAAGTGAAAAAAGGAAACAACAACCGACAGCAGCAGCAGCAGAAAGAAGAACAACCGACCGCAGCAGCAGAAAGAAGAACAACCGACAGCAGCAGCAGCAGAAGGAACATTAACCAACAGCAGCAGCAGAAAGAAGAACAACCGACAGCAGCAGCAGAAATATTAACATCATTAAACGTAAATATTGTCATATGGTCCTTTAGTTTTACATATAGTTTAGTTTACATATAGTTCTTGTTACTAGTTGTTAGTTTTACGTATAGTAGTTGTTACTTTTGATTCTTCACCGTCTGCGCGATCATTTTCAAACATTTTTACCCGACGCACCGCCCAAACTTTGAAGCTATTCAAAGCCCTACCCTTCTTTCTCCATAACACCGACCCCATAACACTCTCCGAAACATCCACCATGGACACGAGAATTTCTCTGAATGACATCAATAGCTTCATTCCTGCTTTTGACGGCAAGCCTGACGAACTATCCAAATTCATTGAATGTGGCAACACCCTCTTTTCTTACATAAGAGAGGAAACGCAGCACAAGTTATTCCTTAGTATTGTTAGGACTCGGCTCCAAGGCCCTGCCTTTGAGCTGATAAGACACAAAGAACTGGCGACATGGAAAGATCTGGTAATTGAGCTGGAATCCCAGTTTAAGGAACACAGATCTCGCACTTCCGCGCAGAACCAGCTTCTGGCAGTCAAGCAAAACGCCAGAGAAATGATCAAAGAGTATGGTGACAGACTCTCTTCGTTACTTCTCGCGCTTGACTCAGCCACGTACGATAGTCCCAACGAAAAAGCCGTCCAAGATTTCCTTATCAAGGAAAACCACAGACTTGCTTTGCAAACATTTGAAGATGGAATTACGAATTATAGATTAAGATTGCTAGTCAAATCCCACAGTGCCGATCAATTGAAAGAGGCAATATCTTACGCCGTCGATCAATCTCTCCGCATAAGTCACGACAACTCCTTTTCCACATTTTCGGAAAGAAACAACACACCTCGACTTATCTGTCAGACCTGCAATAAAACAGGCAACACTTCGGCAACCTGTTCTCGGAACACTAATTTGCCAAATTTTATTCCCCGTTCCATTAAACATGAAGCACAGTGCAACCTGCAAACAATTCGGTGCGGCTATTGCAGCAAGCCCCATCACACGGAAAATGAGTGCCGGCCCAAGATGTCTCACTCAAGACAGAACCAAGTCTCTCGATACTCTAATAATCATCAACTTCACTTTCAAAACCGCGGTAACCGATATCCGGATCACGTAAATCGACAGGTTAACTTTCATCATGTACAACAACGTCCCCATACACTGAACAACAATACGGGAAACGACCTCCGGTGGGAGGAGGTAAACGGCAACTCTCCCCGACTAAGAATCCCGGCCGATGTACACGCCCAACCATATTCTCAATAAAAATTCCCCTCGTTCCTAATAATAATTTATCAATGATACAAGTCCCTTTCGAGGACGGAAAATACAGAGATCTAATCATAGACACTGGTGCTGAAATCAGTATCATGTGGAGCTCCACCAATTCGCCTTTACTATGAGCGGTGAAAAGGTGACGAGTTCTAACATGACCACTGAAACCATGCTTTTCCAAATGGAAGAAGATTCAATTAAAATATCACACCCCTTTCACATCCTGGACCACCAAGCCCAACCAAACTTCGACGGTATAATTGGGAACGACTTTTTAATAAAATACAAATGCTACATTAACTACCGCGAACATTTCTTAATTATTAATCCCTTTGTACCAAACTCCACTGCCATTATTTCTGGGCTAGGAAAGGTATTCAATAAATATCGGCCCCCTCAGAACACCAGAAGGCAACTTATAATAACCTCTAAGGCAAAAACGTCAAGAGGCCGTACCTTGCGAGGTAGTACCTACGGGTAATTCTGGAAAATATGATAACGGTACGACCTAAGGCGACCAAACCCTAAATCAATTATTGACAAACTCCGGTTTGCAACCAACGGGTCTAACCCAACAGATTTTTGTTCCTCTGCTATTAACGCAGTATACCATAACGACACTGGAGTAGAAACAAAACCGAAATGGGAACCGACATCTGACTCCGCAACTCAAAACGGACCAGAAATCAAACCAAAGTACCCCGAACAAACAAGGAGTAGACCAATAAACAGTAAGCTTCAAAATTTGACGGATAACCTAGACGGGATGATTCTTGTATCACCTGAGGAAACCCTATTAGAAAACCCAGCCAAGCGTAAGACTAAGTTAAACAAAAGCTTAGCGGAAAATAAGACTGAGGTTATGAGTTACATCCACCACACCCAAGTACATTACACCCAACATTATTTAGCTCCTCACCCTATTAACCGTTGCGACACACCTAGGCGACCCCAAAAAAAGCGACAATCAAAGCTGACATTGTTGCAAACATAAAATGAACTACAAAGATATTACGACATATCACCAACCAGAACAATGCTCGCCTAAAGCTGACATAAACAAACAGAGCAATAAAACTCCACCAGAACAAACGCCAAACATACTGACCCACTTGAACAACGTCACTTGACGCACAAAACGACGAAACAACCACGCCAGCATAAAATATTGAATATGGGCCAACGTCCGCTCGTCCGTTGTCCCACATAAGACACCCAAACCAATAACTGACCTCACACCACGCGAACGATACTGTCGCAGTGTATAAAAACGCAGCCGCGGAACCCCAAATGTGTGTTGTGCTCCCGAGTCCCGATCCGCTTTCACGCCTTTTTTTTATTTTAAAACTAATAAATAAATTGATTACTGAAACAAATTAAATTGTGTTTCATTATTGGCGCAGTCGGTAGGATTCGAAGTGAATTCGAAGCTTCTAAAAAACTCAAAATTTTAAAAGCGGGATTCGAAGTGAATTCGAAGTTTTGAAATAGCATTCGAAGTTTCTAAAAAACTCAAAATTTTAAAAGCGGGATTCGAAGTGAATTCGAAGTTTTAAAATAGCATTCGAAGTTTCTAAAAAACTCAAAATTTTAAAAGCGGGATTCGAAGTGAATTCGAAGTTTTAAAATAGCATTCGAAGTTTTTAAAACTCAAAGTATTAAAAGCGGGATTCGAAGTAAATCCAAAGTTTTTGAATCTGGGACCTAAAGTGAACCTAAAAGTTCATAAAAAAACGTGAAAAAAACTCTCTTTCTCTCGTGAAAAAACGAAACCGCGCAGTGATTCGAATTTGATCTGCGAAAAAGATCAAAAGAAACAAGTGCAAAAAGTGACCACGAAAGAAGACCCAGGGGTGCATTCACGCATGCTGCCAGAAGAAGCAAACCTTCTGAAAGGAACAGAAGCACCACAGGAGCAAGCCCACGTACCCGATAACGAAGACGACTCTAAGACGTGGATCGACGAGGACGCCACTGCTGACTTTCAGGACCACTTCAGGCTGCTGCAGCAGAGAATAAGAAGGCAAAAACTGAGAAAAGTTCCGGCACCATCGAACTTGGAGCACAGGTCAACGTAGATGACAACACCAACCATCGAATAAAACACGTATGTAATTAGATGTAAGAAACAGATCTTTGTATAGCGTATGTATATCAAAAAAAAAAGAAAAAAAATTTTTTTATCGATGAAAATCCATCAAACAAAACAAACCTTGTAAAATTATTTGATTCCTGCGTATGTATTGATACTTGTACTGATGATAGGCGAATTGGAATCTGGTTTAGAAACTCTAAGAAATCAATCGAGAACTATAAGTGAAATCGTTAGTGGTTTAGCGTCTGAACACGAGAATAGAAACACAATGCAAAACGCACAAGTTTTATCCCTTAACATAGACCCTCTTAAGTATTTAGGGCAGCTACCCGAATTTAACGGTGACTACAAGGAGCTGCAAAATTTTATCAACCTTGTCAACAAAATACACCCATTGTTGATCAAGTACGACCCATTAGCACAAAGCATTTTTTCTGACATAATAAAAGCCAAATTAAGAGGCCGCGCTAGGGAAGTTATCGAAATAAATAACCATGTAACCACATGGGCAGATATGCGGAACGTTCTGATCAACAACTTCGGCGACCGAATGAGCTTGGAGGAGTTATTCGACGAATTAAGGGGAACTAGTTTCAAATCAAATAGTGTAGATTTTTATAATACTATAAAAACAATCCTAAGAAGGCTTAACAACAAAACAGGGCAATTATTTGAAACGGACGCCCAAAAACTTAAAGCTAACATCCTCACGAACATGCAGTCTGCACTCCATATATTTAAATCAAAATCTCCAGAACCCATAAAATCGATCCTTTACTGTCGAGACCCATCCTCCCTGGAAGAAGCTATGAATATTCTGCACGAAGCCGGATATGCCTTCCAGAACTTTAACTCTCCCACTAACCAAAATAAACCCAAGCCGTACCATACGAATAGGTACCCCAATCACAAACAGAACTGCAACCAGAATTCAAGAAACGAAACATTCGACAAATCCCCTCGGTACCAGAGTCGCGAAACCAATGACTCACGGAACACCGAATATACAAACTATAGAACCCAAAAACCCTTTGACACCCACTTTAGAAACCCACATAACTATAACAATCAGAGCCATGGGAATTCCCATTCAAATTACCACAATTCCACCAGTAGAGGCCCGTACAACAGCTACTTTGGGAACCAAAGACCCTTCCGCCCAGCTCTCAATTACCAATACCCACCTAGAAATATACAAGATCAACCGAGAAATAACGTATCTTTCAAAACAAGTACAGAACCTGTCGAACCCATGGATTGCAACAATCAGACACAGACAGACGTAGGAAATTTTCGGGAACAGAGCCCAACAAACTCCCCTACATAACTATTGCAAACTTTAAATTCCTAATTGACACTGGTGCTTCAAACTCCGTGGTAAACCCAGGTGTCTTTGAGGAAAGTCCTACAATAAAACTCGAAAAACCAATCTACCTCAAATCGCTTAACAAACTAACCAAGATAGAAGAAAAAATCTTGGTTAACAGCCCCCAAGAATTCGAACCATTGAACCAAAAACTAGAATTTTATCTATTTAAATTCCACGACAAATTTGATGGACTATTAGGTAACGACTTCCTCATGAAAAATGCAAGCGTCATCGACTACAAATCAAAAACAATTTCCATTAACAACAAAGAACTAAAATTACACTTTAGCCATGAAATAGAAAACACCATCTACCGAATAGATCCAGGGGAACATTCCTACAGAATCCCAGTTAACAAGAGAACAGGCTGTGGATTAATAGAAGCCACAAAAATAAACGACTCCATAGCAATCGTAGAAGGAGTATATTACATCGAAAACTTTAAAGCAAAAGCAAGAATCCTGAATACGGACCCAACTCCGCACATAGTCAACTTCAACAAGCCTTTCAAGATCACAGAAACTGAATTAATTTGCCAGTTCAACAATAGCGAGCAACATGAAAGGAAAGAAACAACAGGCAAAGTCAATATACTCGATAAGATTAGAACGGATCACCTTAACGAGGAAGAAAGATCCAAACTGGAGCAAATCCTGCTAGAGAACAAACAAATCTTTGACACATCGGGACCATTAACTTTCACGAATGCAATCAAGCATTCTATCAAGACCACCGACAACATACCCATAAGGAGCAAAATATACAGATATCCATACATCCATAAACCTGAGATACAAAGGCAAATCCAGGAAATGCTGGGTAATGAAATTATTCAGCCTAGCAACAGCCCTTACAACAGTCCAGTATGGGTTGTACCCAAAAAACTCGACTCGTCCGGAAAACCCAAGTGGAGATTGGTTATAGACTACCGGCGTTTAAACGAGAAAACAGTTGACGATCGCTACCCTATCCCCAACATCGAAGACATACTCGACAGACTGGGGAAGAGTAACTACTATTCGACAATCGACCTAAGAAACGGATTCCATCAAATCGAAATGGAAAAGTTGGATATAGAAAAAACTGCGTTTTCCGTGGATAACGGACATTACGAGTTTCGTCGAATGCCATTCGGGCTAAAAAACGCACCGAGCACTTTCCAACGACTGATGGATCAAGTGTTGAAAGATTATATTGGCAAACAATGTTTGGTCTATATGGACGACATTATAGTATTTTCTAACGGATTAGATGAACACATCAAAAACCTAAGGATGATCCTTGATAAACTAAGACAAGTCAGACTTAAAGTCCAATTGGACAAGTGCGAATTCCTAAGAAAGGAAGTTGGGTTCTTAGGGCACGTAGTCAACGAAAAGGGTATATCACCCAACCAAAAGAAAATAGAGACGATAAAAAATTACACAATACCCAAAACGCCTAAGGAAATTAAAAGGTTCCTAGGAATTGCCGGATACTACAGAAAATTTATAAAAGACTTCGCCGAAATAGCAAAACCAATGACCAGCTTTTTGCAAAAAGATTCTAAAATCGACATCAACAATGAAAAATATATCCAAAGCTTCGAAACGCTAAAAAACAAACTAACTACAACCCCGATACTGGTAAACCCCGACTTCAATAAAACCTTCGAAGTCACTACAGACGCTAGCCAATATGCGATAGGAGGCGTACTGTCTCAAGAGAATCAGCCAATAGCTTACGTATCCAGAACCCTCAATCAACACGAAATCAACTATTCCACGATAGAAAAAGAGTTACTCGGAATAATTTGGTGTTTAAAACAGTTCCGGCCATATATTTTTGGTAGGAAAATTCACCTGTTTACAGACCATCAGCCATTGGTATGGCTGAACAATCTGAAAGAGCCAAACAGTAAACTCATCAGATGGAAACTCCAACTAGAAGAGTATGACTACAAAATATTCTACAAAAAAGGAAAAGAAAACAAAGTCGCTGACTTCTTAAGCAGAATAGAAACAAACACCAACGAAAGATCAGAAAATATAAATTCTATCATCGAAACAGTAACCCCCATTAACCTTTATAAGAATCAAATCATTATCAATAAAATAAACTCAGGATCACTATACATAAAAAACAGAAAAATGTTCGACAAACAACGAAAATTAATAGGCATAAAGAAAGTCGACGAACAAACTATTACTCAAATCATGAGAAACCATTTTGACCCCAAAGCCACAAATGCCATTATGGTCGACGACGAAATATTTCCAAGCCTCAACTCGATCTACCTAGAACACTTTAAAAAGGTATAAAATCATAAGATGTAAAAAGCTGCTAAAAGACATAACCAACAAAATGGATCTAGAAAAGCTAATAGCTGAAAAACATTTAGAAAACAACCATCGTGGAATTACCGAACTCTACGAAGAACTCAAACTAGAATATTACTGCCCCAACATGAAATTGGCAATCACAAAATTTGTTAACAACTGAGAAATCTGCACGTTGGAAAAGTACGAAAGAAACCCCACAAGACCTCCCCTGAAAATATCAGAGACACCAAGTAAACCTCATGAAATAGTCCACTTAGACGTCTTCTACTCAATCAACAAATCGCTCTTTGTAACCATGATATGCAAATTTAGCAAAATAGCTATGCTAACTAAAATAAATCATAGAAACGGAACAGAATTTAGGAAAGCCATACTCAAATATATCAGCGCATACGGGAACATAGGTAAAATTATAAGCGACAACGAACTAGGTATGAAATCAAAGACAGTCAGGGATTTTCTCCAAGAAAGAAACATCCAGATACACTTTACCTCCAACTCCAATCACAACAGCAACTCCGACGTAGAAAGACTCCACAACACTATCAATGAACACCTAAGAATCCTCAAACACACAAAAAAACATTTTCCAATCGAAGAACAGATAATACTAATTAACATGTACTACAACAACACCATACACACTACAACAAAACGAAAACCCATCGACTTTGTTTTAGGCAAAGTTAAAGAAGAAGACTTTGAGACAATACACAAATCAATATTAGAAAAAAAGGAAAGGGTTATCAGTAAACTAAATAGGAATAGAGTAAACGTAAAGTTAGAACCAGGAACAAACTACATAAAGGAAATTCGTGGAGGAAAAAACCACTCCAAGTACAGGAAAATAGATTCAAACCTGATCGACGATGAGCACGTAGAAGACAAGAAGTCAGGATGTAAATATTATAAAACTCATGTCAGGAAAAAAAAGAAATTCCAAGACGATACAAGAACTACAAATAAAACAAAGTCACCAATTTCAGGTTAAAATGAAGACGGTGATTCTTATATTGATCAGCATCGCGAACGTCGTGCCCCAGCAAATTTCCATCCAAGATCTAAACAACAACAATGGACACATACTGATAAAATTAGAGGATATTCGACTAATTAAGAACTACAAGAAACTACTCCACGTGATCAACGTAACCGAATTCGAAGTCGCCAAAGACTCCATAAAAAATAATATCCAAGACCTACAACCAAAATCAGAAACAATAGGCCCAATATATAATACTATAAAACACAATTTCAACTTGATGGAAAACAAGATAGAGAATTTGAAGTTACACCACAAAACAAAAAGAGGTTTAATCAACATATTAGGATCCGGACTAAAATTCATCGCAGGAACCATGGACAACAATGACGAGGAGGAAATTACAAGAAAACTCGACGCCCTCATAACAAACAACCAACAACTAACCAACGAAAATAACAAACAAGTATCAATCAATAACAAACTCATGGACCAAATCAAAAATATTACCACACACATAACAAAACAGCAAGAGACCGTAGGGAAATACATAAATAACTACGACAACAAGGTAAAAGACGAACTCAACAGGTTAGAAGACAGCATTAGATTCATGCAAAACATTTACCAGATAGGCTACGATATAAACCTCCTTAAAGCTCAATTAAATAACATAGAACAAATAATTCTAACTAGTAAACTAGGCATACTAACCAGAAATATATTAACACCCGAAGAAATAGATCTATTACCAAACTTCCAAAGCCTAAGTGACATTAAAACGGTCGTATCAGTATATCAGGAAAAAATAATCATCATATTACTAATACCTCAATACACAGAAACTAAGTATTCCAAAATATTAATAGAACCAATTCCAAATGCTCAAAATATGACAATTCAATTAGAAACCAATGTAATTTTAATAGACCAAAATAACGCAATCTATTACACGAATGTAAAAGATAACTTAAAAAAGAACTTACTGGAAATTACAGACAGTTGCATAAAAAACATTGTAAACCTCAAAGAAGCAAGCTGTAATATGTCCCTTTACAATCAAGAAGAGATAAAAGAAATTACCACTGGTACAATTGTCACAAAAAACATTAGATACAGTAAACTCTATCAAAATTGTAACAAACTAAATATAAGCATTATAGGAAATACTTTAATTAAATACGAAAATTGTAAAATAAAAATCCATGAGAGCACATTTAACAACGAAAGAGTCAAAATACACGAGAATTTTGTATTTCCTAGTCTCTCAACAAAAGTCCAAATTAACAAATTAATCCCTACATTAAAACTAGAAGACTTGCACCTAAAGCAAATCGAAAACAGACAAACTATTGAAGAAATATCATTTAGAAGTAAGAAGTACAATATATTTAGCTGGAGTACCGATGCATTGATCATTATAGTAATAAGTACCTTTATTATATGTTTTATGTCAAATCTTTTAAAAAAAAGAAAAGTACATGTAATCAACCCAAAAAATTGTAAACAATTCGTCGGAGCCTCACACTAACGCGGGGGGAGTTACATCCGCCACACCCAAGTACATTACACCCAACATTATTTAGCTCCTCACCCTACTAACCGTTGCGACACACCTAGGCGACCCCAAAAAAAGCGACAATCAAAGCTGACATTGTTGCAAACATAAAATGAACTACAAAGATATTACGACATATCACCAACCAGAACAATGCTCGCCTAAAGCTGACATAAACAAACAGAGCAATAAAACTCCACCAGAACAAACGCCAAACATACTGACCCACTTGAACAACGTCACTTGACGCACAAAACGACGAAACAACCACGCCAGCATAAAATATTGAATATGGGCCAACGTCCGCTCGTCCGTTGTCCCACATAAGACACCCAAACCAATAACTGACCTCACACCACGCGAACGATACTGTCGCAGTGTATAAAAACGCAGCCGCGGAACCCCAAATGTGTGTTGTGCTCCCGAGTCCCGATCCGCTTTCACGCCTTTTTTTATTTTAAAACTAATAAATAAATTGATTACTGAAACAAATTAAATTGTGTTTCATTATTGTTACGCAAATCCCGGCAGACAACGAGACTAAGACGAAAGAACCTTAGCAGAGCATAAGACCGAGATCAACAATAACAAACAAGAAAAAATAAATAAATCTTTAATTTTTTTAAAACAAAGGAGCCAACAGGTAGTTGAAATTCCATTTAACCAATTAACCCCGTCTGAAATAGTAACAAAGAAACAGCAAATAATTCCAGGAGTTTACCTAGGCGAGAAATTAGCCAAACCTCATAACGCAAAAATTAAGGTACTTCTAATGAACACATTGGAAACGGACCAAAAAATCAATATTCACACAATCAATTTAGAGTGGGATGACCTTAATAATTTCAGGATAATCAGAGAGGAAAAACAAAAAAACTCCGTAACAAACCGACTACGTAAACTAGAGTCACTAATTGAATTAGACCACTGCAATGCGGAAGAAAAAAGGTCGATCCTTGAAATCTGTCGTGAATATAATGACTTGTTCCATATTGAAGGGTCAAAAGTCTGTCATATACAGACTCAGTACGACACAAGATAATAACCGAAGAAGGTAAGCCGCCCTTGTTCATAAGACCCTATCGGCTCCCAGAAAGCCAAAAGAAGGAAATCCAAAACAAACTGTGGTTTCGTGGGATACCACAGAAAATGTATTCCTAACTTCGCAGATCTGGCCAAACCCCTAACAAAACAATTGAGAAAAAACGTTGTTTTTAAATGGGATGCTTTTTGTGATGAGTCGTTCAGGAAACTAAAAGAACAAATTATAAAACCCCCTATTCTCACTTGCCCTGATTTCAGCAAAGAATTCATTATCACAACAGATGCAAGCTATATAGCATTAGGAGCAGTACTCTCCCAAGGTCCAATAGGAGAAGACAAACCAATCTCTTTCGCCAGCAACACCTTAAACGATGCAGAAACACGGTACACGACTTCCGAAAAGGAGTTACTTGCCATTACTTATGCCCTAAAAAAATTCCGGCCGTACGTTTTTGGAAAAAAAATTACAATATGCACTGACCATAAGAATTTATTATGGTTAATAGGACAAAAAAAAACAACTTCAAGACTTTTACGCTGGCGTATCTTGATGGAGGAATATGAGTTTAAAATTGTGCACAAATCAGGCAAAATAACGCCATAGCCGACGCTCTTAGCCGCGTGAGACTGGCAGATGAAGAGGAGAGCAAGGTACTGGTAACCACCAGAAGTCAACAACAGACTCTTAACGTGGAAAGCAAGGACCCTAACGTAGCAGTAAACACGAATACTCAATTCACTGCAAGATTGAATATTGTCAAAAAAACGGATCCAATATTTTCAAACAATAAGGCCCCATTCAAAATTATACTCCTTCCTCTTATAGAATGCCCTGATGAAGAACGGTTACGAAAACAATTTCGGGATTTCTTAAAACCTGAAATAGGACAAATCTTAAGCCTTTCACAAGCAAATTGTCACTATAATATAGCCACTTTACCAATCCCTTTAAGAAGTACCTCTGACCACCAAATCTTAACCAACTGCTTTCGAGCATCCCTCAAAAATTGCAAAGAAAAAGGGTTAGGCTCCTTAGCAATTTCTTTGCAACCTAGCGGAAATAACCAAGACGAAATAAAAACGACAATACGCACTACCTTCAAACAAGAGCAAATGAACATATACATACACATTGATACACGAATGATACTAGACAAACCAGAAGACATAGCACGAATACTGCTCGAATACCACGAGTCCGCTTTCGGCGGGCACCAAGAAATAACACGCACATTAAAACGAATAAAACAAACATACTACTGGCCAACCATCACACGGGATACGATAGAGTACATCCGAAAATGCGAATCGTGCCAGAAGAATAAGTCGTCCAGGCATACGAGAATACCTTTAAAAATGACAACTACAAGTAAGACACCTTTCGAGCGAATAGCTTTGGACATTGTGGGCCCCCTACCGGTCAGTTACGACAACAACAAGTACATACTAACTTTCCAGGACGACCTAACAAAATTTAGCGAAGCCATCGCAATACCCAATGCGGACGCCAACACAATAACACATCGATGTCATCGAATTATGTAGTACCGAACAATGTAGTTGCACGGGTGACCCGAATAGGCTGTATCAGCGTCTGGCGAATATCCGCTTGTTCGATCACCTTTGTAAAGTTAGGTTTCATGTTAAATTATGTTAATGAATACTTTCAGTCTTGATCTTGCACTTGTACTTGAAGTTTGAAAAATAAAAATAATTTTTTTAAGCTCCCGCGACGTTTTCATTTATATTTAGCGCAGTCAGGTAGTCCGACCAGTTCTAAAAGCGAACAAAGTTTCGGTGGTTTCCCGTTATAAGGCGAATAGAATTGAATTTTCAAATTCTTAACGGTCGCGAACGCATAATAATTACAAGTGTTCAACAAGTGTTACAACATTTCAGCGGTTTGCTGGAACGGTGAAGAAGAAATCAGCAGAACACGGATTCCAACTTCATCGAGGGAAAGTCAACGACTCAAGCTATGTTTATCTTCCTCATACTCCAACACATATTAATACTGACCTTCGCCCAGCAAATAGATATAAGAGATCTTACAAAATCTCAAGGAATTCTCCCACTTAAGCTAGGAAACGCAAAATCAATAGACTCCTTTTACAACTTGATCCACATTGTCGATTTGAATGAATACGTAGAAAACGTAGCACAGATCCAAAAATCCCTCCCAGACTTTAAGATATTCAAAAGCCTCCGACCAACCTTAAACATTCTGGAACTTAAAACTAAAGAACTATCATCTAAAATAGACCTCTTCCTACCAAGACAAAGACTAAGACACAAAAGAGGACTCATAAACGGACTAGGTAGTACAATAAAACTCATAACTGGAAACTTGGATGCTAACGACGCTGAGAAAATCAACAGCGAAATCGAAAACTTAAAGAACACTCAAAACCAACTAATCAATGGTATTTCCACTAAATCTAAACTTAACTCAGAAATGATCCAGAGATTTAAGAACATTACGGAACACATTAATTACCAACAGAATCTCATACAGGAATATACATATGGCAGACCACAATAACAAAACACTAATTTTAATACGATCGAATTCCGATTCATTTGTCCACAACCAACATTTAAGCCAGATTGATTTTAATATAGACCTCCTGACCAACCATATTAGAGATATTTCAGAAGCAATCATTCTAGCCAAAGCGAATGTTATACCAAAAACCATATTAAGTCCAAACGAGCTTTCACTTATACACAATCTACTAAATGATTCCATAGAAATAAAATCCGAAGAACACGTGTATGAGATACTCGAACTTCAGGCTTACTACTGCAATGTGGTATCACCTTAGCCACTTGACAACCACAAAACACCATACCTCGAATGACACCTTACGTACGAAAACGTCATCACTTGTGCACGTCGTCCTGACCTTAACCCTACTTAAGACATACTTACACGTTGTAAGCTACTCGAAGTAGTATTCTTATATAAATAAATGAATTATACTATAGTGACGCTCGTGTATAATTTACATGGTGCCGAAACCCGAGTTATTTTTCAATAAAAATAACCAACATTTAACACCAACCCGAGAATGCCGACGACCGACAGCAGCCCAGATTCAGGGACTCCAACCACGTGCCAATTTCTACGGCCACCAAAACCGATAGTTATCGAGCACGGAAAGGATATGGCCAAAGAGTGGAAACTTTGGAGACAGCAGTACGAGTTCTTCGAAATTGCAACAGGAATGGATGCCAAACCACAAAGAGTCCAGGTAGCAACATTCATGTCCGCAATAGGATACTCAGCACTGCAAATATACAATTCACACCCATCGGCGACGACAGAAACAACAATAGCAGAGGTAAAAGCACTCTTCGAACAATACTTCACCCCAAAAATTAACACAACTTTCGAGAGGTATAAGTTTAACAAAATAGCACAGAAAGACGGAGAAACCATCGACGAGCTCATGTCTCGCCTCCGACTACAAGCGCAAAACTGCGCATTTGGAACACTTACCGACAGCTTGTTGAGGGATCAACTCATACTGGGAATCCAAAGCGACGATCTCCGTACCAAACTCTTATCAGAAGACATTAACCTCACAAAGGCAATTCAACTCTGCCAAGCAACAGAAATGGCCAAAAACAGTCGGCTCAAATAGTAAGCGAAAGCGATAAAATAGTCAACTTCGTGAAAAAAACACACAACAAAAAAGTCAAATCATTCGACTGTCGCAATTGTGGAAGGTACCACGAAATTCGCAAATGCACCGCTTATAATCACGTTTGCAAAAAGTGCAACCAACGAAACCACTTTGAAAAGTTCTGTAGGGAAAAGTCGAGGAAATACGGTTACAGGAGTAACAACCCGAGCAACAAGCCCCCTAAGCTCGTCAACACCTGCGAAGAAACGGAAGACGACACTGACGATTCACTTTTTATCGGCACAATAACCGAAACCAAAACCGAATACGATAGTTTCTCGGAAAACATCATTATGGAAGGCAGTAGGTATAAAATAAAACTGGATACCGGTGCGCAGTGCAACGTCCTCCCCAAATGGATAATCGACAAGTCTAAATTTAAAATTAGTAAGAGCAATATAAAACACCTTGTATCTTTCAGCAACCACCGAATGAAGGTACTTGGAGAAACACTTGCACCGTGTACCATAGCAGGGCAAAACTGCAGAATCGCGTTCAAAGTAGTAGCTGAAAATGCAATGCATGCCAAAAGTTAGGACTAATTGCCAGGATAAACCAGCTACTAATCCACGAAAGCATTTTTGAGGGACTAGGGTGCCTAAAAGGTTACCAGTATGACATCGACTTGATAAGAAACCCCACCTTCGACATAACACCTCCTCGACGGATACCGCACAAAATTCGCGACGACGTTAAAAAGGAACTTGAGAGAATGGTAAAGTTAGACGTCATCGAACCGATGAAGGAAGCTACCCCTGCTGTTTCACCGATGGTAGTCGTCCGCAAAAATAATAAAATAAGAATCTGCATGGACCCATCAAACGTCAACAAAAATATAATGCGCCGTCACCACCCAATGCAGACATTTGAAGAGATATCCGCACAATTAAATGGATCTAAGTACTTTACTCTTTTAGATTGCAAGCGAGATTTCTGGCAAGTACAAGTTACTGATAGAACTAAGAAAATCCTCACCTTTTCGACCCCGTGGGGGAGATATGCTTGCAAGAGGTTACCCTTAGGCATCTCGTCAGCACCAGAACTATTCCAGAGTATTATGGAATCACTCCTTGCACATTTACCCAATGTAAAAATATCAATTGACGATATCTTAATTCATTCCAGGACCATAGAAGAACTTCGCAAAACAACAGCGGAAGTGATCAAAATTCTAAACACCAAAGGACTAAAACTGAACAAATAAAAATGCATCTTCGAGCAGAAGCGAATCAGATATCTAGGCCACATAATAAGCGAGCATGGAATAGTAGCCGATCCAGACAAAACAGAAGCGATTCGACGCTTGAAGTCACCGAAAAACAGGAAAGAATTACAAAGAATCCTCGGAAAATTCACCTATCTGAGTAAGTTCATACTTAACTTTTCAACATTAACAGCACCATTACGAGCCCTACTAGAAAAATCGACTCCTTGGGATTGGGGCAGCGATCAAGAGGAAGCCTACGATAAATTAAAAACTGCCATATGCAAGCCACCTGCACTGAAATTATACAACGTCAACGACGACGTCATACTCCAAGTCGACGCAAGCTCAACAGCACTGGGAGCAGTACTGTTACAAAGGGACCAACCGGTCGCCTACGCGTCTAAAGCACTAACAGCAACTCAACAACGATATTCCCAATTGGAAAAAGAGGCCCTGGCCATAAAATTCGGCTGCGAAAAATTTCACCAGTACGTATGGGGCAAAAAACTAATCGTCGAATCGGACCATAAGCCACTTGAAACAATTTTTCAAAAACCACTTCACGCATCACCGGCCCGACTGCAGCGTATTCGTCTAAGTCTTCTAAACTACAACCCGGTCATCATATTTAAAGCAGGCAAACAAATGGTCTTGGCTGACCCGCTAAGTCGAGACTGTCGAAACAATGAACCACAAGAAGACGACGACACAGAAGTGCAGGTACAACTGGTATTATCAATATCAGACAGCGAGCGTGAAAAACTCCTTCATTTAACTAAGACAGACGAAACATGTAAACAACTGAGCGGATACATAATTAACGGGTGGCCTAAAGACATAAGTTCTCTCCCAAAAACCTTGCAAAGTTATTGGTACTTCAGAGAAGAACTCTCTGTTTACGATGGCGTCATATACAAAGCTCACAAAACCCTCATACCATCGGCAATGAGGACAGAAGTACTGAAGCACATTCACAGCGGACATTTTAGTTACGAAAAGTGTGTTCGCAGAGCCAAAGAAGCCGTTTTCTGGCCAAAAATGAATAGAGACATTAAAGAGTACATCGAAAAGTGCCCCGCATGTCAAGCATTCCAGCGCAGTAACAACAAGCTCGAATTAGGCCAGAAAGAAATCCCAAGCTATCCATTTGAAATCGTTGCTTCGGACTTATTCCATTTCAAAGGCGATGACTACGTCGTGGTAATAGATAGCTACTCAGGCTTCATAAAGTTCAACAAACTCAGGGAACCAACAGCTAAGAACGTCATAGATTTCTTAAAAAATGTATTTGCTTCTAACGGAATCCCAAGAACTTTAGAGACGGATAACGGACCTCAGTACTCCAGCAGTGAATTCAAGAGATTTTCATCCGACTGGAAGTTCAATCACGTTACAAGTTCCCCATATCACCCCAGAGGCAACAGGCTCGCTGAAAAGGCAGTCCAAATATCCAAAGGAATACTGAAAAAGTGTTACTATGATAACTCAGACTATCATTTGGGTATCATCAACTATATGAACACCCCCAGAGGTAATTTAGGAAGTCCAGCTCAGCGCTTGTTTAGCAGAAACATCAGATCACTCATCCCGATAGCCGCGTCAGCATTGATTCCAACTGGAGATACTTCCAACGTTACGGAATCTCTTCGAGCAGAACGACAAAGACAAGCACGGTATGCGAACAGGGGAGCGAGCGGTAACATTCAGCTCGCCGAGGGTCAAAAATACTAACAAGACACAGTACAAGCCACGAGTGGAAACCAGCTATCATCGAAAGGAAAGTTCATCCCCGGTCATACATAATCAAAGACGCGAAACGGCCGCATGTACCGTCGCAATACTAGCCACATCGAGCCTACCAAATCTGTCATAAGGGCACAGCCAAACTATCCAAACATCATCCTTCAGGATCAGCTCAAAATACACTCAACTGCAACAGACAACACACCGGACAAAACCGAACTATCCCCAGCCAATTCCTCCAAAACTCCAGACCTAGCAAATCCACCAACCAACTCATTACATAACCTATCAACTAACTCGCCTACTCTTCCCACAGGTAATACTCGGCTCCCTAGCGCCCCCACAGCAGTCAGCTACAAAACGAGATCTGGCCGAACAACTAAGCCACCGGAACGGCTTACATATTGACATCGGAAGGAGCAGCGCTTCAGAGGGGAGATGCAATGTGGTATCACCTTAGCCACTTGACAACCACAAAACACCATACCTCGAATGACACCTTACGTACGAAAACGTCATCACTTGTGCACGTCGTCCTGACCTTAACCCTACTTAAGACATACTTACACGTTGTAAGCTACTCGAAGTAGTATTCTTATATAAATAAATGAATTATACTATAGTGACGCTCGTGTATAATTTACACTACAACGGCTCTAAAATTGTCTTTAACATTAAAATCCCCATCTTTTCCGAAGCAACCTATTCCTTTTTCCACATCATTCCAATACCCATAAACAGAACTTATCAAGTCATTGTAAAACCATACGTAGCTATAAGTACCAATGTTATACAATATTTCGATCATATGTGCCTAAGAGTAGAGGAAATATTCATTTGCAAAGAGCCCAACTATAAAGAAACCTTACAACATTCAACATGTATTGGCAACATTCTACAAAATAAACCCGCAAGCTGCAAAATTGAAGATGTCGGCGAAATAACATCAATCACTCAACCTGAAGACAACCACATACTGCTGATAAACGTTCCACGCACCTTTATCAACTCCACGTGCGGCCTTGAGCGAACCATCGAAGGCACAGCCCTAATAACATATAAGGATTGCGAAGTACACATCAATGACATAGGATTCAAATACAAATCCTACACTTACTGGGACCACATTCATATTTATCCTACAGCTTTACCAATATTTCAGCCAACCTCACAATTGAAAATCTTAACATCAAAAAATTTAATGATTTTAAGTTTCACCAACAGGAAACTTCCATAAACATAGCTTGGCAAAGCACACTCCGAGACATCTATCTATTCTCAGGCCTAATAACTTTAGGTATTGTGCTCATTGTTACACTAGCGTGCAGGAATAGTTTTAAAGCTGATTTCGATACCTCGCTCGTGTCCAGTCCATCAAAATTGTCAGCACCGTCGCTTCAGACTTAGGGGGGAGGAGTTACAAGAACAACAACCAACATATGAAATCTATCAAACATCGATACCCAACAACCACATCAAATGCAACGTTATCAATTCTATCGGATAGCATCTACACCGACAGCAGCGTCATCACCTTCCATCGATGTCATCGAATTATGTAGTACCGAACAATGTAATTGCACGGGTGACCCGAATAGGCTGTATCAGCGTCTGGCGAATATCCGCTTGTTCGATCACCATTGTAAAGTTAGGTTTCATGTTAAATTATGTTAATGAATACTTTCAGTCTTGATCTTGCATTTCTACTTGTAGTTTGAAAAATAAAAATTATTTTTTTAAGCTCCCGCGACGTTTTCATTTATATTTCGCGCACATTTTTCTTTTTCTGTTCCTCTCATAGCCACTGCATGAAATATATATGTATGTGTATATATTTCAGTTAGTAGTTCGTTTGCGAGTTTGCTGGCGTTACGCGAACGGTGATTTCTTGCCTATTTCGTAATTTCATTTCATTTCTGAAAAATGTTATACATTAATATTTTATTCAATATATTAAATATTCTACATTTAAAGCGAATAAAATTGTAAATTTATCTTCAAGTTCATATTTTGTGAATTTTCGTGTGAATAATAACAAATTATGGCAGGAAGTGACGCAGACTCTGAATATGAAAGCGCTGCTCCGGGACCATCAACTAAGAAGAAATTACGTACGGACATTGTGCATAAAAAGTGCGTGACAACATACTCAAAGCAATGATGGATATTGCAATGCATACATCACATGTGCATCCACTGGCAAGGCTGCAGTTGCTATCGACGGATCGACCGTACACACTGCGTTGAACATATCGCTATTAAAACTTCTTCCATTGTCAACTGAGGCGGCAAATCAATATCGTACACTGTTCAGATATGTAAAAGTCTTGTTCTTAGATGAAGTGAGCATGATTGGTGCAGAATTATTCGC
The DNA here is from genome assembly GCA_951905685.1 of Eumerus sabulonum. Classification (NCBI taxonomy): domain Eukaryota; kingdom Metazoa; phylum Arthropoda; class Insecta; order Diptera; family Syrphidae; genus Eumerus; species Eumerus sabulonum. The sequence continues at coordinate 57,726,433 of OX645064.1, read as the reverse complement.
TCAAATTGAAGCTAGACTAAAACAAATAACAGGAAACTTTGAAACGAATTTCGGTGGATTTGACATGATTTTCATTGGTGATTTACGGCAACTGCCGCCTGTTTGCGCCACACCGATATATAAAAAGCCAAAACAACGTATGGCAGGACCAATACTATGGCGAGGATTAAAATTTTAGCATGACGTCTGTCAATGCGACAAATTAATAAAATATTTTCATCATTACTCACGAAAATCGATAATGGCACTGTTGAAGGCTTTTTTTTCATTTTCTTTATAAACCAAAAACAATAACCTTAATCATTATTGTGAATTGCTAAATTTCCCTTTTTTTATCTTCTCTTTTTGTATTTTCACCACACTATTGTGAATGTTTATATTATACAGCACTAATAAAGAATTAAGGGTCACTCTCATTTATAACGTCTAACAGTGCGGTTGCGTTTTTTTTTTTTTTTTTGTGGATTACGGCAAGTCTAGCGGAGTTTCTTTTTTTTATCCAGATCACGCGATTGCACCGATCACCACGCGAGATAGCGTGGCCAATCGACACGACATAACCCACAGGCACGATATTAACCGATGACGAATTAGCAATTATTGAATCGCGATTCTTTACAAAAGAGCAGGCTGATCAATTATGTCCACATGGAATTCGTCTCTTTCTTACTAATAATTCCGTCAATGAATACAATAATACGATACTGCAACGTGCATATAATAAAATAGCATCAGTAGCAACAGATTTATTTTTTGGATGTCAAAGTACTGAACAGGAAGCTTTTGTCAAACAGAAATTACATAAAATGTCGGTTATCGATATTGGCGGTTTACCGTACGAAATTGTTTTCGTTCTGTACAAATCGTACATTATCACCACAAATATTGATGTATCAGATGGATTGGCAAATGGTGCAGTTGGTAAATTACTACATATTGAACAAAACGAACAAAATTACACGAGTATGGTTAACTTTTGAGAATTCACGTAAAGTCGGTAAAAAACTTCGACGAAAAGCTTCCGCTTACGTTGCAACACATAATATTGATAAACATGCCGTCCCTATAGAACGCAGAACATCTACCATTGCCATGAATAATAACAAAACACTAAGCGCAAAACGAAATTTTCCTTTAGTATCAGGATGTGCCATGACAATTCATAAATCTCAAGGTGGAACATTCAATGAAATTGTTTATGAATATCAAAGGACTCATTCTCTACCATTACTATATGTTGCTCTATCACGAGTTACCTGTATTGAAGGACTTTACATAGTGCCAAAAGACAATGACAATAGATTTTATCATGGTCGGAAAAATGATACATCGATCATATCTTTACAAGATGAATTTCGCCGATTATCGTTGAACACATTGTCAACAATAGGAAGGACGATTCTTGATTTCATAAATGAGAGAAAGAAGTTGTCTATGGTTACTTTCAATTGCCAAAGTCTCAGAGAACACGTATCGGACTAAGCGGCCCCGTAATTAATTTGAGCAATATTTTGTTTCTAGCAGGAGTGGCAATTTATCAAAAATCAAATGATACCTCGAATGTAGTAACTTCGAACATGGACATTTTATTACGACATATTCGTGAAATCGATATTAGTCAATCATCAATTGGTGATATATGAATGTGCTGCCCAATAACACGGTTAATAACATATTAAAATTTATATATAAAAGACTTATGATTTACGGTCGAGTAGGCTCTGAAGAATTAGGAGAAAACTATCATTCGATGCCACTAATTTTAGCAGCAGATTTCAATGTCAATTTCGCGTCCGAAGATGGACAACTCTTGATAAGCTTTCTACAAGATAAATTAGAACTACAAATGAATAATAACCGAAATGAGCCTACCACAAGACATGGAACAACAATCGATGCAGTTTTCTCTTGATACCTTTGTAATTTTAATTCAAGAACATATGTATCGTATTTCTCATACCATAAGCCTATTGTCTCGGTCTTACAATCAACCACAGTAATAACTGATGTATCCGATAATGGAAATAATAAAGAAAAATAAAAAATCTATTAAAAAAATTAATTTATCAATGCAAACCGATTATAAATTTAAATATTTGTAGTAAATGAATATATGTATACGTATATACATGTTTATACATGTTTAACACACACATACATATATATATATATATATATATATATATATATATATATATATATATATATATATGTTATATACATATGTATATATGTATAGAGCTATGTCACTGGCCACTCCTCCATCCTGCAAAACAGGATAACTATGACAGAAAACCTAGACCACACAGAACCCACCATAGTCTTGGACAAAAAACTTTATGATGATCTATCCGGACAGGAAGAACTGGACCCGCCAAACTCAACCGCGCAGAAACTGTGTGGATTTCTACACTGACGGGTCTAAAACCAAAGACGGGGTGGGCAGTGGAGTTTTCTGCAAACAACTCAAGCTACATAAAGCTCTAAAATTACCAGATCACTGCAGCGTTTTCCAGGCGGAACTGTTGGCAATAAAAGAGGCTTTGTCTTGGCTGAAGTGGAACGTAATATCCACCACGGATATTCGCATTCTCACAGACAGTCAAGCAGCCTTAAAGTCGCTGGAGTCCTATGTGTACACATCAAAATCTAGTCTCGACTGTCACAGATCTCTTAACGAGATGGCAGAACAGTTCAACATACAGCTTATCTGGGTACCGGGACACAGCGACATTACAGGTAATGAAAAAGCCGACACACTCGCCAAACTGGGAAAGACGCTACAATCAATCGTGGCTTGTGAGGGAGTACCCCTTACAACCATTAAACATAATCTGACCAATCTCGCCAGGGCCGAGACGAACCTGAGATGGACTCAGGGACATACCTGCGTCATCACCAGCCAAATCTAGCCCCGGCTCGACAGCGGACAAGGAGTATAATCTCCTTAAAAAGAACTGAAATCTACAAAGTCATCGGTGTCATCACAGGACACTGCCTCATTGGCAGTCACGCACAAAAACTAGGAATAGTTCCGAATGATTTCTGCAGAAGCTGTCAGGACGAGGAGGAGGTCGAATCCATTCACCACCTTCTCTGCGCCTGTCCAGCTCTCTGCAATTTCAGGAAACGTTACCTAGGCTCTTACTTCCTTAACAGATGTTCAGAAAGTAAGGATACTTGATCTTCTTAACTTCTTAAGAAGCACAAAATGGTTCCACGAATAAGGGGGGTAAAACCCCCTCGTAGCTGCACAACGGGCCTCCCTGGCCTATGTGCATTCTTCTCAACCTACCTACATACAAACATACAGATGGAGCTAAAGAAGTTTCACTTCAGTCGTGTGGTCTAAAGCACACTATTTTTTTTTTGCGCACATTTTTTTTCCCGCTTTTCTTCTCTTGTGGCAAGAACGCCAAATCAGAAAGAGAGAATTAAATGTTATATATAAAGAAAAATTCAAATTGAAAAAGAAATACATACAGTTTGTCAAGGAAATGTTTGCAAAACGTAGAAATGAAAAGCAAATAATGTTAAAAGCATATATTTACTAAGTAAAATAAGAGTTTTTTTTAAAACCTTCTTCATAATTCCATTTTCGTATTAACTGGTTACCGTAATATACAAAAAGAAAAAACACAATCAACCAAACACTTGAGAAATTTAACAAAAATTGATCAATGTCAGTTTATTTACTGTCAAACAATTCTTTGCAAAATGCTGTTTGCCGACCAAATTAATTAAAATTACAAGCAAAAGAACCAATTTTCTTATTTTTAATACTTAGTATGACCACCATTAGCTTTAATGACAGCCCGTAATCTACCCTGCATTGATTGAATGAGCTTCTGGAGGTCATATTCATCGGGATTCTTAAGCCATTCTTCGTTGATAAACTTAATTAAATCATTTTTCGATTTCGGACTTCTTTTTGCCACCTTCTTTTTTAAATGGGCCCACAAATTCTCAATAGGGTTCAGATCGGGGCTTTGTGCAGGGGTGTCAATTGCTTTTTGGAAATTATAAAGCAACCACTCCCTGCACAAATATGATTTATGCTTTGGATCGTCGTCCTGGTACAATTTAAAAAGTTACTTGTTTTCGTTTTCTGGGCCCACAAAGCCGAATTTCTGAACACTTCTTTTCGAATTTTGTCTTAAAATATCCAAATAAACTTCCTTTGTCATTATATCATCAGTAATTTTTAACTCACCAACACCTTTGCTTGAGAAGCAGCCTGTTTGCAATTAACATGCAAAGTGCTGAACGATTTCATTTTTGTGTTGCCTGATACGACAAATAGGGGTCTATTTTTTAAGGGTTAAATGTTGGTACGAATGAGGATAGTTTGTTTTTTGGTTCGTTGCTATATATACACGAATATACAACACGATACCACCATCTTCTTTTTTTTTCTCTCTTCCTGTTCAGTTTTTTGAGTTTGCACACTTTTTTATAGTATGTATTAAAGTAATAATTTGTAATCCAACATCATCTCAAGTAAAAACAACGTAAAACAAAAAAGCTTGTTTTAATTCAAATCATGGTGACCCCGACGTGATCGTCAACCAGTAATTTCTCCGAAATCATAAGGCATATGAGCATTTTACGACACGTAACCTCAAGATGAATTCTCAGGAAAATAAACCTAATTCCAAGGCTGAAAAACGCCTTGACATGCTCAAAACTCGACGCATGGTGGTGTGCAATCAAATCGACCGTGCGCAGGAATTCGTGGATACCGTGCCAAGCAACGTATCGGTGCAACAACTCGAACTCCGCCTGACTGCGCTAAACACCAGCTTCACAACCTTCGAAGAGATTCAAGGGAAAATTGAAGAATTAGACTTGGAGGAAGTTAGGAGCACCGATAACACTCGTGCAGTATATGAAGAAAGGTATTATAATCTCCAACCCCGAATTGTGGTAAGGATTGAATCGCTTCAACCTAAGAAGTACCACGACATAGACACTGGCACTCAGGTTAAGTCAGCAGAATAGATAAAACTACCCAAAATAAAATTGCCCTTTTTTACAGGTGAGATCACAAAATGGTTGGACTTCTACGAATCCTTTAAATCCCTAATACACTCCCATCCTTCCCTCGATAAAATTTCCAAATTTCAATATTTGAAATCATCGCTGGGTGAGAACGCTGCTCGAGCAATTGATAGCCTAGAAGTAAACGAGGCAAATTACGATGCTGCTATCAAAATTCTCAGGGATCGCTATGAGAACAGGCGTCTCATATGCTCGGAACACATTCGTCAAATATTTGAAGCTCCAGCTATCCACAAACCATCAGCTGCGTGTCTTCGCGAGCTCATCGATGGAATCAACAGTCACCTGCGAGCTCTATCTTCTCTTGGACGCCCAGCCGACAAGTGAGACGACCTCATCATCCATATTACTGTCTCCAAGTTCGACGTCGCCACTCGAAACAAATGGCAAGAAGAATGCTCAACTGAAGTCTTACCGCCACTTAACAAATTGCTGCAATTTATTGAACGACGCTGTCAAGTCCTGGATTGTTACCCGTCTGCCAGCGGAACACAGGCAAGTAATATTGGTACATTTTCTAAAAAACTTAAAAATCCTATCAGCAAAAGTTTAACCACAACCACCACCAAGGGTGTTAATCATAATAAAACCAAGTGCTTGTATTGCGATAATATAGGTCATTTTATTCAGAAGTGTTACAAATTTCAAAACCTTCCACTAAACGAAAAAAAACAATTCATATGTAATCGCCAAATCTGTGCCAACTGCTTACGAAACGATCACAGTCTGGACTCCTGTCAATCATCCTTATGCCGCAAATGTAATGAACCGCATCATACAATTATTCATTCCTCTGACCATGCATCTTCGAGTCATGCTACTGGTTCACTCAATGCACATGCAAATGAATATATTGTTACGCCGTCTCCGTACAAAAATAAAGTTCACCACGCAACTGTCCCTGGCGATCATAGGTCCACTATACTGGCTACAGCCATTGTTAATGTGTTAGACAAACACAACACTCCCATTCCGTGTCGCATTCTTCTTGATTCTGGTTCCCAGCTCAATTTAATAACCCACCGCCTCGCGCAAATCCTAGGAATCAAAAGGCAAAGGTTTAATACGGCAATATCTGGGATTGGAGCAAACTTATGCTCATCCAAATTTAAAACAAATATCATTCTTAAGTCCAGGTTCAATGATACGTGCCATGTTTTAGAAGCGATCATAATTAAGCGTATTACTCAAGCATTACCTGAAAGTTTCATTGACATCTCAGAATGGCGAATTCCTTCAAATATTAAGCTTGCTGACCCACTGTTCCATAAACCACAACAGGTGGACATGCTGTTAGGTGCAAGTCACTTTTTATCACTTCTATCAATTGGGCAGATTCGCATTTCCGGTTTTCCAAAATTCGGTTTTCGGATGGATTGTTTCAGGCATGATTCACGGAACAAATAAACGCGATCCTACCATAATGAATAAGGTTTGCTTGAGCGTCAATGAAAGTATGGAATCCATTATGAGCTCCTTTTCGAAAACAGAAAATGTTATTGAATCCGCGCCTTTAACGAAAACCGAACAAATATGTGAACAATTATTTGTTAACAATTTCGAACGATTACAAACCGGCCGTTACAAGGTACGCCTACCATTCAAGACTGATCCGCGCGAGCTAGGTAGGTCATACAACACAGCTATACGTCGATTTGCCAGCCTGGAGAGAAAAATACACAAGGACGCCAACATCTCCAAAGAATACATTCACTTCATGCGAGAATATTATGCACTCTCCCATATGGAACTTGTTGATAATGTCGATTACAGTAGGCCACACTTTTTTATGCCACACCACTGCATCATCAAGCCGGATAGCTCCACAACGAAGCTCCGCGTCGTATTTGATGCATCGTGCAAAACTGATAGTGGACTATCATTAAATGACGTCATGCATAGCGGTCCAGTTTTGCAATTAGACCTGTTTTCTATTGCTCTCAACTTCCGTTATCACAAGTACGTATTCACAGCTGATATCACCAAAATGTACCGGCAAGTGGTCATGCACGAAGATGATCGGAACTTTCAATATGTGCTTTGGAGAGAATCGCCTGCTGAAAAACTTAAGATATACAGACTCTGTACAGTCACTTATGGAACCAGCCCGGCTTCTTACCTTGCGACTAGAGTATTACATCAGCTGGCCGACGATGAGCAAGAATTGTTTCCTCTCGGTTCACATGTCCTCAAAAACAATTTTTACGTTGATGATGTACTTGCGGGAGCCAGCACGTTGGAGGAAGTAGCAAGAATGAAATGCGAGCTTCAATCGATTTTGAAACGAGGGGGGTTTCTTTTACGGAAATGGTGTGCTAATTCGGAAGAGACAATAAGAGACATACCAAGAGAGGATCGAGAGCAGCTTTTCCAACTGAAGCAAGACAACGTTATCAAAACCCTCGGATTGATTTGGGAGCCATTCAATGACACATTTCAAATAAAGGTTAACCTGCAACCAATAGGTAAAGTTACAAAAAGGGAAATTCTTTCCGATGTTGCGAGATTGTTTGATCCATTGGGTTTAATTAATCCCGTGATTGTGAGGGCCAAATTCTTTATGCAAAGGCTCTGGAAAGGCAAGCTACATTGGGACGAAGCACTACCCCAAGATCTTCATCAATCTTGGCTATCATTCAGGGGAGAACTGGCAGATTTGGAGCACATTACAATAAGACGGCATGTTCTAGAGGACTCACTTCGTGGCGCAGAGTTGCACGCTTTCTCGGACAGCTCAGAGAAGGCATATGGCGTTTGTATTTATGTGCGATCAGTAAGACCGAGCGGGGACCTTACCGTTCGACTACTCTGTGCAAAATCGAAAGTAGCCCCCATTGATAAGGAACGCTTAACTTTGCCCAGGCTTGAATTGAGCGCTGCCGTGATGATGGTGCAACTTGTTGATAAGGTCCGCGCTGCTACTGTGGAAAGGTTTGAAAAATATTATTATTGGACCGATTCAAGCATCGTTTTACATTGGGTTGCGGAAGAGACACACCAGTGGCCAACTTATATAGCTAATCGTGTTGCTATTATTCAGAGATTATCTGAACCACACCAGTGGCGCCATGTTAACCGCAACCTTAACCCTGCGGATATCTTATCGAGAGGTTCAACAGCTGTAGAACTCATAGCATGTGACAAATGGTTTTCGGGCCCGTCGTTCCTACGTGAAGAAGAAGACAAGTGGCCCCATTGGAAGCGAAAAGACGACATCACGGACGAACAATTGGAGCGAAGAAGACCCAGCCATATGATTGTTTTGGTAGCTAGTGAAGCGAATGACAGTTTCGATCGCATTAAATTTACAAATAATTACACGCGATTTATCAACACAGTTGCGTATATTATACGATTTGGTAGAAATGCGTTATCAAAAGGAAAAAAATATGAGCGACGGATCGGAGAAATTTCTGTTTGCGAATACACTTCCGCTGCCAATAAAATAATTAAGGTAGTGCAAGGTCAACATTATCATAACGAAATCTCTCAGCTTCGGCATAAACAACAAGTGAAGATGAAGTCGCATATATCATCGTTGAACCCGTTTTTAGATAACGACGATATTATCCGGGTTGGAGGGCGCTTGAAGCATGCTGAAATCACTTTCGACCATAAACACCCAATTCTTTTACCTGACAAAAGCCTGTTCACAGAAGCAATGATGCGGCATTTTCATGAGCAAAATCATCATCTGGGAGCGCAGGCATTATTGGCTCTCGTAAGGCAGAATTATTGGCCGGTGCATGGCAGGGTTGTGGCAAAGAAAATAATTCGGCGCTGTGTCAAGTGTTTTAAGTCTAATCCGAAACCTGTGTACCCCCTCATGGCAGACTTACCACGACATCGTGTAAATCCTTCACGTCCTTTCTCAATAGTTGGCACTGATTTCTGTGGACCCTTTTCAGTACACTTCAAGCGAAGAGGAACTTCTCCAGTGAAAACTTACGTTGCTATTTTCGTTTGTTTTAGTACAAAGGCTGTTCACTTAGAGTTAGTTGGTGATTTGAGCACTGCTAGCCTTCTTGGAGCTCTGCGCAGATTTTTCGGAAGAAGAGGTTTAAGCAAAATTATTTATAGTGACAATGCCACGAACTACATAGGTGCACGAAATGAATTAAAGGAGCTGTACTCTCGATTGGCATCTTCGGACTATCAGAAGGCAATGATGAATACCTTGACTCACGAAGGTGTTGAGTGGCGTACAATACCTCCAAGATCGCCGCACTTTGGTGGCATATGGGAGGCGGCGGTTAAGGCTGCTAAACATCACATGAAGCACGTTCTACATTTAGCATCCTTGACATATGAGGAGCTGAATACTCTTATTGTCCAAATCGAGGCAATCCTTAATTCCCGTCCTCTGTCCCCCCTTTCCGAAAATCCTTCCGATTTTCAACCATTGACACCTGGGCATTTTTTAGTAGGTAGCCATTTACAGACTATACCTGAGCAAGATATCACCGAAAAGAACATCACATACCTCAGTCGATGGCAGCGAGTTCAATGGCTGATTCAGCAGTTTTGGCAGAGGTGGAGAAGGGAGTATCTTCACAATCTACAAATGAGGTACAAATGGCGCAAGCCAAACAAGGAACTACAAATAAATGATGTCGTAATGCTGAAGGACGAGAATTTGCCTCCATTAAGGTGGAAGCTTGCTAGAGTGGCTGAATTACACAAATCGGAAGATGGAACTGTCCGCGTGGCAACACTCCAAACTGAGAAAGGCCTCACTACAAGGGCTGTGGCTAGGCTTTGTCCTTTACCTAAAGTTGAAGATCTTGTGATCATTCAAGGCGGGGAGGATGTTTGCAATTAACATGCAAAGTGCCGAACGATTTCATTTTTGTGTTGCCTGATACGACAAATAGGTGTCTATTTTTTAAGGGTTAAATGTTGGTACGAATGAGGATAGTTTGTTTTTTGGTTCGTTGCTATATATACACGAATATACAACACGATACCACCATCTTCTTTTTTTTCCTCTCTTCCTGTTCAGTTTTTTGAGTTTGCACACTTTTTTATAGTATGTATTAAAGTAATAATTTGTAATCCAACATCATCTCAAGTAAAAACAACGTAAAACAAAAAAGCTTGTTTTAATTCAAATCACAGCCCCATATCATCACTGACGATTTCCCGAATCTTACTGTTGGAATGATATTCTTGTTGTCGAGGGCTGTAAGCGGTTTTCGCCATACTCTCGGCGGTCCTGCATGGTAGTACAGCTTTATACTAGACTCGTCACAAGACAAATGTGCTTTGTTGCAAAATTGACGCTTCTGCAAATATTCAACGGTGAGAGTAATGGTTTTTTTCTATCAACTCTTGATGTGTACTTGGGCTTGAGTATAGTTTTTCTAACTGTCTCATGAGACACTTGAACTCCGTAAGCGTTTCTTAAGTCCGTGGCTAATATTCTGATGCTGGTATGAGGGTTTTTTCAATACGTCTTATCATTTTTCATTCGTCCCTGCTTGTTAGTTTTTTTGGCCTGCCTGTTGACTGGTTCAGATCTAGTCTGCCTTCTTTTTCAGCACGGCTTATAGCGTTGTACACAGTTCTTAATTTTATACAAAACATTTCAGCCAATTCCCTAGCGGATTTTCCTTTGTGGTAGTTATAATACACCAATTGTATTACATCATCACTTAACCGTTTGCCTGGCATATTCAAGATTACTTTTTTTAAATTTTCTGGACACTATGAAATCGTTAATGACTAACAAACTGACACACAACTCCAAAACGCAATGAAATTACCGCTAATGTGTATTATTAAAAAAACTTCTCGAACTCTATGCACTTTTGCAAAGAATTATTTGACTGTGAAAAAAACAGCATTGGATATGTTTTGTTAAATTTCTGTTGATTTTTGGGTTACATTTGCCTTTTTTTTCTACATTACGGCAAAGAGTTTATATGAAAATGAATAAGTTATAAAAAAATAGCTCATCGCTGTCTTCTTAGTAAATATATGCTTTTAAATCAGTTTTTTTTTTTTTTCTATATTTACGTTTTGCAAATATTTTCTTGACAAACTGTATATAGATCAATGCTTGCTCTGTGCTATCCCGTCTGTTCTGTGCTGAGAAAAGCAAGAAAAGTAAGCGAAAAAAAATTTGCTAAATTAAAGTGGCTACTTATATAGTGCTCAAAATAGTGCTAGAAAATTCATAGAGAAAAATCTCACGTGAAAAGTGTATTACAGGAAATTTTTGTATAGTTAATTGTGCCTTGTATATTGAAGGTTGGTGAGTTTGGAACAGATTACCAATTCTTTAACCGAACTAACCGGGGCTGTTAACAATATCCTTGCCCAATTGAGAGGTATAGAAGTTCGCCTCAAACAAGTAGAAGACAAATCTCGTACACCAGAGAATTTGCCTGAACCTTCGGGACCTGCATTGCTCAGTCCTTCTCAGAATGAGGCGGAGTTAAGGGAGATAAGCAGGTTACCGGATTGCGTCAAGGAGGCGACCCGATGGGCTATGTGTCCTAGGTTCATGCCGTGGAAGGTATTTTAAGAGAATATGATATTGTTAAGACGAAGCCACTCTATAGGGCAATTCTGCAACACATCCGCGGCAGAATAAGGGGTTCGGCAGATGCCGCGCTTGTATCACACAATATTTTTGGCAGTGACTGGTTTGAAATTAAGCGATGTCTCTCGCTGCATAACGCACCTAAGAGGGACATGCGGACCTTAGAACACCAACTTCACAGCCTAACGCAAAAGGGCACGAGACTAGATGAGTTTTACGCAGCAGTTGTCGCTGATGGTTAACAAGCTCAAGACGGAATCCTTCAGTGAAGAAACGGTGGGTGCCCTGGTTGAAACGTATAGGAACAGGGAATTGGACGTCTTCATACGTGGCCTCAACGGCGACGTGTACAAAATGCTAATAATTCAAAAACCCAAAACGTTGCCCGAGGCGTACTCTGCATGTCTAGAGATCCAAAATCTAAACTATAAGAACCACTCAATCCATTCCTCGATGGGCACAAACGCCATCACTTCTCCGATTAACCAAACGTTTAGTTCAGAGGTGAGACCACCCTTGCCACCGAGAAGGATTGTGCGACAGTTCAATAAGTTAACGTCACAGCCACGTTATTTGCCACGGACCCAAACCAGTTGAAAAGATGGATGTGGATATATCTATTCAGACACGCCAGGTAAATTATATGAACCGGCCAAGGGCAGGCAACCCATTCGAGCGTCGAGCGAGATCAGACATCTTCCCAAACGGCAGACGACAAGGGCTGCACAATGTGGAGGTAGCAGATGTCCCAGATGATGAGGTAAATTTTATGATGGGCGCCTATCCAGCGTACCATATAGTCTAACTGGCGTCCAACGTGGGGCCCAGCGCGGAAAAGTTCACTACGCGAATATTAAAATCGACCTAAAGTAGCTCGTACTTCGCGATCCGTTCACCACATAACCCGACCTAAAGTAGCTCGCCGCGTTTGACACATAGTGACAAAAACTTAGAACTATTAGTGTGTTCCTGCTCCGTGACCTGGGCCACCCACAGATACGATATCAGCGGAGATCTGTAGATCAAGGCAACTGCGAGGGAGTGTGAAGAAAGGAAAAAAAAAGCAAAAAGGACGAATACTGACTTCACCAGAGCGCGATGTACGTCATCACCATTCTAGCGTAAGCATAGTTTTAAGATATAGTGAACGTATTTTAAAAATAAAAAAGAATTATAAAAAAAAAAAAAAACTAAAGTTATTTAGTTGTAAAAAAGTGCATAACATAGAAAGTATTTCTATACTACAATTAATTTTCGAACACCAAGTATGCCTGAGTTCCTCTTTGACCAGTGCCTCGAACTCGGAGCAACATCAGGAAGTTAGGTCGACCCTCGGAGTTAAATATTCTTATTGAATCTATCGTCATTCGAAAAGCAAGGGCAGACAATAGTTCAAAAAGCTCTTAGTTTGACTAGTAAAAACGTCTCTGGTGCAGATCGGATAATTGCCTCCGAACATAGGGAAAACATAGGGACATAGGGAAATTCAAGAGAGTTTAGCTCTTGGAAAAAGAGCGTAGATAGGGTTCTCCAGATCTACGAATCAATTAGGGGAACTCCCAAATACTACGGGAATAAAATTGTAGACAATGCAGATACTGCATTGGAATCCTACAATACACCTTTGAATTGGGACAGCATGCCAAGGTGTCTGGTAATGCACTACGGAGACAAACGTGATTTAGGTACCTTGCAGTACCAAATGACAGCATTGGTACAAGGGAACAAAACTATTCCTGGCTTCTACCAGGCAGTGTACAGCCACCTGTCGCTAATTCTGAATAAGATATCGTGCATGGACATCTGCACCGAGACCACGAATATTCTGAGATAGACTTACAGGGACAAAGCCCTAGACACCTTTATCAGGTGTCTTAAAGGCGACCTGTCAAGATTGTTAAGGATACGTGAGCCTGTGGACTTACCACAAGCTGTCCATCTGTGTCTCAAGTTAGAGAATCAAAATTATCGTTCTTACCATGCCAACAGCAATCGTTCGATGACTAGAAAGCTAAATAGCCCCCTACATCCTTTACCTCCACGAAGAACTATCCCCCAAACATCGAATAGGCAACAGTTACATTATCAGCCAAACCACCTGTTGCACAGCAACAAACACTGGGGGCAAAACTCCCTGACGGAAAAACTAATTTTATAATCTGGTATGCAGGTAAAATTTTCCTCATACCGACCGATGAAATAAAAATGAGTCGTATTTGTAAAATCATTCAAGCTGTGCAAAGCCCTAAAATAAAATATCAGCTCTGAATAAAACCACATAATAAAATAAAGGCTGTATTTTCATTGTGTCGTGTTTGTGCTTAGGGTTAGGTCGCGGCGAGGTTTGCTGTGTGTTGGCAATGCTGCAGGTACCATTGGCCGATCTAGCGCGCTTGGCATCACTTAGCCGTTGAGGGCGGATGTACGACAATCTGGGAGGTTTCAATTTCCGGCTTGACATCGAAGACAAAGGACTAATTTTTTTGTAACCCGACTCGACACAAAAGTAAAAATAAAGGTTAACAAAAGTAGTCTGTTGTATTTGTTTTTCTTTGTTGGTTCGCCAACAAAACTTACAAAAAAATTATTATTATTACACCACGGAAGGAAAGGTAATTGTTCTAACCGATCTAGTTGTGTCCATTGCAAAAGGCCAGACAGTGAAGATGACATGGTTCAATGCGACCAGTGTGATCCATGGTATCATTACGCATGCGCCGATGTGGGAAGCTTTATTATGACACAGGACTGGATATGCGAGCGATTTCAGCAGCTATCTACCGAAGTCGGAAGTCCAAAATCGCAGCAGGCACCAGCATCAAAGACGACACAGCAAGAACCGCAACATTTACCATCAACGAGGCAAAAATCACCGTACGAACAATTGCTACCCCAAGCATTGTCACACGGTCCATCGTTACAAGAAAAGACACAAGTAGAATCGTCACCACGAGAACAGCCTGGAATGTCTACGGATCTAGCAACAAAACAGCCAAGATCTTCAAGAGCTCCCTCTGTCGCATCGAAAGCATCAAAATCATTCTCCACCAAACAACTTCGCATAGAAATGCAAAGATTAGACGAGGAGAGACAGCTACAGGAAAAACCCGACAGGGAGTATTTAGACAAGAAGTATCAGTTGCTCAACCGCATGGTAGAAGAAGTCGGAAATGTTGATGAACATGATAATAAATCATCTTCCATTAAAGAATGGCTGCAAGAAGTGCAGAAAGCTACTAAAGCCCAATATGACTTGTCAAATTGCGCTAATAAACCATTAGAGTAAACATGTGCTCACTCCGCCATCTTGTGCAAGCCAGTAGCCGATGCAGTTCCGTCAAAAGTGACAGATCAGATAAATTCAAATGTCACCGCACCAGCAATAACACAACAGCCCGCAACGAAAGTAATGCAATCTCGGGTTGTAACACGTTGCTGTCAGCCGACATCGACTCAGTCACCACGACAGCCCCCGACCGCGTCAGCACCAGCACCATAGACGCGATTTATAGAAGATGAGCTAGAGTTACCCGCCTGCGAATCCTCGCTGATCCAAAATCTTCGGAGCGAAGCAATCAATAGATATCAACTGGGAACTCGTCATTTAATGCCAAAGGAGTTGCACACATTTCACGGAGAACCGGACGAATGGCCTGTGTTTATTATTGTTTATTCGACCCGAGTGTGTTCCTCAAATAATAGCCACTCTCCGGATGCTATTTGGAAGGCCGGAACTAACTGTTCACTCTCTTTTGCAAAGGATTCGAGAAACTCCGGAACCGAAAGCTGAAAAACTAGAAACAATTGTCTCGTTCGCCGTGGCAGTGAAAAACATGTGCGTGACAATGGAAGCATCGGACTTGACGGACCATTTGCACAATCCAATTTTACTTCAAGAACTTGTGGATAAACTACCTCCATCTATCCGTTTGAACTGGGCCATTCACAAGAAATCGTTAGCCACTTGCACACTTACCAACTTCGACGATTGGTTATATGACATCGCTGAAGCAGCGAACCAGCTTGTCATTCCAAGTTTCTCCGGGGCTAAAATAAGCAAGACCAGCTCTAAGGAACGAGCCTTCATTTATATTCATCGGGACAACTACTAACCATCTGATCCGGGTGCTGCTCACCTGAAGGATCAGGGTAAGTGTCCAATTTGTACTGGCAGTTGCTACTCTGTGCCCCATTGAAGGTCTTTCCAGTCACTAAGCCACTCAGCGAAGTGGGAGGCAGTTAAAAAGTTCGAGTTATGCCGTAAATGTTTAAAGAAACACTGGAACATGCGATGCAATAAAAAAAATCTGTGCGGTAAAAACGGATGTAAACATAAACATCATGAGCTTTTACACAATGCACAAAAAGACAATTTGCAAAAATACCAAGCAGCCGAAAACGAAAAAGCTATAACTGCTCAGCATAATACTCATACCTTGAAAATGCAATTCGTAATATTTCGCGTAGTTCCTGTAACTCTTTACGGCAATAATAATATACGATTGAGAACTTTTGCCTTCCTCGATGAGGGGTCATCGTTGACACTGATGGAAGAAGAGCTGGCCAAGGAACTGAATATCAAAGGAACACCGTCTCCACTCTGCTTACGCTGGAAAGCAGATACTCATCGCTATGAAAACGACTCACAAGTCTTCAGCCTTCGCATCTCGGGCACGCAACCCAAATCGATACTATATCCTTTAATTAACGTTCATACTGTCAAAAGTCTAAAATTACCGCTTCAATCTTTCGACGCTAATGAAATGCAACGAAAATATTCATATCTGAAGAATCTACCTTTAGAATCATACGAAAACGCAAATCCTCGACTTCTTATTGGGTTGGATAACGGCAGGCTGGGCTTGACCCTGAAAAGCAGAGATGGAGGAGCAAACGAGCCAGCCGCAACAAAAACACGTCTAGGGTGGGCGGTCCACGGCTGCTTCACCACTTCCAAAAGGCAAGAACCAGCGATATTCCTACATTCTTCGATTCATTCATGTGCATGCGAGAGGGAATCCGCAACACTCGAAGACCTGGTAAAAGCTTTCATCTCTAACGACAACTTCGGTGTGTCAAATCAAAAGAAATGTCTTATGTCAGCGGATGATGAGCGAGCCTTACAATTACTGCAAGAAAATACTCGGCGAATAGGAAACCGCTTTGAAACATGTCTCCTGTGGAAATATGACGATGCAAAGCTCCCGAGTAACATGGAGATGGCGAAAAACCGTTTAGTATCACTTATAAAGCGATTAGAAAG
This sequence comes from Eumerus sabulonum, assembly GCA_951905685.1. Classification (NCBI taxonomy): domain Eukaryota; kingdom Metazoa; phylum Arthropoda; class Insecta; order Diptera; family Syrphidae; genus Eumerus; species Eumerus sabulonum. Next base: position 57,709,562 of record OX645064.1, on the reverse strand, counting down.
GGCTCCACAGCTGCTAGAGCTCTTACATAAGAAAATTGATGATTACCTTGCAAAGGACTACGCAAGAAAAATATCGGTTCAGGAAATTCAAGAACATCCAAGCTGTTGGTATTTACCGATCTTTCCCGTTTAAACACTAACAAACCAGGCAAGTTGAGGCTTGTTTGGGACGCCGCTGCTATGGTTAAAGGAATATCTTTAAACTCCATGTTGCTAAAAGGGCCAGATCAATTAGCTTCCCTTCAATCTGTATTGTAAAAATTTCGAGAAAAAAGAGTTGCCATAGGTGGAGATATTAAGGAAATATTCCACCAAATAAGGATAAAATCCAAAGACCAACATTTCCAGCGCTTTTTATGGGCCAATCGAGACGGCGAAATCGAAACGTACATTATGGAAGTCATGACCTTTGGAGCAACCTGCTCACCATGTTGCGCCCAATATATTAAGAACAAGAACGCTGATGAGTATGCAGGCGAATTTTCTCGAGCCAGCAAGTCAATTCGAGAAAACCATTATGTGGATGACTTGCTTGACAGCGTCGAAACGGAAGAGGAGGCTATTAGCTTGGCGAAGGAAATTCGTTACGTACACGAGCAAGGAGGATTCGAAATTAGAAATTGGATACCAAACTCTCAGAAGGTGATGAAGGCGTTACAATCAGAGCCAGTGGAAGAAATTAAGTTCAACAATAAGTCGGAACAAAACTCGGAGAAGGTTCTTGGAATGTGGAATGTGGTAGTCATCCAAAACCGATTCGTTTGCTTACAAGCTTTCTACAAAAGAAAAACATATCGACATGTTCACTGAAAAGAGGTGCCTCACAAAGAGAGAAGTATTAAAAGTCCTGATGTCCATTTTTGATCCACTTGGTTTGTTGGCTCATTTTCTGATGTACGGAAAAGTCCTCTTTCAAGATATTTGGCGGAGTGGTATCGCTGGGGATGAACAACTGCAAGAGCCACAGTACAAAACTTGGTTGCTCTGGTTTCGCTGTCTAGGTAATTTACATGTCGTCCAGATACCGAGATGTTACATAAGCGATACAATTACTTCTGACTTACAACATCAGCTTCACATATTCGTTGATGCGGGTGAGAAAGGTTTTGCAGCTGTTGCATATATAAGATCAAGTGACGGGAACCATGTTGAGTGTTCCCTGATAGGCGCAAAAACAAAGGTTGCCCCATTGAAAACCATGTCGATTCCCAGGTTGGAACTCCAAGCAGCGGTTCTCGGCTCCCGGCTAGCAAGGCTCATCATCAATCCACTTCCATGACTTTCACTTCTGGACTGATTCCAAAGTTGTGCTTGCCTGGCTCAACTTCGAAACCAGAAAATATCGCCAGTTCGTTGCATTCAGAATAAGTGAAATTCTAGAACATACAAACGCTTCGAACTGGAGCTGGGTCCCCAGCGAATTTAATGTAGCGGACGAGGCCACGAAATGGAAAAAGATTCCAGACTACAAACTATCCAGCCGCTGGTTTACAGGTCCAAGCTTCTTGAGAGAGTCGTCCGGGAAATGGCCGTGGAAGAAGGAAATGCTTCATGATACTCCGGAGGAACTCAAAGCACAATTTGTTGGCATCCACCATAGAGTCAATAGAGCTGTGTTGATGCCCGAAAGATTTTCAAAATGGAACCGATTTCTTCGCAGCGCTGCATTCGTTCTGCGGTACATAAATATACTTCTCTCTAATTGTAGAGAAGCGAGGCATACGAAAGGACAACTTACACCAGCGGAGCTCAAGGCTGCAGAAAATGCCATATTCCGGGACGTTCAAAGAAATGTATTCCACGAGGAGCTGGCGGAGATATCACTTGGAAAAAATGTAAGCCGATCAAGTTCAATTCTTTCTCTTAATCCTTATTTAGATGAGGACAACATTCTAAGAGCTGGCGGCAGATTAGACAAGTGCGATATTGGCAACGTTGATTTTCGACAACCGATTATCCTCCCAAGGAAACATGAGACGACACGCTTACTGGTCCTTGACTATCATTGCCGGTACCTCCATCAGAATCATGAAACAGTCGTAAATGAACTTCGACAAAAGTTTTATATCCCAAGGCTCCGGGTTGTCTTGCGGTCAATAAGAAGTTCCTGTTCAAGATGCAAAATCTTGTCCGCCAAACCTCAATTACCATTGATGGGACAATTACCATTGGCAAGACTATCACCGTTCTGTAGACCTTTGTGGGACTGGATATTTTTGGCCCAATGTATGTCTCCCATTTGCGAAGAACCGAAAAACGATGGGGTGTATTATTTACGTGCTTATCGATTCGGGCTGTACACATAGAAGTAGCTCATTCTTTGACAACAGATTCGTGTATACTTTCCGTACGAAACTTTACAGCCAGACGAGGAACACCAAATGAATTGGTAAGCGACAACGGGACCAATTTTAGAGGTGCGAAGCGGGAGCTCAAGGAAGCGTATGCCAAAGTCGATAGGCAGAAATTGATAGAAACTTTTACAACATCCAACACAAAGTGGTCGTTTATACCACCTGTTTCACCGCACATGGGAGGAAGTTGGGAACGTTTAGTGCGCTCCGTAAAAACTGTTCTGGGACAAATAAAGCATACACGAAAGCCATCAGATGAGCTCCTCCTTAGCATGCTATTGGAAGTGGAGAATATAATAAATTCGCGACCATTGACATATATACCATTGGACAATGAGAATGAAGAAGCGTTAACACCTAACCATTTTCTTTTGGGATCTTCCGGAGGGGCTAAACCCCTTTGTTTATTCGATGATCAAAAACACGTTCTTAGAAAGAATTGGCTTATAGCTCAACAATTCGCCGAATCCTTTTGGAGAAGATGGATCAAGGAGTACTTGCCTACGATCGCACGCCGTTCAAAATGGTTCACCAACGTGCCACCAATCGAAGTCGGAGCTATAGTTCTAATTGTAGATTCTGCCAGCCCACGAAACTGTTGGCCCAAGGGACGAGTAGTTCGAGTAAATTTGACACCCGATGGGCAAGTCCGCAGCGCAGCGGTCTTAACACAAGCCGGCGTATTTGAAAGACCTGTTGCCCAGCTGGCAGTTTTAGAGTTCAAACGGAAGGTAGATTCTCAAGAGAACATACCGGGGGGGAGTGATGGCGATTCTGCAGGTACCATTGGCCGATCTAGCGCGCTTGGCCTCACTTAGCCGTTGAGGGCGGATGTACGACAATCTGGGAGGTTTCAATTTCCGGCTTGACATCGAAGACAAAGGACTAATTTTTTTGTAACCCGACTCGACACAAAAGTAAAAATAAAGGTTAACAAAAGTAGTGTTAAGTTCGATTACTTATGTGCTGATTATACGCACATGACCTAGTTTAAGTCCAGGTAATACTTCACGTCAACAACAACCACAACAAACCATCATGCTGACGCCACCATAACAATCGGAATATTCATTGGGTCAAGCCAACGGCCTATTATGCCGACGCTGCATTACCGCCAAGTGCTCTAGTTTTAAGTACATATTGTAAATGTTTAGGATAAGCAATATTTATGTATAAAAGACGGGAAATAATAAAGAACAAATGTCAGTATTGACTTACATTGATACGGATCGTATTTCATTGGACTGACTGGTGAACAAGTTTAAGTGCTTGCGTCACACACACTATTGGTGAACAAGTTTAAGGGCTTGCGTCAGACACCATTTCAAATATCAAGTCTATGCGCTTGATATTACAAACTAACTTCAGAAAAACGCTTCTGAACATTTTGGTGACCCCCACGTGATTCGTCACGTATCAGATCAAGATAAACCACAAGGCCTTCTTCTGCAATAAAGGAAAGGCAAACAAGGCTGACCAACATACACGGACGTCAATTTCTCCGGAATCAAGATGACAACATTTGAAGAACTCATTGTGGAACAGCTGGCAACCGGCCAAGAAACCCAACGCATCATAATTAACTTCAAAAAGGACTCCTTAGACAGGAAAAAGTCAAGGAGCTACTTTGAGGAACGACTTCAGCGTCTACAAGAGCACTGGAGTACGTTCAAACACACAGATTCGAAGATAAATTCATTGCCGAACGTTCCTGTCGAGCATGATTACTTCGTCAATCGATACTTCTCCAAAATCTCAGCATTAGCTGAAGAGTATAAGGGTCGTTTCCAAGACGGAATACGGACGACATCGGACATCGAAGAACAATCAACCACATCAAGGGTTGAACCACTGAAGGCATCGACTGAAACAGTGGAACAAAATCCACCAAAAATCATTGGTGCGATACGAAGACAAAGGGCAATCATGTGCTCCCTCAGAAGACTAATCGAGGAATTATCTTCGAGGCAAAACGAACCCATGCAGTATCACGAATTGAAACGTAAAACAATTGAACAGTTCTGGCAACAGATAGAATGCCAGAAATACACAATATGGGAGTTGACTGATGACCCTGCCGCAGTTGGGTACAGTCAATCAGAATTCATTGCCATAGAGGCAATAGTAGAAGAAAACCTTATTAGTTTAGCAATAAGGCTACAAACACAAAAAATTGGAGATACCGAAGATAGCCCATCCACTGGCATGACAATTCAAAATTCGTTAGCCTTACCAAAGGTAACAATTACAAAATTTGATGGCGATTATTTGAAGTGGAGACAATTTTTTGATATGTTCTCACAAATGGTCGACAAGCAACCAATACCAAGTATACAAAAAATGTGGTATCTCAAAACTCATCTTAGTGGAGAAGCCGAGAACCTCATCCGTCATTTAGCGCTCACGGAGGACAATTACCGAACCGCATGGGCTATCCTTCAAGATCGATACAACAACATAAGGGTTCTTACGTCAACCCTTGTGCAAAAAATACTTGGACAACCAAGGCAAATGCAAACTCAACCATCAGCACTAGCCATTAAAACCCTTCACGATACGACGCAAGAATGTTTGATGGCACTATGCAACATCGGTGTGGACACCTCAACATGGGACCCCCTACTACTTCATTTGCTCAAGGAACAAGGATCCTGTATGAACAATCTCTCAAGAAGCCGAAGGAATTGCAGTCAATCAAGGAATTCCCAACGTTTCTTGAGAACCAATTCCAATCACTGGAATCTATTGGACAAAGGAAAAAAGAGACTTCACCTCGATCTTGTGCATCGTTAACTTCCAATCAAAATAATAAGGCCCGTTGCAAGGTTTGCGGAACCGGAACACATTCGTTATTTGCCTGCAACCAGTTCATACAACTACAGCCAGTAGAGTGCATACGAGTTGTGCTAAGGCATAAGCTGTGCCTTAACTGTTTAAGAAGTGGCCATGGGGCAAACAAGTGTGTTTCAAGAAGTTGTTCAAGGTGCGATAAACAACACAACACGCTGCTACATATTGAGAGCAACACCAACGGGTCGGCTAGCAATAAACATCAAAATGACACAGCAAACAACAGTAACAATCCTCAAGGTGGAACACGACCATCAATGACACTAGCCGCATCCAAAAGCCCAGAAGGGCATCACCACGTCCTCCTCAACACAACCATCATTGAACTGGTGGCAACCAATGGACAGAAGACGACATGTAGAGCCATCTTTGATTTCGGCTCTCAAGTGAACCTGATTACCACACGCCTAGTGAAGAGATTAGGCCTTCATACAAGAAATACTTTAATGAATATCCAAGGCATTGGCAATGGCAAGAAAGAAGCCCACCAACGTGTAAATGTTCAACTACAATCAAGAACAACTGACTTCACTACTCGTCTAGAAGCCTTTGTCCTACCACATATCATAGCAGCACAGCCTTCGCAACATTTTAACATCTCGTCATGGCCAATACCGAAAAATATTCCATTGGCAGATCCCAACTTCAATCATCCAGACAAAATCGATGTACTTCTCGGTGCAGAGTTTTATCATCAACTACTCTCCATCGGACAAATACGGCTAGCAGACGATCTACCGACGCTCCAAAACACAGTTTTTGGCTGGATATTGGCTGGTAAAATAGCTGAACCCAGATCAATTACAGCAACATGCGGAATTGCTACTTATGATGACAACGACCTACATCAGATGATTGAACGTTTGTGGAGTCTCGACGAAGTTGAACCAGCACGTAGTAATCTATCAAAAACCGAAAACATGTGCGAAGCTCATTTCGCTCAAAACACACGTAAGGGTGCTGATGGACGCTTCATTGTCAAACTACCATTTCATGAAGGTCCGGAAGCTCTAGGCAATTCCAGGGAAACAGCAGTTAACAGGTTCCTGGCCCTGGAGCGACGTTTGGAGAAAAACCAGGAAATAAGGGAGCAGTACATTCAATTTATGAGGGAATACGAAGAATTGGGTCACATGACCGAAATCGACTTCAATGACATGGTTGAACCAAACTACGTGGTTCCTCATCATTGCGTGTTTAAGCCCGACAGCAGCACCACTAAACTACGAGTAGTTTTCGATGCTTCGTGCAAGACATCATCCGGAAAATCGTTAAACGACATTATGTATACTGGCCCCACTGTACAGGGTGAATTATTTTCGTTACTACTCCGATTCCGGTTACCACGATATGTCTTTTGCACAGATATTTAAAAAATGTATCGGCAAATAATCATTCATCCAGACGATAGACGATACCAAACAGTCGTGTGGAGAACAGATGCAAGGAGACCCTTACGCTACTACCAGCTAAATACGGTAACCTACGGCACCAGAGCAGCACCATATTTAGCCACTAAGTGCTTACAGCAACTAGCAAGGGAAAACAGCGAAATGTTGGCATTAGGCGCTCATGCTCTCCACAACGATTTTTATGTCGATGACTGCCTAACTGGAAATGACAATTTATCGACCGCATTAGAAAAACAAATTCAACTCACAACCATCTTAAAGAGTGCAGGATTTAAGCTTCGAAAATGGTGCGCAAATCATCCCCACTTACTACAAGGTATCGCAGCAGAGGATAAGGAAATCGATCTCGACTTCAGCAACGAAAACAATGCGTCAATCAAGGCACTGGGACTGACATGGAAACCGAAAACTGATACATCTTGTGTTAAAACAAACTTAAGCGCAACAAATAGAGTAACAAAACGAATTGTCACTTCAGACCTTGCCAGATTATTCAAACCATTAGGCGTGATGGCCCCAGTTGTTGTTACAGCAAAAATATTCGTCCAAGAGTTATGGCTACTGCAGCTATCGTGGGATGAAGCACTACCAGTCGAGCTACATACAAGATGGATAACATTTCGAAATAACTTAAGGGAACTTAACAATTTTCAATTTCAACGCCACATGTTTAACAATAGTGTTCCAACAGCATATCAAGTCCACGCATTCTGCGATGCATCCGAAAGGGCCTATGGGGTAGTTATATACCTAAGGACAATTATGAAGGATGGAAGAATAGTCGTAAGATTGCTATGTTCCAAATCGAGAGTTGCCCCACTAAAGAAACAAACCCTGCCAAGATTGGAATTGTGCGCTGCAGTCCTAGGCGCTCAGCTAGCAGCCAGAATTAAAACTGACCTGAGACTCACGGATACACCCACATTCCTTTGGACTGATTCTGAAATCATCCTTGCCTGGATTAACTCCCCTTCTTCATCGTTCCAAACGTTTGTGGCCAATCGAGTTGCGGTCATACAGGGACTTACACTTCCCGAGCAATGGCGACATGTATCATCAAAACACAATCCAGCGGACGTATTATCAAGGGGCCTTCAACCAGCTAAGTTCCCGTCTTGCACACTTTGGTTTTATGGCCCGGTTTTCTTATCTGGTCATCAAGATATGTGGCCATCAAAGTACATTAAGGAGCTCTCAATCCCAGAAGATACCGAGAGAAAGCGAAAATTACCAACTGTAGCAACAGCTACTTGTTGTCCCAATCAAGACATGATTTACAAGATTAACCACCACAATTCGTTTAAAACTCTTCAAAGAATAACTGGATATGTGCTACGCTTTTGTAATCATTCAAGATGCATGAAGGCCCAACGACAAAATGGTGTACTATTGACACCAAGGGAGCTAGAAGATGCACTCATCATCATAGTTCGAGCAATGCAGGCTTTTGACTTTATGGATGAAATCAGTGACCTGCAGACCTACAAGGAACTAAGACAGAACAGCCACTTCAACAGCCTCGCTCCATTCCTGGATGATAAGGGAATTATTCGAGTTGGAGGCCGATTAGAGGCTGGAATACTGCCATTTGACGCAAAGCATCCAATGCTTCTTCCATACAATAATCCTCTAGTAAAATATATGAGACAACGATCTTGGCCAATCAAGGGCAAGATAATGGCACGATCATTAGTACACCACTGCGTGAAATGCAGCAGAGCCAAACCTCAGTTACTTCAACAAATTATGGGGAACCTACCGCCATCAAGAATCACGCCAACAAGGCCGTTCATAAACACAGGAGTTGATTACTGCGGACCATTTTGGATACATTACAAAATTCGCGGTAAACGACCTCAAAAGGCTTATGTAGCAATCTTCTGCTGCTTCGCCACAAAAGCAGTACATATAGAGCTTGTAAGCGACTTATCTATCGAATCATTTATTGGAGCGCTGAAACGATTCATCGGTCGTCGAGGACATTGCCAGCAGTAATACTGCGACAACGCAACAAATTTTGTAGGAGCAAATAATCAACTGTCTGAATTGGAAAACGTTATTTACTCAGAAAAGGCGCGTACTGCGATAATAAAGGAATGCAGTAGTAATGCGATACACTTCAACTTCATTCCTCCATTCCTCCAAGGGCGCCACATTTTGGAGGTCTCTGGGAAGCAGCAGTGAAATCAGCAAAACACTTGTTAAGAAGGAGTGTATCCACAGCATCATTAACGTATGAAGAGTTGGAAACGGTACTAGTTGGTATCGAAGCTATCTTAAACTCCAGACCACTCACGCCACTTTCAAATGACCCTAACGATCTAACAGCATTGACACCGGGACACTTTCTGATCGGAGAACCCCTTACTGCTCAAATTGACACACACGCAGTTCCGATGAAACAAACTCTTCTGACTAGATGGAACTTGGTTTCACATCTCAAATACGAATTTTGGAAGAGATGGTCCCAGGAATACCTTACCGAACTTCAATACATTTTTTTTTTTTTTTTTTGTTTGTTGACTTCATTGAGAATGAAGTCAACAATGACACCTCATCTGGGAATATAAATGGGCAATCAATGCATAGCACTCAAGCACCAGAACTAGTACATACAACACCAGCCAAAAGGAGAAGAACATGTGGCACCAGTGGAATTGCGTCACTAGTAACACTCTGTCTAATCCTGCCGATGGTAATCAGTAAAAATATCGAAATCAGCAAATTCCAACCCAAGCTCGGAATCTACTTTGAAGACATTGACTCAGCAAAAATAGCGACAAGCGATCAATTTCAACATATACTAACCGAACTACAGTCTGAAAATATGTTTTTACCAAGCAACCGAACTAAAAGAGGAGCCATTGACATAGTTGGAAAAATTGCTAATTCTCTATTTGGAGTATTAGATTCGGAATATGCAGTACAAATGACAAGCACAATAGAGCAAATCAGCACAAACGAAAATCACATGTTAAGGCTACTTAGAAATCAAACCTCAGTTATCGACTCAACAATAAACATTGTTAAACAAGACCAAACAGTTATCAAAAATAGATTTGATCAGATCAAAAAGCAATTAAGTGAAATAAGAGCAAGGATACGTGATAACGGTGAGGAAAGCTATCAAGTCAAAATGTCTCAGATCATCACATCCCTCTCATCCCAACTTATTTTAATGATAATTAACATTCAAAGAATGCAATCATCGCTTATTGATGTACTCACGGACACTCATCACGGCAAAATCAGTTCACTGTTGTTGTCAACGCAGCAACTAAAAATGGAGCTGAAAATCATCAACACTCACTTACCACCATTTCTAAAAATACCGGCAGATGACGAAGATCTTTTAAAGCTATACAGACTGATGACAGTAAAGGGAGGCATAACGGACAATCGAGCCATATTTTGGATCACTTTTCCATTGGTAGACCAAGAACACTACGAGCTGTTTAGGATGACAACTATACCATCCTTCATAAACAACACCATGATATCAATCACCCCCTGTGCACCAATACTGGCTCTGAACGCGCATCGCGACCAATACTTTCCAATTCAGTTCACCACGTTAGAAGGCTGCATCAATTTAAGCGATGGACAATATCTATGTCTCAACGTACAATCAAGGTACAGCGAAGGAGCAGAGGTCTGCTCTTGCGAAGTAGGTCTGTTCAACAACGAAACAAAACCTACGTGTGTACTACACAAATCTAAAAAGAATTCAACTTGGGTTCAACTTGAGCACAAAAACCAATGCGTGTATGCTACAAACACCCCCTCACGACTTACTGCGATCTGCGGAAGGGAAAATGTACAAATGCTCTTAGAAGGTTCTGGAATGCTAACGTTGCAGCCAGGATGTCTATTGAGGCAAAAATTCATCACCATCCAGGGTCATAACACCTTCTCCACCAAATTGAAAGGGTCCTACACAAGACTTGGAACCATATCAGAAGTTTCACTACCAGAGCACCAAAGGCTATTGTTCCAAGAATTCAATGCCACGCACTATGATACCCAACTTAAAAATCTAACAGACCTACAAGAGATTATCTTACAACAGGAAGTTCTTGACTTACCTCATAAGCTTCAAGTTAGCAGTCATCACAACTTCGCAATTGGATACCTGGCTCTCACATTGTCAATTATATTAATCATCTACATAATCCGGAAACACAAAATAACAAGATCGGCAGTTATCACGAAGACACCACAGCCAACACTTCAATCAACACAATCAAACTCGGATTTCGTTGTCACCATTGCCTAGTTCGTTGAATAGCCATTCAACGCGGGGGAGAATGTTCAGTTCGATTACTTATGTGCTGCCTATACGCACATGACCTAGTTTAAGTCCAGGTAATACTTCACGTCAACAACAACCACAACAAACCATCATGCTGACGCCACCATAACAATCGGAATATTCATTGGGTCAAGCCAACGGCCTATTATGCCGACGCTGCATTACCGCCAAGTGCTCTAGTTTTAAGTACATATTGTAAATGTTTAGGATAAGCAATATTTATGTATAAAAGACGGGAAATAATAAAGAACAAATGTCAGTATTGATTTACATTGATACGGATCGTATTTCATTGGACTGACTGGTGAACAAGTTTAAGTGCTTGCGTCACACACACTATTGGTGAAAAAGTTTAAGTGCTTGCGTTACACACCATTTCAAATATCAAGTCTATGCGCTTGATATTACAAACTAACTTCAGAAAAACGCTTCTGAACAAGTAGTCTGTTGCATTTGTTTTTCTTTGTGGGTTCGCCAACACTCTGTATCTCCTTTAAAAGGAAGAGTAAATTACGCTAGTGTCCAGGCGATACACCACCCAACTTATAATACACATCCACGTACTAATTTCCTCTCAAGCTATAGACAAAACCCTATGACCAGCCAAGCCCCCTCCTATCTCCGGCAGACCGCACCTCAAAGCCGAGCAAGCAGACGATAGGCAAAGCCGTCAACCGAGAACTCAGTTCCAAAGAGGACTTCCATTCAGGTCCCAACAGACACGGATCAACAGCACTCAAGGAACATTCCATATCGATACTAACAACAACCAGGATGCATACGAACGGACAATGGAAAGCGATAACATGAATCACGACCAAACGTTAGACGAATTTCTAGGTATACAGGAGCAGTCCATACAGACTCTCGAAACCAATGACAACGAAATCTCTGACTTAACGGACCTCAATTTTTTAGGTTAACTCTTCGTTACCTTACTTCGATGCGAGGACGAAGAGTGGAAAGTTATTAAAAATCTTTATAGATACAGGCTCTAATAGAAACTACATACAGTCTTCCCTAGTGAGCAATCCCCTTCCCAATGACGAAGCTTTCTACGCAAACTCGATAGGAGGTAGCATCAAAGTCACCCATTTTACAGAACTATCTCTCTTTAATTTAAAAGATACACAAATCAAATTATTCTTCTTCCCTCTTTGAAATCTTTCCGTACCATACTGGGTAACGATTCACTCAAGACATTATCCGCCATAATTTACACAGAAAAAAAATACATGGTAATAAGAAACCGGTTCAAAATTAAAATTAAACAGCCACCGCCACAGTGCATCAATACGCTAATTATGCGAACCGATCATATGTCCGCAGATCAGAAAAGAAACCTCGATTCCTTGATAAAACGGTACACTCGAACCAGATGGCAAATTCGCATACATCACAAACGTTAAAGGAGAAATAAGGACCTCCTCAGAACTTCCAGTCTACTCCAAAAGCTACGCTTACCCGATGTCCATGAAAGATGAAGTAGACAAATAGATCCAACAATTTCTCGAAATGCCCATATAATTCACCTGTATGGGTTGTGTCAAAAAACCTTGACGCATCCGGTGAGCGAAAGTGCAGATTAGTTATAGACTGCAGAAAACTAAATTCTGTGACTTTAGCCTATCGCTACCTGACTCCGGAGATTAACGAAGTATTAGCCCAACTTGGACAAAACCAATAGTTTGCGGTCCTAGATCTGAAAAGCGGCTTCCACTAGATTACCCTAAAGGAATCGAATGTTGAGAAGACTGCCTTCTCCGTAAATCACGGCAAATAAGAATTTACACGTCTTCCATTTGGGCTTAAGAATGCGCCCGCAATATTCCAAAGAGCAATCGACGACATACTTAGAGAACATATAGGCTAAAGTTGCTATACATACATCGACGATATAGTAATCTTTAGCAAAGACGAAGACAGCCACCTCAATAACATCAGAGAAATCTTCAAAACACTAGAAAAAGCGAAAGTCAAAGTCCAACTTGACAAGTGCGAGTTCTTTAAGAAGGAAGTCGAATTTCACGGTTTCATCATTCCAGGCGAAGGTATTAAAACAAATCCCTCCAAGGTTAAAGCAATTCTAGACTTCCCGTACCCTAAGACTTTACGTGACCTCCGATCTTTCCTTGGGTTATCAGGCTACTATCGGCTTTTCGTAAGAGACTACGCCAAACTTGCCAAATCACTCAGAACCCTTTTTAGAGGAGAAGAAGGCCGCATACCGAGAAACATGCCCACTAAAAAGATTATCAGTCTAGATCAAACGGCGGAGGACACTTTCGAGAAATTAAAACATACTCTGTCCTCCAATGATATTATTCCTTCCTACCCGAACTTCCAAAAAGTTTTCCATCTAACTACAGATGCTTCGAATTTCGCCATATGCGCTGTTCTAGAACAAGAATGGAAGCCATATCACTTTCATTTCTAGAACCCTCAACAAGACCGAGGAAAACTATGCTACAAACGAGAGAGAAATGTTAGCCATATTTTTTGCCCTAGGCTCTCTCAGGAGCTATCTATATGGATCGGCAAAAGGGAAAATCATTAACGATCATCAGCCCCTCACGTTCGCTCTAAGCAATAGAAACCATAACTGTAAAATGAAAAGGTGGAAAGCAACACTGGAGGAGTACTGCGAGTTAGTGTACAGGAGGAGACTGCGAGTTAGTGTACAAGACGGGTAAAACTGACGTATGGCTGATGCCCTTTTAAGATCCTCACAACACACCCAACTAAATTCATTGACCTCCACTGTCCACAGTCACGAAAGTTCTGGACAACATCTTAAGCCCATAGCAGAAGAACCAATCAACGTGTTTAAAAACCAACTAATACTCAACCTTGGAGACACATCGTCACACGATTTCAAAATTACTTTTCCTACTTATCATCGTCATACAGTAACTGAAAGAGAAAGTAATGGACACTTTCAAGCGACTGCTTAACCCCTCCGTCATAAATGGATTAAAATCCGAAGAGAGCATCCTAGGAATGGCTCAAGAGATATATTCAACACATTTAAACCAGTATAGAATCCGCTTCATCAGGACAATGGTAGCTGATTTAACTGATGAGGAAAAGCAAGAAGAGGAAATAATCGAAGAACACAACCGAGCCCACAGAAGTAGCCAAGAAAACAAAATCCAACTATTAAAGGGACTGTACTATTCCCGAATGAAAGCCAAAATGGAGAAAATAGTTAAACTTTGCAAAATATGCAAAGTTATATAAATAAGATATATAAATACGATAGGCATCCGAACAAACCCATAATTCAAGCGACACCCATTCCCCAATTTCCAGGACACATCCTTCACTTCGACCACTACTTTACCGACAAGAGAGCCATTCTACCCGGTATCGATAAATTCTCAAAATACGCGTTGGCCAGAATCCTCAAATCTAGATCCGCTGAGGACATAAAAGAACCATTGAGAGAACTTATTTTATCCTTTGGCGTCCCCAAGACCATAGTGGTAGACAACGAGAAGTCCCTAAATTCAAATTCTGTAATTTTTATCATCCAACATTTCCTCACTATACAGATCTTTAAAGTACCTCCGTATAACAGCGCAGTTAATGGGCAGGTAGAAAGATTTCATTCGACACTATCAGAAATTATGCGCTGTCTGAAGTCCCAGAAAACCTATTGTACCTTTTCCGAACTCCTTGACAAATCAGTCTTAGAATACAATAATTCAATTTACTCTACCATTAAAAGAAAACCAATAGACACATTCTTCGCTAGGCATCTCTCAAACAATCCCGAACAACTCGAAACAGACAGATTAGATGTTATCAATAAAATTAAAGAAAAGCAAATTGCAGATATAGAGTATCATAGCAAAAAAGGAAGCATTTCAAGCATTACGCTGTAGGAGACGTTATTTATGTTAGGACAAACAAAAGAATAGGAAATAAACTTAGATCCAAATATAGAGAGGAGTTAGTAGCTGAGAATAGAGATTCAACTGTTATAACAGAATCTAAGAAGACCATACACAAAAGTTTGATAAAAAATTAATTCCTTGGATTACTCATTCCCTTAATCACAGCCAGTTTTCAAAACTTGGACTACACGAACTCAGAACTCATCAAAATATATACAGGAGACACAAAAATCCAAAATGGATCCTTTAAGATCATCCACATTATCGAGGTACAGGCATATAAGGAGCTCGTCGACCAACTCCAGGATATGATACTAACAGAAATAAAACCCGATCATCCTCTTTTCCCCATCCTTGTCTACGAAATCCAACAGGCTAAAGACCACTTAGATAGACTTAAGGTCAATAATAAAAATAAAAGAGAAGTGCATGGAAGTTGTTGAGAAAGAGAATTATTTTATAAAAACTTCCTCGTATGCGCTGTGTGTGTCCAGGTGTCCACTCCGTTCAAGTGTCAAAAAGATAGTAGAGCGTTCATTACACACTGAAGTTCAGTGGATCGCGATTGTTTCGAGTTCAATAGAAATTTGGTAATTCGGAAGATGGCGTCCGGCATTGCCAAAACAACGCTTGAACGGGGAGGGCACACAACCTCGACATCGACATCGACATTTTTATAAAGCCATGTCTTAAAAATATTTTAGGAAATAAAACGTTCCGATTTATACAATAAAATGAATGTTCTTATTTGGCTTTTAGTTCACTTTTTCCGTAAGTGAAGGATTACTTCGACACGTGTGCGTGATTTAGGTTGTTTATCTATAGTGTTTTTTCAAAAGTGTGAAGTTTTTGAGTTTTCTTCTCTCCACTTAGGATCTAATTCGCAGCAAATGGATTTGATTGTGAAAATTTGGATTTACCCTTTCAAGGATTTGGTGTTGACGATCCTAATTTCGAGCTTTTGGACATGAACATATCTGAAGATTGTTCGGATGATGAACTTTTGAATATGGGCAAGCAACTTGAAGCAAATCTGTTCTCCTATCGGTCATCAAGTTTGGTTGAAAACCAGCCAAAATTGGATTCAAGCAAGACAATTGCAAAAAAGCGAAACAGAGGAGAATCGTACACGCGCAAATCTTGAGTAGTTACTGCAAGAAAGTGTACGCCTCTTAGTAGCTGTCGACAAAATTGCAAAGTAAAAAAAAATTTTGGAAGTCAAAAGGAAATTTTCAAATCTTATTGGTCGTTGGGAACGTTAATTCGAAGAGTTCTTTTCATCGGAGGTTTGATAGAAATGGAACACAAAAAGTCACAGACCTTAAAGAAAAGCGAAACTCGTCGCCGAAATCGACAGCAACATATTAAATATTTTATAAACATAAATGCAGAGAAAGTTCGTGAATGTTTCAAGCAATGCTTCAATGAAACTGAAAGCTTTTTGAAATCAGTTGTAAAATAAAAACTGGAGCAACCAAACATAACTTTTAAAGATAATCGTGGTTCCGGTGGAGGAAGTAACAAAATATCTGAAGAAGTGGTTGAACTCATTAAGATTCATATAAGCAGCTTTCCTGCATACGAAATTCAATATCCAAGGCGTGACACGTCTTGTAGGTATTTTCAGGCGGATTTGACATTGGCTACTATGTACAAGCTATTCGGCGAAGGACACCCAACGGTCTCCGTGAGCATGAGCAAAATATCAAGTATTTTTAAAGGTACGTTTGCTTATTAATTTAAGTTTTAAATAAAATAATTTTAATGAATTTGATAAAAAATATGTGCATAAATATTGATTCCTTAAATGGGTCGTAACTACGTTCAAAGCGTAGTTCAAGTTTCAAGTTTTTTTTTTATGGCAGCAAGTGCAAAAATAAACTATTTAACGCTATTGATTTCTATAGGTATGAACATTAAATTCAAAAAGCCCAGCATCGACACTTGTAATAGATGTGACACATTTAAAGCAAAATTGGAGGTTGCAAAACGTGAAGATTCTGAAGAGCTTGCAACCCTTCAAGGTGAATTGGACCGTCATCGTAACATGGCGGAATTAGCATACGACTCTAAAAGGGAAGATAAAATGCTGGCCAAAGAAAATTCTGAAATGATGGGTTTTGCATTTGACCTTCAGCAGTGCTTACCAACACCTTATCTCCGAAATTCCGTAAGCTTTTATAAACGGCAACTATGGACATACAATCTAACCGTACATAACTTTTCCACAAAAACCCCGTATTGCTTCATGTGGCACGAGGGTATGGCTAAGCGAGGAGGCAATGAAATTGCATCGTGTTTAATGAAGCATATACGAAATGTTATCGCTCACAATCAAGTAAGTTTTTTACAGTGACTCTTGCAGCGGACAAAATAAGAACTCATATGAGTTAACACGACAAAGTCACAAATTCAAAGTAGGTCAAACCAGCACGCGCATCCGCTACACTGCACTCGCTGGGTAAACAACAGCATACGTGGACCAATAATGCTGATATCACCAATATCGTCAACACCACACACCGGATGAGCAATGCTGACCCAACATCGCGAACACCGTCAACACCACACGCCAGTTGAACAATGCTGACACCGCACCTGCTGCAGTTGAGGTATCAGGGTATAAATTAGCTTAAGTTAGTCGATAAGTTGTCTTTTATTGTTTGTAAGTGGAATCGTTTGGGAGTGGCTCGCTCCCAATAAAGTGAAATTAGTTTTTTTTTTTTTTAGGAGAAAAATAAAGTAAAACACTTTAACTGGCGCCCGAGCAGCAGGGACCCAGGGTATATTGACAGTGCGGTGAAATAAAAGGTCCTCAAGTAGTACCGAGTGCGCGTAAATTCTCAAAAGTCCTCAAGTAGTACCGAGTGCGAGTAAATCGTCAAACGTCCTCAAGCAGTACGGACGAACCATTCGCGAGTGACTCCCGCCAAAAAAAAGCGTAAATCGTCAAACGTACTCAAGTGGTACGGACGAATCATTCGCGTGTGACTCCCGCCGAAAAAAAAAACCCGTGGTTCCCCCGCGAGTGTGGTGAAAGAGACAAGGGCCCCTCAGTAAACCAACATTGGATGAACAGGAAGCGTAGAACGCTAGCCGCACCACGAATCGCAAGAAGTCAGGACGGATATGACCATGCAGCAACCCAAGGCAACCATCGCCGATCCACTTCATAGAATACTTGAACAGAAGGCGAAGTGGAAGTGAAAAATATCATATGCGCAGGCGTTTAAAAGACTCAAGGAGACACTTCAGCTATGATGAAAAGTTGCCAGTGTCATTGGTCTGTGACGCTTCTCCATACGGAATAGGTGTGGTTTCGACTCATAGCCTATCAAAAGAACAAGAACGCCCAATCTCATTCTGGTACGCTAACACCTACAGAACAAAGCTATGCGCAAGTAGACAAGGAGGCACTAGCTATCATCGCGGGCGTTAAAAAATTTCACAACTTCTTGTATGGGAGAACATTTGAAATCGTCACAGACCATAAACCATTAGTTGGATTGTTTAATCAAGACAAGCCCACACCAGCCATTCTCTCTCGCTGATGGGAAAAAAATTTCTCTTCCCACCAACAACATAACAAATTCAAGACCAGAAGGGAAAAAAGCTGTAAGCGCATGCTCAACTAGTAGCACTGTTTCTCCCTTTACATGCTTAGAAAAAACTGAGATTCAAAGTGAAAGAGAAAGCGACAACACCTCCGCTGCGCTTACAGACACACTGTACTGTAGCTCGGGCCAATCAGCTATTCCAAATGTAAACAATGAGCCGCAAATTCGCATACCAGATGATAAAAATCAACAAATGATCAAGCGGAACTTTCCTCGAAGCACGATTGGATCTGATACGAATTCAACATTAAATGCGGCTTTATCATCGAAATGGTTACATTTATCGAAATTCCAACTAAACACTACCACAGAAGACATCATTAATCATATGTATTTCTTCAAAAACAGGCATTTCAGGTAGGCGAGCAAACATTTCAACTATAATCTACAGAGGTAGAAATACCACTGGAATATATAAACAAGGCACCAATACTAAATGGAACAACATTAATTCTCCGGCCACCAATATTTCTCAGTATTGAGCAAAGTGAGGATTGCGTTGTCCAGCGACTGTACAAAAAATTGTCCTTTAAGCGATGCGCAACCAGGTTACTAAACCTAACACACATCATATGGAAGGAATTATGGACTCATAACACATGGATGTTCATCACACCAGAGGATACTACTGTGTTCATAATTTGTGGCCCAACTCGAGAAGAAGTGATTTTAAACAACACGGGCATCATTCATGTGAACCCAGACTGTGTCATCCAGTCGTTCGTTCGATTAGAAGCAAAGTAGTTTAAGGATACATCAGTTGTAATACACCTTACGAAATCAATCGCCACCATTAAGACACAAGTATTATCCCAGGTTCCAGTTTATTTTACGAATGAAACCGTCATCCCGAATAATAAGAATGTGATTGAAATATCCAATTTCAGTCGTCAAGAAGCAGTCGAAGCGCTCAACCGGCGACATGACCACGACTGGAAGACCATCAAAAAGCATTAGTATTGGACAATTGGGCTTTGTTCAATGCTTGCAGCCGCAATAATTATCATTTGTCTATTGGCGGTGGTCCTTAAGTACGGCTGTTGAGAGTATTTCCCGAAAGATACTACACAACGGTCGAGCACCTCGCGGAAGTGCGACACAAAATTACTCCACGCACGACGTGGCCACTTCGCGGAAGCGCGGCGCGAAATTACTCCACGCACGACTTGGACTTCGCGGAAGTGCGGCAACGGCACCACAACACACGACTCAACATTTGATTGCATTCCGATCTCGCACCCGAAGAGAAGCAGTCGCTCCACACACGAAAGGAATTTTCTACTCCACAATTTTTTTCAGTCGCTATACAACACAACTTAATTCATTGTATCCAATGAAGTGTCACCACCCAAAGTTTAATCAGTTTTATTCCATTTTATCACCACTCCACATATAATTTTTCTGATATCACAACAGCGGCAAATGTCCAACTAAGAACCCTAGCAACATCGAGTTAAAAGATCAAAAGGGCAATCCGAGTAATCGTTTTGAAATCAGTTGGGCAACAACACCGGAGGAGGCAAAATGTTGATGACATCAACAAAAAATATAAATTAATTTGTTATATTCTTCGTTTAGCAGTTTCTTTTTGTAGTGCTTAGGCAAACAGTTTTATTTTTGTAATATTAACAATAACGCTCTTCTTTTGTTTTCATTTGTGCAACTTGCAAACAATTTGAGTTTTGCAACATTAACAATAACGTTCTTCTTCTGTTTTCCGTTGTGCAGTTCGTCGTGCTTAGGTAAACAATTTTTTTGTATACCCAGACTAGAATTATGTGCCGCTAAGATTGGAGCCGAATTGTCATAACGATTACAATTAGACTTGAATCTTCAGAGGGACCATATATTTTTATGGACTGATTCTGAAACAGTTCTTAACTGGATTAACTACTTATCATCAACAACTCTTCCAATCTTTGTTGCCAATCGGATCGCAATCATACAACAACTTACCACTCCTTCACAATGGCGACATGTGCCCTCTAAAGAAAATCCTGCGGACATACTATCAAGGGGCGTAATCCCAGAACAGATTGAATCACATATCCTCTGGTTTTATGGACCTACATTTCTTCATGGAGAGGAATCCATACGGCCGCCCAAATTGGTAAAAACATCGTATTATCAACAACCTCTATTCAACGGCCATTGGAATGTGACATTCTTAACACAATCAATCACGGAAATTCGCTCAATAAGGTACAATGAATAATAGCACACATGTTAGGATTTAAGAATATCACCAAGAACATAGAAGGAATTAAAAACAGTTTCCTTAATAGTCAAGAAATTGAGCAGGCCACAAGGGTTATCATCAAACTGATGCAAAGACATGCATTTCAAGAAGACATAGATCACATACAACGACACAATGAAGTCTCAAGAAGTAGTTCACTGGCAAGTCTTACGCCATTTATCGATGATGATGGAATTATACGAGTGGGTGGACGGCTAGAGTCATCAACATTACCGTATGATGCCAAACATCCAATGTTATTACCCTACACTCATCCATTCACGAAACTACTAATAATGGAAATTCACCAACGAAATAACCATGCAGGACCTCAAGCCACTCTACCATTAACTAGACAAAGGTACTGGCCAATTAAGGGTAAAACACTTGCTCGGTCCATTGTACAGGGATGTGTTAGATGCTCAAGGGCAATGCCAAGATTCTCAATCAATTAATGGGAAATCTTCCTGTAGACAGAGCTCAACCAGCACGGCCATTCATAAATACAGGCGTGGACTTTTGCGGGCCTGTATGGACACATTATAAACTTAGAGGAAAACGACCGCAAATATCCTACATAGCAGTGTTCTATTGTTTTGCAACAAAGGCTTGCCACTTGGAACTAGTGAGTGATCTAACTACCCAGGCGCTTATAGGGGCTTTGAGGTGGTTTATAGCAAGACGAGGACACTGCAAAAACATCTATTGTGACAACGCCACGAATTTCGTGGGAGCCAGAAACCAATTGAGGGAATTAAGACAATTTATAAACTCAGGCAAGAATCAAGAACGGATAGCAGCTACGTACACAATAATGGATGCAATTTTAATTGTATCCCACCCCGCTGCCGGAGGGTTATGGGAGGCAGCTGTCAAATCAGCCAAACACCTACTACAACACATCTTGGCATCTTCTTCGCTAACATATGAAGAACTCGAAACAGCAGTAATTGAGGTAGAAGCAATATTGAATTCAAGACCACTAACGCCTATGTTATCTTCGCCTAATGATTTTAAGGTCTTACACCAGGTCATTTTTTAATCAGTGACGCCCTCACAAGCATTATTGAGCAATCTGTAAAACCGGAAACTTCTACACTTCTTGCGAGATGGAAACGCGTCTCGTCCCATAGAGATAATTTTTGGCAACATAGATACAGATGGAAAGAAAAATGTCAGAACGTTGAGCCAGGGTTGATGGTTATTATCAAGGAAGACAATCGACCAAGTCTTAAATGGCCATTGGGTCGCATAATTAATACTATTAAGGAATCTGACGGATTAGTCAGAGTAGCTGATATGCAAGCTGCTTCGGGTATCGTTCGTCGTGCTATAACACGAATAGCACCTCTACCAATCGAACATTCATCCCAACCTAATCAAGAGGAGGAGAGAATGCTAGAAGAAGATAACTTAGTGAATGAAGAACCCATAGATGATCCGCCACCTAACAAGCGAAGTAAGCAATTGACGCTTGGGTCTATTCTTCTTATAATAATTCTCACCAGCGCCCTGCTGCCATTGATCCTCGCAACCGAAATTGAAGTCATAAAATTAGAGTTTCGACCCGGAATCCATTTTGAAAATTTAGGAACCGTCAATTTAATACATACATAGCAAATGGGATTTAGTTGTCTACTACGAACTTAAGCTATTCAGAAAAGAGTTTGAGACTTTGGAAAACAGTATAAAAATACTAGACCATCTCTGCAATGAAATCATATCAAAGGATCTTTGTTCACATGTTGTACTGTAAAATCAATTCGTCAGGGAAGAAATTCGAGAAGAAAATATACTACTAGGACTCACACGAAAATCCTACAGGACTAGAAGAGGAGCATTGGATTTAGTTGGCAATACTTGGAGTTCTTGCTTCCCGGTATGCTGAAAACATGTCTGTGAATATCGGGAAAATACATACTAATGAAGAGTATCTTATAAGACTAATAAGGAACTTCTTTCCTGGACTCCACAATGAACATCTGAGGCAAAACCAAGCAGAAATGCACAAAAGACACAATACCCTTGACACACATTTGAAGGAAACAACCAATGGAATAAATAACGTAACTGGAGAGATGTATCAGATCAAGCTTCAACAATTATTTTCATCCTGGTCAACATACACCTTATTAATAGTAGCCAACATTCAACATTCTCAAGCATCGATATACAATGTTCTGTCAGGCACCTACCAGGGAAGAATCAATCATCTGCTAATTTCACCTCAGAAATTAAAACAAGAAATCATCAACATTAAAAATCATTTAGCCATAGATATCAGACTTCCAGTCGAACCACAAAACATGTTGCAACTCTACAGGGTAATGTCGACACAAGGTCGAGTCACAGCAACTCATGTGATCTTCAAGATTGAACTGCCTTTGCTCGGTTCGGACGAATACACAATTTTTGAAATAATCCCAGTCCCGGCAGTTATAAACAATAGATTAATAGCTATAGTCACCTCATCGGCTTATCTTGCAGTAAATGCTCATCATGACCAATACTATCCATTATCTGAACAAGAGTTCTCTATATGCAACACCTTAGAAGAAGGGCGTCATTTATGTCCCCAGTTGGTTCCTATACATACACATATCGACCCGGAGCGAACATCAGTCTATGCGAATTGAACCTACTCAGTAAGGTCTCACTGATGTCAACATGTAAGCTAGGAGTAATAGAATCAGAATCAATACGGACAAGATTTCCATACACAAATCAATAGATTTACGCAGTCACCAGGGAAACAGTACTCAATACAGTCTGTAGACGTCATACATCTTTAATCACAATTGAGGGAAGCACCGTGATTGCACCGTGAAACAAGGTCACATAACAATAAGGACCAATCAAGTCTACTCGAACAGAATTCAGATATCATTTACTAGACTTAGCCGAGACATAAATGTCACTAGCTTGGTTCCCACACCTTCAATTCAATTTGAAATACGAAACATCAACACCAGCACCTTTCAAGGGCGATTGCAAGATTTACGTGAACAAATCGCTTCTCAACGTATGGAACTGCCTAATCAATTTCATCAAATAATATTCGCCATACCATACTCAGCTCTTCTGGATTACTCTTAGTGGGTGCGGTTATAATATTCTTAATTTCGAAATTCCGAACCAGCTGTCAACGAACTAAATATCCTATTCCATTGCCAAGGAGAGAGCCTCAGCATTCAAATCAAACGATCACCCATCAACAGAACAATTGAACGAAGTTCAACGGGGGGCAGGATATTGAATACGCCATATGACATTGAACTCAGTTCAACTCGCAACGCAACACCTTACGTTCTATTTTACTTCTTTGTCTGTTTCGCTTGTACAAGTTAACGACACGCCAACGAGTTCCCAACAATGTTGCACACGTCTCGCAAAATGCAACGCGCAGCACATCATCATCCGGTCACCCGACCCTTGCACGGCATAGCCGCATGATATGTGCAATCCACCTGCATCTACTCGGAGTACCGAACCATCCGTATCATGGGTCAACTGACACCCACCATTCACTGACCAGCAAGCAGCATCAATCCGACACTCACCATACACCCACAAGCAAGTACCCGCACTTGACACCACACAGGCACCCACAAGCGAGCACCCGCACTTGACACCACACAAATCCTTATCCACATTCTTTCACGTTCCTACATGCTCCCATCATCCCATCCATAGCCGCATTAGGTGATAAGTAGAAGTAAGATAATTTTGTAATTCAGTTTTAGTTCAGCAGCGAACAAATAAGGACATTTTCTTTTAATAAAAATCCCGTAGTGATTTTTTAAGTGGCGCCCGAGCAGGGACCGCTGTTTGTGTTTAAAAAAAAAAAAGTTAATAGTGCCCGCGGCCTCAAGTAGCTCCAGTGCCTGAAAAAAATTAACGAAACCCTAGTGCCCGCGGCCTCAAGTAGCCCCAGTGCCTGAAAAAAAAATATATCGAAACCCCAGTGCCCGAGTTACATCTTGGTAACCCTATTCGATCACCCAACAATAAATACATTGCCATCGCCAACCCAAAGTACCGCCCCTTTTCTATGTTTTCCCTTAATTGCCTTTCCTTCCATTTGTTTATGCGTAAAATGTCTTTTACTTATTTTCTTCCTCCGTAATTTGTTTACCCTTTGTGATCAGTAGCGTCCTTTCTTACTTTTGTCCATCCCTCCTATTTGTTTATGCCTCTTTGTTCAGAGCGTCTTTTCCTACCTTTGTCTGTTCCTCCTATTTGTTTACGCCTTTATCGTTCGTCTTTTCCTATTTTGTCATTCCCCATATTTGTTTTTCGTGATGTGGTGGAGGAAGGCTTCATTGGCTGATCGAATCCGGCCATCGACCGTGGACCTCGGAACTAAATAGACGTGCTTAAGACATTTGTAGTTCGTTAAGGATAATAAAGAAAAACCTTATAAGAAAAGGGTTGATTGATTGTTTTATTAAATTAATCATCCGATAGTTAACTAGTTAACTGGCGCAGTCTTGGCGAACCTCGCGAACTTTCGTTTCACATGTCCTACATGTGAATGGATAATCATATTCAGTGAAGTGAAATTTCCAATAATTAATACGTGCATAGTTAGTGTTAAATAAAAGTGCACTATTCTGACTAGCTATTCCAACCAATTTGTGCAAATACAAGATGATATGCATATAATACCCTAATGCATTTGTTAAGCATCTGTGACGGACACTATCGAGAAACGAGGACAGCACAGCGGGAACAACAGGATTTTGCAAGAAAAAAAAACAAGAGTAGTTAACCACAAGGTTCAAAAGAAAATATATATATTATATACTATTAAGTTGTATTTTAAAAAAAATTGAAAACCTGTGAAATTATACACACTACATAGACACTATACATTCTGGATTCAACTGAAAATTACTCCAATAAAGATAAATGTACAATTAGAAATATATACGTATACATTAGTGTATATACCATTCCTTATTTTTTATATGCATATATACTTCATAGTTCATTTAAAAACTACATACATATATAGACTACTAGAATATAAGCGGAATATATAAAGAATGTATAATAACTATTATAATACCATATTATAACTATATATACATACACATATACATATATATATACATACATATATATATACGTACATATATCGCCTG
Organism: Eumerus sabulonum; assembly: GCA_951905685.1. Taxonomy (NCBI): domain Eukaryota; kingdom Metazoa; phylum Arthropoda; class Insecta; order Diptera; family Syrphidae; genus Eumerus; species Eumerus sabulonum. The sequence goes on along the minus strand of OX645064.1, from coordinate 57,683,732 downwards.
TTAAGTGAATTTATTCTCCAAAATGGCTGAGGCAGTTCAAAATGCATTTAACTCTTTAAGAGTCCCCGACGCCGTGAAAGACATACCGCCTTTTGATGGTAATTCTCGTCTCTTATTTGAGTTCATAAATAATGTAGAGGAGATAATATAATTCCTGTTAGACGTTCCAGGAAATTATGCCAAGTTAATTTTGAGGGTCATTCGCAATAAAATCATAGGCCAGTCTAATGAAATTTTAAACATGTATGGTACACCTTTAGATTGGAAGGAAATTAAGCAGACACTTATTATTCACTACGCGGACAAGCGTAATGAGACAAGTCTTATAAGGGACCTACATTTAATTAGGCAAAATAGAGACTCTATTGAAATCTTATATTTTAGGATCATTAATATAAGTTAACGACAAAAACATTCGAAGCTGACACGCGCATTCTAAACAACGACAAATCCCACGGCAATCCAAATATCATAGTCAAGGTTGCTGACGGTGCGCCCGCATTCCAACAGGTACCAGTGAACGGAAGAAACACGAGATACCACTTCCACCAGCCAGAGCATAGTTCCCGACAGCGTGCTATTTGATCCTTTCCATCCACCTTCCGCACGATTAGTATTTAAGGTAGTTTAAGAAAATATCGTTATCTATCTTAAGTTCGAAGTGTAAGGGTAAACGCTGCCCGATCGTAAAAAAATAAAAATAAAATTTTTTTTTAAAAGAAATTAATAAATAATTTCTTAATTGGCGCCCAACGTGGGGCCCAGGTGAAATTCTAAAAAGTGCTAACAATCCGTACAACGACCTCAAGTAGCTCGAACGCGGAAGTAACGAAATATCAAATGTGTTAACAATCCGTATAACGGCCTCAAGTAGCTCGAACGCGGACCATAAAAGTGTTAACAATCCGTAAAGCGACCTCAAGTAGCTCGGACGCGGAAAAACAAAGTAGTGAAAGTGTTAGCAAGCCGAAAACGACCTAAAGCAGCTCAAAATCGGAAAGTGAATAGACCCTGGGTCCCGAGAATCCACGTGAACATTTTTGTGTAACTCAATCACGGAGCCACAGCCAACGAGGGAGTGCAGAGAAAGGATCCCCAGTAGCCGCAGCAAACAGGAACGAGCCCCTCTGCCAGCGTTGGGATGTTCACCACAATTTTAATGATACTGCTGCCGTCGTGCATGGCAAACGTACAAATCTTGGACTACTCGAACTCCCAATTGATCAAAATTGACGCAGGACGAGTAAAATTACAAAATGGCTCATTCAAGATAGTACACGTAATCGATATTGAAGCCTACGACACAACCCTACAAAGTTTGGAGGTGACATTGAGGTCAACTACCAAAACCAGCCATCCTTTATACCACATCCTATCCTATGAAATCCATAGAATTAAATCCTATCTAGATAGACTTAGAATAAGTAATAAAAATAAACGTTCAATAGATATGATTGGCACCGCGTGGAAATGGATCGCGGGTAATCCGGATCACCACGATTTTGAGATTATAAGTCAAAAAATTAACAATGTATTAGAGAACAATAATAATCAAGTAATAATAAATAGAATGACAATTAGTAGAATTAATGAATTATCAAATGTTACGAACCAAATAATTAAAATTCTTAAAGGAAACGAAACCAATAATAACGATTCTATATTAAAAATTAAATATAAGCTAGAGTTACTTAAAGAAGAAGTTGTAAACATTGCCTACGCCATTCATTGGGCGAAAGCCAATATTATTAATTCGTTTGTACTATCAAATACTGAAATTAATATCACAGAAAGCTTGTTAAGTTTAAGTAATATTCCATTTGTCAATATTGATGAAGCTCTTGAATTTTCCGAAGTACGAATTGCAACCAATAATAAAAATCTGATATACATTTTGAATATTCCTACAGTAAGTTCAGATAATTGTAATTCCTTTATTATCAGAGCCGTTAAACTAAATCATGTAATCAATAAAATCAATTATAATTCTATCGTAGAATGTAATAAAAAAACCTTCGGTATAATTAATGAATGTAAAAAATACAATAGCATTTCAATTTGTAGTAATAAAGATATTCTAAATATAAGTAATTCCACGTGCATCCCAAGCCTCCTAAATAGCAAAAAATCCAACTGTTCCCTGATCAACAACGACCACATCCCAGAAATTGAAGAAATAACCCCAGGAATCCTACTATTAAATCAGTTTGATGGACCCATCAACATAAACCAGGAAACCATCATGCTCAAAGGCACCTACATAGTACGTCATTTCAACACCACGGTAGAAGTCAACGGCAAACTAATCATTGCAAAAGAGGTAACTCAACACAAGCCCTTACCTGCTATACTTCAACCAACATCTGAAAAAGAAAAAATAGAAGAAGTGCTATCTCTCAAGCGTATGAAACAACTATATGTTAACAGCACTAAGCAGATCGATCTTCTAGAAACTAAAAGTCAAATCAGTTTGTCCATCAACGTCATCCTGACACTGGCAGTAGTCATCATTCTTGTAATCACATCCATCAAAATATTCGGATGCATGATGCGCAAAGCACCGAGTAGCGAAAAGAAGCAAAACGAAGTGTTAACTCTAGGAATAGAAGATCTTCCTCGCCATCTTACAACAACAACTTCAAACGTGGACGTTTGAACCTAAGCGGGGAGGAGTTAACGACAAAAACATTCGAAGCTGACACGCGCATTCTAAACAACGACAAATCCCACGGCAATCCAAATATCATAGTCAAGGTTGCTGACGGTGCGCCCGCATTCCAACAGGTACCAGTGAACGGAAGAAACACGAGATACCACTTCCACCAGCCAGAGCATAGTTCCCGACAGCGTGCTATTTGATCCTTTCCATCCACCTTCCGCACGATTAGTATTTAAGGTAGTTTAAGAAAATATCGTTATCTATCTTAAGTTCGAAGTGTAAGGGTAAACGCTGCCCGATCGTAAAAAAATAAAAATAAATTTTTTTTAAAAGAAATTAATAAATAATTTCTTAATTTATATTTTCGACGATGATGAATCACGTTCGAATACACGAAAAGCACAATAATGTAGTCGAAGCCAAGAAAACGCTTTACGAAGAGATGTGTCTAAATACATTTCTGTCTGGCTTAACTGAACCTTTGGGGTCAACAGTTAGAGCTATGAAACCATCAAAGCTAACGGAAGCACTGAACTATTGTCTTGAGGAACAGAATCGATTTTATTTTAAAATGCCATATATCCAGCATCGCTTCTCAAACCTACAGTACTCCACCCCCGTCCCCTCTACTACATTTTTCCCTATAACTCCTGCTCGAGCACCTTACCAATCTACATCGAACCCCTTCAATACTTATCATTCCACACCATTTAGCCCGAACCCACGTATTCCTGCACCTTACCACTTGAGAATGAATAATTATGCACCTTTTTCATCTCATAGAAATCCCGTGCAAAACAACACCTTTCGTTCATTGGGGAACAACCCCCAACATAGCTACACGGGTAATTCTTATACGAACCCTATTAGGCAAAATCACAATTTTAGATCTCCTCAACAAGCTGAAGGCATGAGTACACCTACAAAGGCCACTAGCAGATATCACCCTAAATCGGGCGAAGCAATGAGTACCTCTACCACTAATAACAAATACAATAGGTCACAACAACAACAATTCCATAACATTGAAATAAATCACCCGCACCCAGATTCAGAATTTTGCAGCGATAATCCACACTCAATTCCACAGCCTGACGATTACGTTTCAGAACTTAGCTATCCCGAAATATCTTCTTTACCTCCACAACATAATCAATTTAATACAAATTTTTCACAACCACAAACTTACAATAAGTACGAAGCTGAAATTAATGACACAAATTTTCAATTAACCGCCTCGAAAAACAAAATGGGTACTTAGACATTAATAACTTTAATTCCAACCTTTTACCTTATTTATATAAACAACTGTAGCCTAGGTAATAAGAAACTAAAGTTCCTCATTGATACAGGTAGCAATCGATCTTTTATTAAAAGTAGCGTTGCAAACAATTTTAATAGAATTCAAATTGAACCGGTTGAAATCAAAACAGTATTTAGCAAAGAATTATCAAAAGAAGAAATCATTATCTCAGAACTACCTGAGTTCTGTAGCTACCAAAACCTCTCGTTCTTAGTATTTGATTTCCATAATTATTTCGATGGTCTGATAGGGACTGATATTATTAATTCGCTAGGTATAATAATAGATATAAAAAATTCAATAATGTTAAAACTAACTCTCAAAATAGACCTTCAATTTAAACCAAACTTAATTTCAAGGGCAAACGTCATACCGCCCCTCTGTAAGTCAATTTTTCACTTACCTGTGGACGTGGAAACAGGTAGTATATATATAAAACCCACCCATATAAACCCGCAATTATTGATCCCAGAGGGACTATATACCGCCCAAAATTGGTATTCCTACTTGGAAGTTATCAATAAATCAAATTTCGAGCAGCACTTTGTTGTAGAACAGCCTATTAAAGCAGAGGATGGAGAGAGATATTTCAAAATCCATAACTTTTGCATTCAAGACAGCCACGTATCCGGAAGCGAATCCGAAAAACCAGAAGTTATTAGTACCGATCACTTAAACATAGAAGGAAAAAGGAAAATACTTAGCCTTTGTTCCAAATACAAGGATATATTTTTTAAGGAAGGTCAGAATTTGACGTTCTCAAACAGTATCAAACACCAAATTAAAACTAAAGATGAAGTGCCAATCTACACAAAATCGTACAGGTACCCCTATATTCATTGGGATGAAATACGTAGCCAAGTAAATGACCTGCTAAAGCAAGGAATAATTCGGCCAAGTTTTTCCCCATGGTCATCACCAATTTGGATTGTCCCGAAAAGAAAGGATGCGAGTGGGAAAGAGAAATGGAGGTTAGTGATCGACTATAGGAAAGTGAACGAGAAGACCATAGATGATAAATATCCCATTCCTAACATCACGGATAATCAAATCCGCGGACATACCGAAGACGGCATTTTCAGTGGACAATGGCCATTTCGAGTTCGTTCGCATGCCATTTGGCCTAAAGAATGCCCCGTCGACCTTTAAAAGGGTTATGGATAATGTCTTGATGGACTTGCAAGGGAAAATATGCTTGGTCTCTATGGACGATATAATCGTCTACTCAACTTCACTGCAGGAACATATGGAGAACCTGGAAGCCATTTTCGGTAAGCTCAGAGACGCAAATTTGAAGGTCCAAATCCACAAGTCGCAGTTCCTGCAAAAAGAAGTAGCTTTTCTCGGTCATATTATCACACCAGAGGGAATCAAACCCAATCCCGATAAGATAAACGCGGTGCAGCGGTTTCCATTGCCTAAGACCCCAAGGCAAATTAAATCCTTTTTAGGCCTTCTCGGGTACTACCGAAAATTTATCAAAGACTTCTCAAACCTAACAAAACCACTAACCGAATGCCTTAGAAATGGCAAAAGTATAAGGCTCGATGCAAAATACATAGAATGTTTTGAGAACTGTAAAACTCTTCTTACCAACGACCCCCTTCTTATCTACCCCGACTTGGCAAAACCGTTTAACATCACTACTGATGCAAGTAATGTTGCTTTAGGTGCCGTTTTGTCGCAGGGTGTAATAGGGAACGATAAGCCGGTTTGCTATGCAAGCCGGACATTATCGAAAACAGAACAAAATTACAGTACAATAGAGAAAGAGCTCTTAGCCATCGTCTGGGCCACTAAGTACTTCCGCCCTTATATTTACGGACGAAAGTTTACGATAGTTACCGACCACAAACCCTTGACATGGCTTTCTCACTGAAGGAACCAAACTCCAAATTAGTCCGGTGGAGGCTTAAACTAGAGGAATTTGACTACGAGGTAGTATATAAAAAAGGGAAGCTAAACTCCAACGCTGACGCTCTATCTCGTATTCAGCTTAACATTAATGAAACCATTTCAAGTGAACTTTTAGAGGACGCATCCATCTGCGGTAACTTCGATGTGCGAGAGATTCATTCAACCATACAGTCCGGCGAAGAAAATTTAGGAGATGGTATTCCAATATCAGAAAGATGTTTGAATGAATTTTCTCATCAAGTAATTATAAGGCAAAACCTTGCCAGGACAAATGTAGTTGAAAAGATGTGGGTTTTATTTAAAAACAAAAAGCGGTATCTCATAGAGCACAGTAATCCTGCGAACGAACAATTTATTATCACAATCTTTGGAAAGTATCTTAACGGGAAAGGAACAATAGCCATTCTTTCAGACGACACAACATTTAACACAATACAATCAGTCTATTCAAAATTCTTCCATAGGGCAAAAATAAAACTTGTAAGAGCGATAAGCTTAATGAAGGATATAACGGAGAGAGACGAACAAGAAAGAATAATTAGAGACTACCATACAAAATCCAACCATAGAGGAATAAACGAAACAAATGAGCATCTTAAACGCGAAATGTATTTTCCTAAAATGTAAGAAACCATTACAAAAATTATAAATGATTGTGACCTATGCAATAGATTTAAATACGATGGAAATAAGAAAACAATTAAATTCGAAATTACAGAAACTCCACAAAAGCCCTTAGAGATAGTACATATAGACATATACAGCATATCCAAAGAAAATTTCTTAACTATTATTGATAAATTTAGTAACTTTGCAAGCGTATATCTTTTAAATAACAGATCAAGTGTAAGCCTCATAAAATCCCTAAAGTGTCCACTTTATTTAAAGATTTCCTTAAGCTCTATAGTATAGAATTCCACAATATATGTCCAAAAACTTCGAACGGAAACTCTCCCGTCGAAAGATTTCACTCCACTCTAACAGAAATGATAGGCATAATAAAAACTCAGAAAAAGGACACTCCCATTACTGAAATAATGGACGAAGCTGTCCTAACATATAACAACTCGATCCATTCCGCAACGAGGCTAGCGTCTTTTCCTACCTTTGTCTGTTTCTCCTATTGGTTTACGCCTTTATCGTTCGTGGCGTCTTTTCCTATTTTGTCATTCCCCATATTTGTTTTTCGTGATGTGGTGGAGGAAGGCTTGATTGGGTGATCGAATCCGACAATCGATCGTGGACCTCGGAACTAAATAGACGTGCTTAAGACATTTGTAGTTCGTTAAGGATAATAAAGAAAAACCTTATAAGAAAAGGATTGATTGATTGTTTTATTAAATTAATCATCCGATAGTTAACTAGTTAACTCCCGCGGCCTCAAGTAGCTCCAGTGCCAGTGGAAAGTTATAACGCGCGGAAGTCGGTCCCCCTACCCCGGAGGAACAAAAAGTGCAGTGGAAAAAATCCCCCTACACCGGAAACAAAAAGTGCAGTGGGAAAAATCCCCCTACCCCGGAAGAAGAAAAAGTGCAGTGGAAAAAATCCCCCTACCCCGGAAGAACAATAGGTGCAGTGAAAAAAATCCCCCTACCCCGGAAGAACAAAAAGTGACAGAGAGCAAAGTGCAGGGAAACAAGGCCCCCTAGTAGGAGACAAACGGGAGACAAGAAAATTGTCAGCCGACCTGAAGATGTTCACCGCGGGACTAGCATTAATTATCCCTGGGATCACCGCAAGCCATGGCAACGTTCGAGTGTTGGATTATACCAACTCACTAATCGTCGCAATAAGAACAGGCACAGCAATGATTAGAACAGGAAACATTAAAATAATCCACGAAATCGACCTGGACACCTGCCAGAAATTGGTTGACGACATCGTATTTGCCTTTAAGTATAACGCGAGCGCTAGTCACCATTCCTATCCCCTACTTTCACTCGGGATCAACCAAATCCAAACCATCCTACACAGACTAACACCGACAAGGCAAAGAAAGTCATTGAACTTTATAGGGAGCGCGTGGAAATGTGTAGCAGGTAGCCCTGACCATGACGACTTCGAATTGATTAAAAGAAGAATGACCAACGTCGAAAAAAATAACAATAAACAGGTAGTAATAAATAAACTTGCAATAGGGAAAATTAACGAATTAACAAATGTTACCAATAGAATATTAAGAGAACTAAAAAATAGTAACGTTATTAAAAATTATGTAATAGAGGACCTTCAATACAGAGCTAAATTAATAAAAGAAATGCTATTAAATATTGAATACGCCATCCACTGGGCTAAAAGTGGAATCATTAACCCCGTTATTTTATCAGACCATGAGGTCAATTTTATAGTAGACACTCTAAGAAAAGAAAATATTACTGTTAATAATATAGATGAAGCCTTGGAGATTGCCGAGGTAAAGGTTGCAATCAATGTAAGCACCATTTTATATATTTTAGATTTACCAAGTACCCTAAAGGACTCTTGCGAAAAAATATTGTTAACAGCCATCAAAAAATATAATCATATAAATAAGCTTCCCTTTGAGAAAATTATAAAATGTCCTGAGAATATTTTCGGAATTGCTCTAGAACAGTGGTTCCCAAAGTGGTCCCTACGGACCCCTAGGGGTCCATGGGATCATTCAGGGGGTCCTTGGAAAATTTAAATCGATTTGGGGGTCCCTGAACAACGTCAGGGGGTCCGTGCATGGTTTAATATAAAATAAAAAAATCGTGACACATTTTTATTAATATAGAGGTTAAAATAAATAACAATGAATAAATGATTAGCGAATTTTATGTCCTGAGTAAATCATAAATATAGACAAGTGCATAAAATACAAGTAATAATAGGCATGGCGGTAATTCAGACAGATTTCTACAAGTGCATGCAAAAAATGTTCCTAGTCTTTGAGAAAACAGATATGCAGATAGCGTACTTTCGTTACGTACATAAGTATATTTGAATAAAATTGATATCTCTTTAATTCAAATTTATTTAAGCAAAGTTATACTCTTGTTTAAGTTGATTAAAAAAATATATAATTTTATATCTGAACGGGAAAATAAAAAAACACGAGAAAAGTCTTTTTGAATAATGTCAACTGCTTTCTATGACTGCCGAACAAAAAAAAAGTGCATGGCGTCGTATTCTATTAAATAGATCTAGCTCACCACTTTCGTCTTCTCAGAAGACGAGAGTAGGAGATCACTCTCCCAGTTACGCTCGTGGTTCTCCACCCACAAGCGTCGCTGCGTACAGTATGTGTACTAATATTAATATTAGTACTAACTTAGTAGATAATATGTATAGGGTGTGCATGAGTTTATATTACAATATGATATATCACAGTTATCAGTACAGTAACATTCAATGATTTTTTTTATTAAAACTTAACCCGGTACCGGTCTTATGGCGGTACACAGGCCGCTTTCTATGATTTCTTGAATTTTCAGAAATTCGAGTCGACGGCAGGCTGCTCAGTATTCCAAGAAAACTATATTAGCTGGCACGTGCCGGATATTTGGATTTATCATTATTCATCACTTTCCTTCCATCAGTCAGTTAATGTTTTCCAAAGATATTGTTTTTTTTCGGCACTCCGTATCGCTCGCGACTAGTAATGTGAGTTTTTGATATTGACCTTTTTCTTTATATTTTCTTGTAATATTTATTTTCTTAATAGTCAAATTAGTTATTGTTTATCAAGATTTAACTTTGTAGATGAATTCAATGACTTTCGGAGCAAAAAATGTATTTATATGTTTTATTGTGGCTTTTTATAGTTTGTACAAATTTGCAAGTTATGCATTCTTTTGTAGGGAAAAAAGGTGTTTTCCTAATAAGGTTAAGAAGGGATTGTAAGATTTTCTACCACAGATGGGTTTCTAAAGAATATATTAGGATCTTGTAAAAGAAGTCAGACATATTGGGTTTAATAATTTAATATAATGCACCCTAAAACTTATAGCTTACTATTTTATGTTTTTGTTTACTTCCGTGAATGTTCGGAATTGCTGTATATTACTGTGTTATTATATTTTGTTGTTAATTAATTTTGAATTATTTATTATTATTTTTGATATACAGTCGCCTCCCTTTAAGTCGAACTTCCACTAAGTCGAAATTCCCTCTAATTCGAACACATTCTTTGAATTCTTGATCTATTTTCAATCTCTCTAAGCCGAATTGTTTTTTTTTTTTTTTTTTTTTGCGGAAAAAACAGTCACCCTCTGATAACTCGTATTAAAAAAACACCAAGCACACACACTCGCACACTCCGGATCTCTCTGTCGCATCGCATAAACGACACACCACGGTGCGCTGTTTATTCCTTGTATTGTTGGTTGGATTCCAAACAATTCGTTTTTAATTAGAAGACAGGTATCTCAGAAGTTATTTTGTTTTACTGTGCGCGTGTATTGGAAATCTACTATAAAAGGAGTATAACATACGGACGTCTACCATTGAGATTCCAATTGTAAATATTTGCGGACGTGCGTAAAGCAAAAAGTTAACGGTGTAGTCAAGAACAAAAAATTTAACTTTTAAAGGACTTCATTGCTTGAAGGGTAGATGGTAGGTAATGCATTGTACATATGAGGGAATTTCAATTTCTTTCCAAATGTATACATAACCTGCTTTTCAGATAAATTATGGTTACAAAAACAGATCCCAATTTGATATCCAGCATTATGGGTTTTTGTACAGAAGCTGTTGATTGCTTTTCCGTCTGGTTATTTGGTAGAACGTGGATTCAGTGCCGTTATGAGCCTCGTCACCAAAAAAGGAACGGACTAGAAATTAGTACTCGTGGGGATTTGCGGTTGCTACTCACAAACATTGAGCCAGACATAAATACACTCATAAGATCCCATCAGGTTTTTCCAAAGTCATTAATTTTTTATGTGTTTCAAAACCAAAGTTATAATTTTAATAAATACTTCTTTAACAAAATGTTTTTGTTTTATATTTTATTTTTACTTCACCATCTATCATTCGAGATGTTTAAAGTTTAAAAATTTAATTTCTATTATGCAAGTATATATCACCCAGGGTCCGTGGGAAAGTTTTGACGATGAAAGGGGGTCCGTGGGCCAAAAGAGTTTGGGAACCACTGCTCTAGAATGTAAGACTAATTATAAGTTAACTATGTGTAGTAAAAGTAATCTTGTAGACATAAGCGGCACCACCTGTACCCAATCTCCTTAAAAGCACCACTCCAAATTGCACCAAAATGAATTCCCATCACATCCCTTCCATAGAAGAAATTTCAACGGGCATCCTGATGTTGAACCAGTATAACGGAACGATTCGAGTCAACAACAGGGACGCGAATCTCACCGACAACGCAACAATCAACGTCGGAGACACAACCTACACATCCATAGTAGCATCCAGATTCAAGCCCCTGCCTGCGATCGCACAGCCTGTCTCTACCCAAGGTCATTTCGAAGAGCTGCCCTCGCTACAGATGCTAAAAGAACTCCATTTAAATAATACCCTAACCATCGAACTCTTGGACCAGAAACACCAAGTTAATTCCATCATGAATTTGTGCATGGGAATCATATCCACCACCATAATCATGATCGTCCTAGTAAAGTACATCTGTAACAAGAGAAAAGGCGGGATCCAAGCTGAAATCGACGAAGAACAGGTCGTCGGAACATCTCCACCAGTGCCAGCCCCACGTGCATCCCATGTAGGAATTGTCGAACAACAACCACCCTCAAAACCACCCCGGGTGAGTCAAACTCCCTTATTCTGAAGAAAGATCAAACGAGGACGATTGATTCTCAGGAGGGAAGAGTTAACGAATTCCCAACAATGTTGCACACGTCTCGCAAAATGCAACGCGCAGCACATCATCATCCGGTCACCCGACCCTTGCACGGCATAGCCGCGTGATATGTGCAATTCACCTGCATCTACTCGGAGTACCGAACCATCCGTACCATGGGTCAACTGACACCCACCATTCACTGACCAGCAAGCAGCATCAATCCGACACTAACCATGCCCCCACAAGCAAGTACCCGCACTTGACACCACACAGGCACCCACAAGCGAGCACCCGCACTCGACACCACACAGGCACCCACAAGCGAGCACCTGCACTTGACACCACACAAATCCTAATCCACATTCTTTCACGTTCCTACATGTTCCCATCATCCCATCCATAGCCGCATTATGTGATAAGTAGAAGTAAGATAATTTTGTAATTCAGTTTTAGTTCAGCAGCGAACAAATAAAGACATTTTTTTTAATAAAAATCCCGTAGTGATTTTTTAAGTTACATAATGTTTGCATGCTGACATTGAACTTACTCCAACTCGCAACACAACACCTTGTTTCCGTTTTCTTTTGTATTTTCCATGATGATAATTGCATAATAAACAATACGCAGTACAAGCACCTTTTGCGTCTTGCGCCTCCTGGCGCGTCAACCAAGTCAAATGCATTACACTTCATCGAGACGAACGGACCACCGTGCTCCGCGAGGGCCAGGCGCTTCACATGGTCCAAAAGGCTGACGGTTCATGGCGGCCATGCGGAAACTATAGAAACTTCAACGCAATCACTCGACCAGACCGTTATCCACTCCCCTACCTACACGATTTCGCCAATATACTGCGGGGGAGGACTATATTTTCGAAAGTCGACATACAGAAGGCTTTTCATCAGGTGCCCATCAACCCAGACGACATCCCTAAGACGGCCACCATCACACCATTCGGGTTGTATGAGTTCACTCAGATGACTTTTGGGCTTCGCAATGCGTCACAAACTCTTCAACGCCTGGTGCATGAGGTCCTACGGGGGCTCGACTTCGCAGTCTCATACATGAACGATATTTGCGTCGCATCTGAAAACATCGACCAACACCGTCAACACCTGCGCGAAGTTTGTAGGCGACTGGCAAGCCATAAGTTGGTCATCAAAGTCGCCAAATGCAGGTTTGGTCAACCAGAACTCGAGTTCTTAGGCCACCGCATCACCCGGCAGGGGATATTTCCACTGCATTCCCGAGTGGAAGCAATACAGCAGATCAAGCGCCCCGAGACCGTGAAACAGCTGAGAGGGTTTATAGCGGCCATCAACTTCTATCGAAAATTCATGCCACATGCAGCAGCGGCGCAGATCCCGTTGTTGAGGATGACACCCGACAATCGTAAGAACGACAAAACTCCGCTGTCTTAGACGGAAACCGCTAACAAGGCCTTTGACGACTGCCGCCAGCTCCTAGCCGACGCGGTTCAACTTGCGCATCCCGTCCCAAAAGCAGACCTAAGCCTCGTAACGCACGCATCGAGCCCAGCCGCTGGTGCTGTTCTACATCAAATCGTCAACAACGTAGCGGAGCCGCTGGATTACTCTTCAAAAAAGTTTTCCGACACACAACAACGTTACTCCACATACGATCGTGAGCTCAGTGCGATGTATATGGCGGTGCGTCACTTCCGCTACTTGATAGAGGGGCGGGCTTTTCACATCCAAACCGATCACAAGCCTCTCATCTTCGCCTTCAAACAGCGCCCAGAAAAGTCATCGCCAAGGCAGACAAACTATTTGTCCTTTATAGCCGAGTTCACCACCGACATCCGTCACATCACAGCAACTACTGTCAGGTAACCCCTCGCATTCGCTACAGCTAACTTCGCTGTCTTTTCCCCAACTGGCAAAACCCATCCTATGTGATGTCTCTCACGGCCGAGTCCGCCCATTCATCACGAAGAACCTCCGCAAACTGTTGCTCGACGCCACACACAACCTCTTGCACCCAGGCCGGCGCGCATCAGTACGTCTGATGAGAGAACGTTTTATTTGGCCGAACATCCACCAGGACTGCGCTAGGTGGGCAAAGTCATGTGTACCCTGCCAACGAACTAAGCTACACCGCCACTCCAGATCTGAGTTACGACACTATCAAGCCCCCGACCAGCGTTTTGCCGACATCAACATTGACGTACTGGGTCCCTTCCGGCTGTCGGAAGGCTATCGTTATTTGCTGACGATCATAGACCGTTTCACGAGGTGACCCGAGGTGACGCCGTTGGAGGACATGATCGCAACCCGTTGCGCAAACGCCTTCATCTCAGGATGGATCGCCCGTTTCGAAGTACCCTCCAGGGTCACGTCCGATCAAGGTAGACAGTTCACTTCTTCAATCTCCAGTGAACTGTGCAGACGTACATGTTCGAACCACTCAACGACAACATCATACCATCCACATTCCAACAGAATCGTCGACCGATTCCATAGGACCCTAAAGCGGCAATCAACTGCACCGACTCCGCGCACTGGACGAAGCATCATGTTAGGCCTGCGATCAACATTAAAAGAAGACAACGGCGCTACCCCTGCAGAGTTGGTCTACGACACAACACTTCGACTCCCAGCTGATTTGCTTTTTTCGACGCATGACGACCGCTCGCAAACAGACTTCGTCTCGGACCTCGGACAGAGAATGCAGCAAATCAGACCTCAGCAGACAGCCTGGCACTCGCAGCAGCACCCGGTCGTCCACAAGGATTTGGCCAGTTCGACGCATGCATTCATCCGAAACGACTCCGTAAAAGCATCAATAGTTCCACCATATGAACGTCAACTCCGTATTGTCGAGCGGCGCGACAAATTCTTCAAGCTCGAGGTCCAAGGGCACTGCAGCAACATTTCCATTGACCGCCTTAAACCGGCATACATGGAGCCTGCGGCAAGTGAGGAACCAGCGACACCCGTACCGACTGCAGCCGACCGCACACCACCACTACAATCAGCGGCTCAGCCTTTCCGCACCCGCGTGGGCCGTAGCATACAAGCTCCCAGCAGGTTTCGCTAAAGTGCGGAAGGCTTCTGGGGGACCCATGTGGCGGTGTGACCGGAGCCTCGGCCGATCGACAAAGCGAACATTCCCCGAATACTCCAACGCGTCACAAAAATGTCACCAATGAAAATTCCCGTGGTGGTGACAGAAGCCGCCTGACACACACTTTCCGTGGTGGCGATAGAAGCCGCCTGACACACGCCGTACGACACTCGAAGATACCGGCCATTGGATTTCAGGAGCCACATAAGCATTTATTGTTCTTCAGTAACTTTATTATTACGTAAAATAAAACGAGTTCACGTAATACTAAAATACAGACAATTATTGATTTCCCGTCGGTTTTGTTATTTGTTCAGTTAAAACAAGTCGTTATAGCGCTAAACACACAACAGATTGTGTTGCAAACTACAAATTCTAGTTGGAATTTGGAACGAATATTCGTTGCCCCATACGATTCGTGGAATTGCTTGCGCCCACGTGTGCACCTGGGTCAGGAAAATCAGCTAGTTCGTAAAGGTACCCTTACACGATCAATCGAATGACATCAAATATTTACGTGTGTTTGTGAAAATGCGTCTGTGTGCGTCACACACATTCGTTGGTGGCCGATTGACAAAAATCAAAGCATTTTTGATATTGCATGACCATTATCATGCTGATTGATGTGTGTAAGGGTTGGGTTGACCAAATAAGCTTATTGTGTATCCGGCAGGTGTGGTGTCGCGAGCGTGGAATGTGATGTCTGTCGGGAGTGGAAAATTTAAATTGAAGGAGGATGAAAAACGGGAGATGCAGATATTTTTAATTCACTTAGAAGATTTTCATAAGTGAACTGATTCCTTTTTTCTAACCACTGTTTCATCCAAATTCTCTTCTTTTTTGCCATTCTATTCTTCTTCTGCTTTACACAAAGTACCAGAACAACGTACGCAGTACAGTTGTCAGAATCATTAATGGCCGTCCGTACACGATCGAAATTCACTAAATTTCACTAGAAATTTGCTTTAATTGATTGAGCCGTGTAAGGGATAGAGTCAATCCACATAAACACGATGCATGATGTCGACTGATTGATCGTATAAGGGCCACTTAAGTTAGATGGTAAGAGAATGAAAAATGTAGAATTTGTCTTAAGACAGATTCAAACCAATAAAGATATTTTTTTTGTTCGCTTAAACCACGATTTAGTTAACTGGTGCAGTCGGTAGGATTGCGTCAAGACTATATGTTTTTCAAAATAATTGGATACAACCCGCATTTTTTTTTCATAACAACGCGTAAGGTCGCAAAGTGAAAAAAACAATAAAGTGATAACGCATAAGTTCGCGAAGTAGGAAAAAAAAAATAAAGCAACAACGCGTAATTTCGCGAAGCGAAAACGAGCAAAAGCAATATAATAGTAACGCGTAAGTTCGCAAAGTGAGAGAAAGAAAAATAAATAAGGCCTGATCCACAATACTGCGTTGGTGCGAGGCACTTTACGTGTTACGAGAATTGCTTCGACGCATGCTTACTTCAATTTTATTAGCTGCTCCATGTCAAAAAACTGACGTAAACGTACACAACACAAACCAAGATATACACAGATACAGCATACACATCAATACACAGCAACAGTCGTTCAAACGCACAGAAATTTCCGACGTGTTTGACTTTTGTCTCCTTTGGTTACGTGAGCTTACGTTTTCTCTCGCTCTCATTTTTTCTTATTTCCTCTCATTTTTTAATGAACGTAAGCTCGCCAACGCAAACGCAGTATATAGGACTACCCCATTGAATTGCTTGTGTTGGATGTCTCAGCTAGCACTAACGCAGTATTGTGGATCAGGCATAAAGTAACAACGCGTAAGTGAAAACAATCAGAAACACTAAAATAACAGCGCGTAAGTCCACGAAGTGAAAAATAAAAAAACCGACCAAGTGCGAGGCGGACTCGCGCACGAAGGGTTCCGTACCATCTGTGTATAAAAATCTGAAAGAGACGTTATATGTTACCTCATCAGTGATCACATCAAAACGGCTAATCCGTTTGAAATGATTTTTTGCATGATGACAGATCTTGGTTGCAGGCAGGTTATAAGCATATTACTTCGATGATAAAAAATCTCCATGATGAGATAGTTGATCATCGAAGTGTCCATGGAATTCAAATCAATTACATATCTTACTTGAGAGCAAGGAGGTGAAAGGTGAATAACAGCAATTATGGGGAAAAGGTTTTGTAGGCAAAAAAAAAAAAAAATATTAAAATCCATAATTTACATACATATGTACATTATCACTATTGTACTAAACGGTTCGACAGTCTAATCATTCAATCATCCTACCGCATGATAAACCCGAAATGTCACCACTTGAAAGCTCTCCGTATTACATATAAAAGAACATGTAATAACGCACCAGGGTTTTTTTTACCAATAAACTGTTGAAGTGTAAGCGCCTCTTTTATTTTCTTCCTCCCGCTACAGTTTGCAGGTAGGATTAATATATCAAGGACACAATACAGGTCAATGCTTGGAAGTGTTTTATTGGTTGTGGGACATGATCGAAAGTTAATTTCACAACAATTGAATATGTTGCAGCACTTGATATCTTAACCTATCAGGATGGAAAAGGAGGGGAATAGCATTTGTACGAAAGGGTTCTTCTTCATCTTAGCGGGCGCTACAGTTCGGGGTGAACCAGGGCCTCAACCAACATGCCCCTCCATCTAGCACGATCTTTTGCTAGCCTTTTCCATTGCCGCACACCCAGTTGGCTGAAGTCCCCTTCCACCTGTGTGCGCCGTCTTAAGTGCAGCCGTCCTCTGCTTCTTCGTCACTCGGAGATTCAAATACACTCCGTGCTGGAGCTGTGGTGTTCATTCGCTCTACATGGCCCAGCCATCTTAGGCATTGAATCCGTAGACGCCTGACTAGGCTCATGTCGCTGTACAGCCCGTAAAGTTCGTGGTTGAATCTTCTCCTCCATCCCCCGTCTGCGTTTATAGGCCCAACAATCACGCGCAAAATCTTTCTATCGAACCGACCACGGGCCTATTCATTCGCTTTTGATAGTGTCCATGCTTCTGCGCCGTACAACAGGACCGGGATGATAAGGGTCTTATATAGAGTCAACTTTGTCGTTCGGGAGAGGACTATATTACCCAATTGCCTCCTGAGCCCAAAGAAACTGCGATTGGCAAGAGTGATTCTGCGTTTGGTTTCGGAACTGATGTCGTTGTTCCAGGTCACTGCGGAGCCAAGGTAGACGAAGTTCTTAACTGCCTCGAAATTATAACTGCCAATACAAACGTTCGGGCCAAGACGTCGGTGGTGAGCGTCCTTTTTTGATGACAGCATATATTTAGTTTTGCCCTCGTTTACACGTATATATATATATATATATATTAGAGTGCCAGCATGCAAGAGTGTAAGTATGTTTGAATGGAAGTCGACCACAATCAAATCTGCAAGCGTCCTGAGGGTCAGTCGAGCGAGCCGAGACCGAGGGACCAGAGTGTACGCCGCAGAATTGTTTATTTTCGGTGAACTTGATAGTGTTATCCTTAGCATATATACATATATTTCTTTTTTTTTTTTTTTGTGCGTGTCTTTGATACTCTTATTGTGTCCTTTTTTCTGCGGCAAAAATAAACTCATATGTCAACACCGGAAGATCAGATAGGAATCGTTAAGGAAAAATCGATGCAATTGTCAGATATAGTTAGAAATTTCTATACCCATAACGAAACTCCACCGGTAACAATGCTATAGTTAAATATAGATCCTGTGAAATATCTTTCGAAGTTGCCGGAATTTTACGGCGACTTCAGAGAATTACAGGACTTCTTCGATTTGATCGACAAAATACTCCCCCTTATGACCCTCTCGTTCAAAGCATATTTTCAGACATTCTAAAGTCAAAATTGAAAGGTAAAGCACGAGAAATAATCGAAATCAATAGTCACGTCACGAGCTGGTCAGTAATGAAGTTAATTTTATTTACCAACTTTGGTGATAGACAAACACCAATATTGTCGAACGAATACAGTCGAGTTCTATAACCACATCAAAAGGATATTGAGAAGGTTAAACCTGAAACAGAAACAGATGATGAACGACGATGACGAAGGCATCGAATCCAATATCAAACAAAATAAAACTTCTGCATTGGTTATCTTCCGGAACAAGCTTCCAGAGCCCATGCGTTCTTTGATCCACTGTAGAAATCCGGATAGCCTAGAAGCTGCTATTAATATCCTGCATGAGTCGGGATATGCGCACATGCACTTAATAAAAGCTTTCACAGTAGCAAAACTAAGAATGAAACTTATCAAAAGCAGACTAACAGAGACGGTTACAACAATAGAGGTATCAACAACCTCAATAAAAACCACGGCAAACATAATATAGGTAGACAGAATGAACATGTTGGGAGTCGTACATTGACCCAGCGCAATCAACGGTATAATTCCAATGGACGAAAACACTCTAATGAATGTTTCGTCAACGAGTACCTCCTCTTATAATGCTCCACAAACAAACGTCAACCGCCGTCAAATAAACACACACGGCGAAGGAGCAAATGTTCATCCATGTGCTTCCAAGGGAAACTACCCTATATAGCGGTCAAAACCAAATCATTTCTTCTCGAATTTATAATTGATATAGGGGCAACCCATTCCATTATAAACCCTGGCCTTTGTAATCCGAAATGGAAAATACCTCGACCCCCAATAACAGTGAAAACTATTCGAGATACTATCACAATTTACAATACAGTACAAATCCCATTATTCGCCGAGTTTGGCAATATTAAGGTCATGATTGAATTCATAGAATATCGATTTGACGACTCCTATTGGAAGCGACATTCTTCGAAGATATAAAGCTATCTCTCTCTATTAACAACAGGACAATACCTATGAATTTCCAAGGAAGTGACGAACTACACTTACTTGTAAAACAAGAGAAAGGACTAGCATTTATTGACGAGCAGTTGACTAATTCAAGACAAATTATAATACTACAAGTAATCTATATGTTACAAACAGAAAATAAAACGAATTTTCAAGGGAAAGTTCGTCTTAACGACAATGACGTACACACAGTTACAGAACAGAACTTCTATTGGATCAAACCTTCCGATTCATGTGAAAGTTCAATAGTAGAGCAAATACGCACTAATCATCTGAACTCGGAAGAACGACATAGGCTTTTGTCCGCCATAAAAAAGTGCAAAGCTATTTTCCACCAAGAGGATGGAAAACTTACATTTACAAATGCAATCAAGCATCGAATTAGGACGACCAATGACATTCCGATATACGTATACGAGAAATTACAGATACCCGCAAGTCCA
Source organism: Eumerus sabulonum (assembly GCA_951905685.1). Lineage (NCBI taxonomy): Eukaryota > Metazoa > Arthropoda > Insecta > Diptera > Syrphidae > Eumerus > Eumerus sabulonum. The sequence goes on along the minus strand of OX645064.1, from coordinate 57,663,677 downwards.
TAAACAGGAAGTCGAAAGTCAAATTCAGGAGATGCTTAAAAACAAAATTATACAACATAGTAATTCCCCATATTCAGCTCCCATTTGGATCGTTCCTAAGACGGAAGATGCCAGTGGTAAGACCAAATGGAGATTGGTCGTAGACTATAGGAAGCTGAGCGAGGTAACGATCGATGACAAGTACCCATTACCGAACATTGATGAGATACTTGACAAATTGGGTAGATGCCAATATTTGTCGACCCTCGACCTCGCAAAGGCCTTCCATCAAATAGAAATTCATGAGGACGATGTTCATAAGACCGCTTTTAGTGTCGAAGGTGGACATTATGAATTTCTCCGCATACCCTTCGGATTAAAAACAGCACCAGCGACCTTTCAAAGGTTGATGAACCACGTGCTTCAAGATTATATCAATAAAATATGTCTAGTGTATATAGACGTTATTATTATCTTTTCAACATCTTTGGGAGAACATATAGTTTCCCTGACGAAGATTTTCGAGCGGTTGAAAGCTGTTAATCTAAAAGCCCAGTTAGATAAATCAGAGTTCCTGAAAAAGGAAACTGAATTCCTGGGTCATATGGTGACACCTGACGGCATTAAAGCGAACCCTAAAAAAATGGAGTGCATAAAGAAATACCCTATTCCCAAAACAAGGAAAGAAAAAAAAAAAAAACAATTTCTAGGCCTCACGGGCTATTACAGAAAGTTCATTAAGGACTTTTCAAGGATAGCCAAACCCATGACAGCTTATCTAAAGAAGGACGCTAAAATCAATATCTCTGACTAAGATTATTTAAAAGCCTTTGAAACTCTCAAAACCTTACTAGTAAATGATCCCAGTTTAGCATACCCTAATTTCGATAAAGTATTCACACTTACCACGGACGCTAGCCAGTATGCTCTGGGTGCCATTTTGTCTCAAGAAAATCACCCCGTATCTTTCGCAAGTCGTACCCTTAATGCGCATGAAATAAATTTTAGTACAATCGAAAAAGAATTACTGGCAATCGTTTGGGCTACTAAGTACTATCGCCCTTACTTATTTGGCAGAAAATTCGTCAAATAAACTGACCATAAACCTCTCACTTGGCTGTTTTCGTTAAAAGAACCCAACTCCAAGCTTGTAAGGTGGAGGCTAAAATTGTCAGAATTTGACTTCGACATAAAGTACAAGAAAGGCTTAAGCAAGCGAACGCGCATGCTCTTTCCCGGATACCAATCAGAAAGATCTCTAGATGAACAAACTACAGTAACACTATTCAAGAATAATTTCAATCCTAACAGGCTAAACGCCATCCTAGTAGAAGATGAATATTTTTTCAATGTCGTACAAGAAACAAATGAGAAATACTCCTCAAATAACAAAAACTTCAAATTAATTCGGTGTTCTAAGTTGTTAGAAGACGTTACGGATGAAACCAAATTAACAGGGATAATAGAAAAGGAACATTTGAAAAACAGCCATAGGGGAATGGCAGAGGTTTTCCAGGAGCTAACAACACTCTACTACCACCCAAAGCTAAGAATAAGAATTACCCAATTTATAAATAACTGCGATGTGTGCAACGTAGAAAAATACGTAAGAAACCCTCGGAAATCAGTACATATTTAAATTAACTGAAACGCCCTCCACACCTCGCGAAATTATTCATATTGACGTCTTTTACACTCTTCAGAATACACTCTTCCTGCCTGACAAAGGCCAAGGAAATGTGTCTAGAACTACTCCAAACAACGAATGCGTCCGTGGTCACGGACATGTGGATGGCCCGGCCTCAAAAACAGCATTTCCAATGTCATTGTGCAGATGCGTGGCAAGAACGACGCGAGACGAGTCCTGAAAGCAGCAACAAAACTCCGAGGCACGGGTATTTCGATGCACAGAGATCACCCCGCCACTTTACGAGAAAAGAGGAGACGTCTACTGGATTTAAAAACCAACATCGCGGAAAGGAACAGAAATACAAAAACCGAATTGCGAGGACTTAAATTAACAGCCGGGAGTTATGTGCAACATACCATTTAATACATGCATATCTTCTATTTCACCCATTCACACATACATATGTGTTCAAGTTACGTATCTGACACTACGTATCTGACACTTTGATCCAAAGATCAATTATGCAATGCCAAAGGAGTAAAGCTTTTAGAATTTTGTGACTCATTTAACTTTGAAATCCTCAATGGTAAGAGTGGAAGCGACGAATTGGGGGAGTACACCTACATAGGTAATCAAGGCTTATCAGCTATTGATTATTGTTTGATAAGGGGAGGGTGGCGAAACTACATCACAGACTTTAAAGTAAGACAAGCTACGTACTCGGATCACCTACCTATTGTCGTCAAGGGCAACGTCCTTCTGCAAGCAAATGAGGAAACAAGAGAGATGAGAACGCTCCCTAGGATGTTGTGGAATGAAGGTAATGCTCCTTTATATAGGCGGCAACTAGATGAGCAACTGGAGCGTGGACATATTGATGGTATTGCTGTAATCGAAGCAAGTATAAATAACGCATATTCTTCAATACCCCGAAAATGGAATACCACAAAGCAATACAAAAAGCCGTGGTTTGACGCTACTTGTCAAAGAGCGAGACGCCTATCGTTTGCTTGGCTTAAGTCGTTCCGAACATTCCATTCGGATATTTTTAAGAGATCTTACTTCAAGGCCAACAGGGAGTATAAATTATTTTACACGCGGAGCAGGCGAATGTACTACGAGAAGGAGGCGTACAAATTGAGTCATTCAACTTGCTCAGCAGAGTTTTGGAAGGCAGCCCAAAAACTTAATGGCGAAAGGTACAGAATAAATAATGGTATTAGTGAGACTGCCCTGCTGGAGCATTTCGAAAGGATACTGAACCCTTCGGTGAGTGGTCCAAGCCATCAATTTGCGGCTGCATCCTGGATGGACCAATTACACATCAGTATATTTTAAGAGCATTGTCCACCCTAAAGGATAAAAAAGCTGCAGGGTCGGATGGGACTCCAATCGAATTCTATAAGTATGGTACCAGTAGGCTATTAGATAAATTAGTAGCAGTATTCGACAACATTTTTTACTTCCTTTTCCTTCCTACAAAATTTTTGCCGGTATACTGCAGAGGAGACTGGGAACATGGATAGAGAATAGTAACTTGCTAGCAGAATTTCAGGCTGGCTTTAGACCTGAAACCTGGCCGCCTTTGACTCGAAATGCCCTCTTTTATAAGCTGTATGGGATGGGGATGTCATTTAAATTTGGAAGGGTTATGCAAAGTTTATACGACCATACCATAGTTGCAGTATGGAACGGCGAAGCCCTATCAGAATGGTTTAGGACAGGGTCGGGTGTAAGACAGGGGTGTGCACTGAGTCCAAGTTTATTTCGTGGAAGATTTAATGAACTTTTTGACAGGAGGAGTGGAATTCGCTGGAGTACTAGTAAAAGATCTTCTGTTCTCTTGGCGCATTCCCCGGAATCCTTGCATGAGATGATTAATCGACTTTACGAGTATTGCAGGTTGTGGGGACTTATAGTTAAGCTGAAAAATCGAAAATAATGATTTTCCAAAGAAAAGGCGGTAGAAGTACTAGCAAGGAACAGTGGAAGTATAACGGAGAGGGAGTAGAAGTCGTGAAGGAGTACAAATAGCTGGGGGTTTATCTGACCAGAAACCTCTGTATGAAAAGATACTTCAGGGAGAAACTCAATAAGTGTAAAACAGCCATCAACATCACCTGGAAGAACATTTTGAACAACGAAAGCATTGCTCATAGCAGCAAATTTAGGGTTTCCAAAGCTGTTTCTCAGTCTGTTATGTTTGGGAACAGGACCCAAAAAAAACAAAAAAAAAAAAAAAAAACCTCACGAATGTCACAGAATTGGAAGCGAGGGAAGCAACGGTATTGACGAGATGGAAAAAAATGTATATTGGCGTTACAGTCCATGAAGGACCTAAGCCGAGCTTCTCTCAATCACCCATGATGTGTGTGATTTCATTTTCCAATAGGTTCAGATTTCAGTTTATTGCCGGTTCCGAACGGCGAATTTCGAGAAGCTTTTCATGACAATTTTACTACAGGGGGTTTTGTCAGAACCCCGCTGAGGAGAAACACCGTGAAAAACACGTTCGATGACATGGCTGTGTCGGAATTCGATCCCGTGTCATCGGCGTCAGAGACCAACACACTACCCACTGCGCCACGGTACTCTCCTTGCTTGAAATAAAATGTTTTAAAAAAAAGTTTGGTTATTTTATTGATTCGAACGAGGCAGTGATCCGACAATAGGCAGTGTGAAGTGGTCATGCAAAAATACCATACTGACAATCACGTAAAAAATGAAAAAAGGACAGTAAGTGCTTCAATAACAACAATCAACTAGACTCCGCCGGAGAAACCCAGGTCCCCATAGTAACTATAGTGAACAAGAGACAGCGAATGCTGCCAGCCGCTCCAGCGTAACCGCGTAACCAACGCTTAGATCCAGATATTAAACTATTCAAACACCAAACTAGTCTCGATCAGTACCGGATCTGCCAAAATCCAAACCGGCGCATTCAAAATTATACACGTCATCGATTTATTGGCTTACGAGGATGCGCTACGTAACCTTCAATCAGAGATATCAAGTCATGCAAACAGAACTGACCCAAATTCTCTCCTCATATCCCATCAAATAACCAAACTTCAAGTCCTTATAAATCACCTTAGACCTACGTTAAGAAAACGTATATCTTTAAATGTTCTTGGATCTGCTTGGAAGCACTAGAATACGCCGGCGTGAAAATCGCATATAATGCTTCTACAATTTTATATAGGTTACATATCCTATGCATTCCATTCCCAGTCAGATCACATATCCCGTGCATTCCACAGCCGGTCAGTCGATATTTTCGGTAGCATAAGCGGGTGCACTCACCTGCATTAGGAAAAGTGCATAAACATCTGGATTACGAATTGCACGCGCATCCGAAAAGCTGAATCAACAGTGTAATCTTTGCGGCGACGAAGTTGGATTTGCTAAGTAGACATTAGACATAAGAAAAGAAAATTGTAATAAATTCAGTTGTGAAGTGCGAGTTGAATAAAGCGGTTGGAAAAACGGAAAAGTTGATTTTTTTTCTCGAACATCTCGAGCAATAATTTCAGTGGCGCAGTCGGTAGGATCTTTCTAGATTTGAGAGATCCATACGAGAACGGACCAAAATTAAACATCAGTTCGGTCAAAGTGGATCTGAAATAATTAGTACTAGCGTACCAAGTCAAGAGTACGCTGATAAGGACCTAGATAAATAATTATCTAAAACAATAGTGAAAATAGTGATTCCAGTACCGGTATATCAAACCGAAGCAAGTGTTAAAATAGAACCACTTAAAATCAGTGACTATAAAACACATTAAGAAAGTTCACCACCGCGGATCACTAAAAATCAGTGAAGAAAACTCGCACGAACTAAAATCAACAACTCAAAACTAGCAAAATTTCCAATCATAAAATAGTGTGTGCTAATCCGAAATTACGCGCAAAGACAACAAAGACAAGACAGATAAGTTCTGGAAGCTTGTTATCGAGCAGGAGACAATGGAACGCGAAGTACTAGAACGCATGTCCGCTGCATTGGAGGCACTGGTTGCCTTAAACACAACCAATCAACCTCGAACGAGCAAGGCAGTTGGCCTGATGAAGGAGATTTCCTACATGAAGGAATTCTCTGGAGAAAGGGACCAACTGACACAATTCATAAACGTCGTGGAGACGCACCTAAGCGCCGTGGACGCCGCCTACAAAGAGGAACTATGGCAAGCAATTTTTAACTCAAAAATTACCGGGAGAGCTAAAGAACTTCTACTCAACAATCAGCCGAGTGACTGGGAAGCAACCAAAACATTGTTCAAACAACACTTTCGTCCAGCATGTAACTACAAGGACATCTCACGAAAAATTTCTAACCTAAAAGTAAGTTCAATTGAAGAATTAAATATTAAGCTAGAACAAATCATACCGGAAATCAATTCGTTCGCTACTTATGAGGCTAACCCAATAGAATCAAAAAAAAACATTCTACACACTTGTAACAAATAAAATAAAGCAATTAGTATCAGGCAACTTATCGCGAGAAATTAAAGACATGTTCAATTTACACGAAATAGGGTACGACCAGAACAATTTAGACTTCACAACTCACGACCGACGTCCACAACATACAAAGCCTACCAGACCAGAAAATCATTTTCCCCATCGAATTCCCCAAAACAGTAACCCGCAAAATAGTAGATACCCCAGTCAAAATCAATATAATTTCACTATAAACCCCCAGCAGAGAATAGGTTCAGGTCAATATAGGTATCAGTATCACCCTCAACCAGCTAGATCGGATCAATTTAGAAGACCAGGGAACTTTAGGCAACCAATGTTTAACCCATCTGGCCAGTTTAGAAACCGGCCAGCGTCAACCAGAGCCTATGCAAATAGGCCACGTAGCGCACAACACAACAGTAAACGAAAGACAGACCCCCAACCGAAATGAGGAAGTGCACAATATTGAGTTTCTTCTCAATTAAGCCTCAGGAACAGAATTTTCATGGACGTGACGATTGACGAAAAAAAATATATAGCACTAGTTGACACAGGCTCAACCATGAGCATCATCAATTCTAACCGTGTAGATTGTAGTACATTTAGGATTTATGAACGAGTAAATTTGAAACTCCAGTCTATTAATAATGTTACAACTGAAACTGTCGAGAGAATTATAACTGGTATACCAAAAGAATTCAATTGTGACCCAAAAGGGGCCATTAAGTGGTATAAGAGGAATCTAGTCGGTAAGCCTTATGACATGTTGATTGGAATGGATCTATTAATGAACATTGTTAAAGCCCTTGATTTTGACAATAAATGCCTTATATTGAAAAATAATAGTCGGATACCACTCTACTCAGCACAAAACGAAACAACCCTTGATTGCTTCGAACTACATTCAACCGAGAAAGAGGTAGACCTAACCCATTTGAACGAAGAAGAGAGAAAAGAAATGAAATCTCTATTAAATAAATTCAATAACTTAATATATAAAGATGGTGATCCACTTACTAATACCGACACCATAATGCATGAAATCCGTACAACGACAGAACAGCCAATAAACGCTAAACTCTATAGGCTTCCCCCACAGCATGAGGAGGAAGTACGCAATCAGATAATCGAAATGGAAGAGCAAGGAATAATACGGAAATCCCACAGTAGGTATGCATCGCCAATAGTAGTGGTCAAAAAGAAGATGAATAATTTTTAGGAGTTTTTTGAAGGATTATGCTAAAATTGCTAATCCAATGATTAAATATTTAAAAAAAGATAAGAAAATAAATACTAATGATCCAGAGTATATTCAGGCTTTTGAAACTCTGAAATTAAATATAACAAAACATCCCATTCTAAAATTTCCCGATTTCACAAAAAAGTTTACCCTATTCACCGACGCAAGTAATTATGCCATCGGTGCGGTACTAACGCAAGAGGGACAGCCAGTCTGTTACGCCTCCAGGTCATTAAACGACCACGAAAAAAATTACTCCGTTACTGACAAGGAAATCCTAGCGGTCGTATGGGCAGTAGGGTATTTCAGGCCGTATTTGTGGGGGAAAAGATTCCAAATAATAACAGACCATCAACCGATCAAATATCTAAGCAAAAAAATTTCAGGAAAAGAATTCAGCCAAAGAACGCAAAGATGGCTACTAAAATTACAAGAGTACCAATTTGATATTGAATATATTAAAGGCAGAGAGAACAAAATAGCAGACTTCCTAAGTCGAATTCCTGAGGATGCACCAGAAAAAGAAGTTAACGACAATCACTCAGTAAACAATATGTCCGATGACGCGACAACACACTCACAAGACGAACAACAACTTGACCATATCCAAATACAAGAAACTATAGTAAACAAGTACAAGACACAACTAATACTCACTAATGACGCCAGTAATGAAATAGAAATATTACACGGCGGACGTATAATATTCATTGACATGACAAAAGGAACGGACTATTGGACAGATTTGCTAATGAGATTTATAAAACCAGGACTAACCGGGATTTATACGGAACTCTCATACCATGAATTCAATAAAATCCAGCAATTGCTAATAAAACTATTTGGACATGACAAACAGATAAAATTTATAAAAGCGACATTGAGAGCACAGGAAATAAAGACATTAGAAGAAGTACATAAACAAATCTCCCTATACCATACAAAACAAAGTGCCCATAGTGGAATAATAGAAACTTACCACAGCCTGAAGAACATCATATACTATCCTCACTTAATAAAAGAAATAACCAGAATAATCAACAATTGTAAGACATGCCTAGAGACCAAGTACGAACGCAAACCTATAAAACTGAAATATGCAGTAAGTCAAACACCAAGTAGACCTAACGAAATTATCCATATGGATATATACTACTTCAAAAAACATCCATTTTTAACTATTATTGATGAACTGACAAAAAAGGCGTATGCTTACTTTCCGCCGAACAGAAATTGGACAAAGAAGTTGGAAACGATAGAGGAGCACTTTTCCAAATTTGGTAAGCCTTCAAAAATCATAACAGACAATGAATTTAAATCCGAACATCTGAAAGAGTTTTTAAGGGAGCAAGAGGTCGAACTCCACTTGACTAAACCCAACACTTACACTGGAAACAGTGATATCGAAAGATTCCATTCGACGTTACAGGAAATTTTAGTAGCTATGAGGAAATTAGATTTGACGCTTATTCAAAAGGTGCATAGGGCATTAAAGACCTATAATAATAGATATCACTCCACTATTCGCATGACGCCTGAGGAGGCAATGTACGCTGATTTTGCAACCCTAACCAAAAGAATACAGACACAAAAAGAAAAACGAACACAGAAATTAAACTTCGATAGGGAAAGCTACCAAGAAAAGAGGAAAATTATACCAGTAAAGAACTATAAGAGGAACTACTATAAAGATGAATGTAGATATAGATTAAAACGAGTAGGTAGAGAACACCCAATGAATATCAAGAGACCTCGTATGTTTACAGATGATGACATTAGCGTTTCTCGGACTAGCTCTTCTGATGACAGGACAAACGACAGCAACACTAACGATAAACAGGATAACAACTGACAACGGGTATATTGAAATAAACATGGGACGAGCAAAGATAATATGCGAGACAAAGACGATATTACACATTATAAACACAAACGAATTAAGACAAACCATAAACGTCATTAGGAACAACATTCAAAGAATACATATCAATAACGACCCAATAATTATAAAAGAGCTGGAAAGTATAGATTCAAAAATAACAGCAATAGAACCAAATAGGACCTTCCGACAAAGACGAGGATTAATAAACGCTATAGGGACTGTACAGAAATGGTTGTTCGGAACAATGGACGCTGACGACAGAGAAGAAATAACAGAACATATGAAAATTATAGAACAAAATGATGGAAATGCTATCTACAATTTAAATCAACAGATTCAAATAAACTCCTATTTTAACGACACTGTCTCTAACATAAAAAACACTATAGAAAAAGATAGAAAACAAATAACACAAGCATATCATGAGTTAACCGAAAACGAAAAACAAATTATTATACAGCAATTGAAGACTGATCAAATAATTAAACTTAAAATTCTAGAAGATAAACTTAACCAAATATTAGATAGCATAGCACTAGTGAAACAGGGACTTGTCCATCCAAGTGTTATGACAGCAACCGAAATGAAATCCATAGAACTAGATCATTATAAGTTAAAGAATGTAAAAGTAGGACTCTTAAAATACGATAAGGACAGACTAATAATAGCAATCAAAATCCCACACTTATATAAATTAGTTGACTTCAAACTTCTAACAGCCATACCCACAGAAGAACGTAACGAAATAATAATGGACGATCAGTACTTCATTGAAATTAACCAGACTAAATATATATACAATGAACTTTTATACGAAAAAGAATTGTTGCCAATTAATAACTGTATTACGAACAAAAATTGTAAACTAAAAGAAAATAGGGTAACTGAAATAAAAGCATTAGATGAACATACAATCATTTGTAAAAATATGAAAAACGAAGAACTAATAAATCACTGTGACGACAGAAAAATAAAATTAAGAGGACATTATTTAATTACAATTAATAATTGCTCAGTTGAGATACTAAACCAAACTTTTAGTAACACCAATTTAAATTTCGAAGATAGATTCTTTTATACAAATGATGTAAAATATAATTTTAGTAAACCTCCAAGTTTCGAGGAAATTTTATCTAAAAACTTTGTGAATTTAGAACATATAAAAATACTTAAAATTCATAAGAATGTTAGCTATTTGGCAATTTCAACTATCGTCTGCATCTTAATGATAATAGTAATAATTCATTCAAAACTAGCACAGAAAAGTAATAAATTAAATATAACGGTCAATGCACTCAGAGAAGGTAACCAGGGTCCTCAGACAATACCGGCGGATTGTAATCTTAAGGGGGGGGCGGTTACATATCCTATGCATTCCATTCCCAGTCAGATCACATATCCCGTGCATTCCACAGCCGGTCACTCGATATTTTAGGTAGCATAAACGGGTGCACTCACCTGCATTAGGAAAAGTGCATAAACATCTGGATTACGAATTGCACGCGCATCCGAAAAGCTGAATCAACAGTTTAATCTTTGCGGCGACGAAGTTGGATTTGCTAAGTAGACATTAGACATAAGAAAAGAAAATTGTAATAAATTCAGTTGTGAAGTGCGAGTTGAATAAAGCGGTTGGAAAAACGGAAAAGTTGATTTTTTTTCTCGAACATCTCGAGCAATAATTTCAGTTATATAATAAGTTTACCAACTACCGAAACCAAAATATGTAACAAATTATTAATCAAACCAGTAAAAAAAAAATGTAAAAATATAATTAGAATTAAGAACGAATTTATATTGAATTGTGAAGACTAAATATCGAAAGAAATTGTCAAACCTATAATAAGTTAACAATATGTAAGAGTAATTCTTATTTGGTGGCGTTACAGCCCATGAAGGACCAGAGCCAAGCTTCCCTTCAATCACCCATGTTGTGTGTGATTCTATTTTTCACACAGGTGAAAGGGACCTACAGTTTAATGCCGATTCCGAACGGCGTGAGTCGAGAAGCTTTTTCCAGGGGGTTTTGCCAGTACCCCGCCGAGTAGGGACGCCGCGAAATTAACTTTCGATGGCGTTGGTGTTATCGGGATCCGAACTCGCTCATCGTGCGTCAGAGTCCAACACACTAACTACGTAAGAGTAATGTAAGAGTAATTATATTAAGAAAATAACTGAGACCAATTGTATTCCAAATTTATTGAAAAGTCAACCATACCTATGTACATATGACCTGAAATAAATAATGAGCATATCCCTAACGTAGAAGAAATCCTACCAGGAGCCCTATTACTTAATCAATTCAACGGCACGATAGTTGCACACATGAAGAAAATGAATCTAACTGGAACATTCATCGTCCAGTTTCATAACGATTCCGTATGCGTCGATGGAAAAAATGTTACCATGAGCGAGATCACCTTTAACAACCCTCTCGCAACGATAGTACAACCTAACTCAACCTCAAAAATATACGAAAAACTTCTCACCCTAGAAATGATGAAGGAACTTAACACACACACAAAAATAATATAAGTTAACTGCTGATTCGGGTCACACAGCGTGCCGGTAGTTCCACGAACGAGTATAGGGTTACACACAAGAGTGTTGCAATGCCCACATAAGTGCTCACATTGCGTCTAGCGAACATCCGCAGCATAGATAAATTAACAAGATGGCAATCTCGATGGCTTTGACAGGCATTTTGACAACTAGCCCAGGGATAAAGAATGAGATACCAAACTTTCGTACGTCTGCCCGTTGATCCCCGCAGGGGTTGGTTGTTGCTTTTGTAATTAAAGTGGCCCCTAGACGCCTAATAATATTGTGCAATATCTGATATTGCACAATATTATTGTTCGTCTGTAGATAATATTGCAAGATTGTGCGATATATTGCGGAAAGTCAGAACGCTTTTGACTTTTAATACAAATATGACCGATCAACTAAATTATTGGGAAAAATATTGAACCGTCTGGGGCAGCAAGCCAATAAAATTGTGCAATATTTCGCACAATAATATTGAGCGTCTAGAGGACGCTTTAAAAACGACGCTTATGACTTAAAGTCAAGACGTCGGAACAAGGCAGAATGACATAGTCAAGACGCCGTCAAACCTCAACGAGTTTGTAGGGGCTAGTTGTCAAAATGCCTGTCAAAGCCAAAAGATTGGTATCTCATTCTTTATCCCTGAACTAGCCCCTACAAACTCGTTTCGATTTGACGGCGTCTTGACTATGTCATTCTGCCTTGTTCCGACCTGGTACCGACGTCTTGACTCTACACCACGGTTGAGGGGAGATATGTTCACTTTTTTTTTTGAATTTGAATTTAACGACAATTACAATCGGCGTTAGTTACTTATACACCTCATTGAATTATTAAATATTTCTACAAAAATAAGTAGTTTCTGAGTAAATTATGCCCAAATACGATAGTTATATTCATATTAAAGCTCATCCACACATTTACTAACCACTTTGGGGGAAATTGTATTGTAGCTATATTATACATAAATGTTTTCGCTGTTCCATCAACATGAAATTCGGCAAATAATATATATAAGATTAGCGAAATCTATTTACACATATTTTTATGTAAAACTGCAGTATTGGCTGATAAATAAAAACCTTGAAATTTAAGTTGTGTTTCATATTTTTGCGGATTGTGATTTATATTCACCTCATATTTTGGAGTAGTCTACTGAACACGAACCTGGGGTCCTAACGGCTCCAATAAAGCTAATTCTTAAGAATTCGCTATGTTTGAATATCGAAATTATCGATAAAAGAGCATAGACAGCATTTAATATTTCTTGCTGATTTCTTAATTGAATAGTGAAAACTCCAAAGTAAGTTAGAAAGAAAATGAGCCCTATAAAATGCATATTTGGATGCAAAAATATAATGAGAACCTATTGTGCACGAACTCAAGAAACGTAAGTACTTAGTATATTATGATATTAAACTTAAATTTTTTGAGGAAATGTATGTACAAGAACGTTAAGTTGCTGCGTAATTTTGAATGTAGAGTACAAGAGAATTACGTATTTCACTCTTTTATAAAGGTATTGAGACTTAAAAGTCTGGAATTGGTAGGCCTAGTACTGGGGAAGGGTGTTAAAATAAAGGGGTTGAAGAAAGGGTGAGTGAGTAGGTGGACGCTCGAAAGGCGAGGCCGAAGAACCGTTTATTTTCCGACCTTTCTAAATTGTAAAGATGTACATATATGTATATAAGATTTGTATAATGCCATATCCAAATATAACTTTTTAAATAGACCTTTATGCCTCTATGCCTTTTGTCTAATGTTAATACCTCTTTTTTTCATAACAGATGCAACCAATGGCGACTTGCCTTGGATTTCCCAGCATTGCAAAGGAGGAGTAAGATTTGCAATATCCATTTCTCCAGCGAGTAATTTTTAGGCCCGACAAAAAAACGCCTTACTAGGAATGCTCTTCTGTGCAGAGTGAGGCGCGGGTCTGTAAATGACATTGAAACTATTCCCATTCCCGTGACGACCAGTGAAGTGGAGAGTCAAATGAGTCCACCTAAGATTACTGAGACTATTCCCGTTCCCGTGACGACCAGTGAAGTGGAGAGTCAACCAAGTCCACCTCAGATTACTGAGCTTATTCCCGTTCCCGTGACGACCAGTGAAGTGAAGAATCAACCGATTCTACCTCAGATTATTGAAGTCGATAGTGTAGAGGAAAATATATGCGAAGTAAGTGACTAAGACATACAAACAGGTAAGTCTTTAACTTATCATATGCCTAGAAAGCTAATGCTTTAAAAAAATTGCTCATTGCTGAGCGTACTATTAAGAAGTTGGAGGATAAGTGTCGTGGCTTAGAAACTAGTAACAAAGAGAAAGACATTTTGATTGTTTTTCTCGAAAGTCAATTAAATAAATTAAGCCTGGAAATTCAAAATTTTAAAGCCAGTAGAATAGAAAAAAATATTGGAAATGACCTCAATACTTTGCCAGGCGATTTGCAAATTATAATTGCAGACGCCAAACAAAATGCAGGAGCTAATTTGAAAGGGAATAGATACACAAATAAATTGAAAATGTTGGCTCTTTCGATTTATTTTACATCCCCTGTCGCTTACAGACTACTGAAGCCATCATTAAATTTTCCATCAGTCGTGACTTTACGTTAATTTATATCTTCGTGGCCGAAATCTCCCGGCAATATAAATTTTAATGCAAAAAGCTTAGAGTTGAAAACAAGTCAGCTAACCGATATCTATAAATATTATTCCATTTCGGCCGACGAAATGTCTCACTTATACTATTGTAGGAAAAGTGATAGTATTTTAGGATATGAAGATTTCGGCTCGGACGAATCGCGTTCGCAATTGCCAGCCAAAAATGTTTTAGTTTTATATGTACAAGGCATTATGCAAGCGTGGAAGCACCCCTTGCTTATTATCTCGTTAGCACCAATTGCCCCCCTTCAAAATTAAAAAGCGTCTTATTTGAAGCAATACGTGCACTTAAACGTAGCGGATTGTTCCCAGTACAATTCGTTTGTGACCAAGGGTCAAATTTTAGAGGCCTATCGCGTATCTTGGAAATTACTGCTGATAGGCCATTTTTCAAAGTAGATGATGGCAAACATTTTTTTTTTTCGATTCACCACATTTAATTAAAAGTACAAGGAATTGTTTACTTAAAAACACTATTTTATTTACGAACACTACAGGTGTTCATCGGGCTACCTGGCAGGATATAATAAAATTATATGAAATGGATTCAAAAAACAATATCCGTCTCGTACCTAAGTTGACAGATGCGCATCTTCGGCCAAATACATTTCAGAAAATGAAAGTTAAATTTGCCTCACAGATATTTAGTAATACTGTTTCGGCTGCCCTTTTGACCTACGCTAGTTCTGGTCATGGGTCTTCAACTCTATTAGGAACTTCAGATTTTATAAATTTTTTCAACAACTTGTTTGACATTTTCAATTCAACTAGGGCTCGAGGAAGCGTAAGATATAGGATAGGTTTTTGTAAAAATGAAGTTCAGGCCAAATTTTTACATGACGCTGCTAACTTTTTACAATCAATGCAAATAATAGAAAATAATGAAAACAAAAACATAACAAACAAATTCGCATTTGTTAAAGGTTGGTTGTTGAATATATCATCGCTTCTTGGACTATGGAATGACTTGTCAAGATGTGGTTTTGAACACATCTATACAAGGCGTTTAAACCAAGATAATTTAGAGCATTTTTTTGGCGATATTAGAAGCAGTAATGGTAAGAATAGTAGAACAACGCCCCGATAGTTTATCAGCAGTTTTCAAAAGCTGTGGGGTATCCAGTATTTAAAAATAATTAAACGGGGCAACTGCGAATATGTGGAAGCGGACCGTATACAAGAAATGTTAAATAGTAATTTAATTAGTGACCCTCGGTGGATAGAAGACAACTTACATCTTGAACGGGCAGATGATTCTGTAGTGAACCTAGTTACTAATATAGATATAACTGTTTTCTTTAAGGAAAACGCTTTTGTTTATGTTTGTGGTTGGCTTTACCGGAAATGTTATGAAAGTCACAAATGTAAGCTAACTTTGCCACACCTCTCAGATGTTGTTTTAGATAGAGATGCACTTTTCACTTCTTTTAAACAGTTTGATAATTGTGATCTAATCGCTCCGCCTCCACAATTTTTAGATTTTATTAAAAAATTAGAAAACCAATTTTGCTACCATTTCGACAAATGCTGCCATATGCGGCATTTTACGAAACACCTAACCCAACTTTTAAGCCCCTCTCAACCCTTTGTATGTTGTGAAAATTTGGCCAACAACTTCATTTTACAATATTTTCTTGGAATTAGGGTCTACTTCGCTTGAAATTTTGGAATAGAAATTTAGACGATCCGAGTTGCAAAGATAAAGTTCTTAGCGTATCGCATCTATAAGCTATCATCCAACTTCAAGTAATGAACGCTGCTTTTTTCTCTAGTAAAAATATTTATTTTTTCTGTGATACTACACATGAATATTTGCATGAATCGTTGTATTTTGTTTTGTAGAATGTTATTAGTTGTTTAGTTGGTGGAATATGCCTCTTGGGGAAACCGAACACCTAAAAAAAAAACCGGTTAACGCGCTATATTGCATACCTCCTGGGTGGCGTGGAAATGCATAATATTTACATACCTACCTGCTTAAGACTAAGACTGCATCTCTCTACTTGTTCACTCTCACCTTTTCTCGCAGTTCTCAAGTTTCGTCGCAGTCTCAAGATGTTCGACATTAGCAAAAGCAAACTCTTCACGTTCCTTCTCGTCTTGGGTAGCTGGAGTTTTGCTGGTATTTGAGAGGGCATTGCCGGGTGTGGGAAACATGCATCGGACTTGGGTTCATCGACCTCGAAGAGCGGTAGTGTCATTGATGATGGAAACCATGTACGACGTTTGCCGCTTGACGTTTTCATGAATTGTTAATTGCTGTTGATGATGTTTGGGATCTCCTCTTTCAGGCGTTTTTGTAGTTGACCTACTTTGATCTGAATGGACAGGATATGTGTGAAGGCGAATCGTGAAATCAATAAGCAACATTAGTACCTGACTGTTTTTGCTCTTCTCGACTTCGAGGTCGTTTTGTAGGCGATTGATTTCCTTCTCCAAGCGTTTCATTATTGCCGCGTCCGTCAGAATCTCGTTCACCTGCGGTTTGTTCTTCACAATTTTCGCTCGATTAGCAAAGCTGGAAGGGAAAACATATAGTATTAGACATTCACTTGCATAGCAGTCATGGCTCAATTTAAAGTCGATATGGTCTCCTCCACGGCAGTCGGATTGATGATCCAGGTAACGGCAGTCAAGGCATTGCCACCCAAGGAAGCTTGCAAGTTTCTCGTGAGCTTTGAATCACGATAACTAACGTACTTGTCCTCTGCCAGCTGTTTTATCACACAACGGAGGAAGAATAGACTCTTGTTGATATGACTGCCTTCCTTAAGACGTGACCCAGTCGCTGCGGTCTGGTCGGCTCGCTCCGCCAGATCGACTAGATTAAGTATACTTATCTGCACGGAATCATCATCGGTCTTGTCCACCTTTCGTGATTCTATAATCTACCATACACGCATAAATATTTGAGCAACTAGTAGAAAGGGTTGTGAGGAATACGCACGATACGGAAGATTGCATTTATATTTGTCTCGCCGATCTTTCTCTGCTTACTGCCAGGTAACTGAGCAGATCTTGCTCACCCGTGATTCACATTCACCTCGTCGTTCGGTATTTCATGTGTTTTCAGATCCTGATTTGACTCATTCAACAGATCGTATACCTTCTCGTTGTATATTTCGATGTGGCCCACTTTTGAAATGTCCAAACACAAATGTCTTCCGACTGTACGATAGAACTGTTGTTGGATTACCGTAGCAGGAGCTCTCGTTCTGTTGCTTTCTCGATTTATTTGAAGATTTCCTTTGTCGCCAGTACCATGACACCCGGATTCTGTTCATCTCCCATCATTGTGTACCCTTGTCCTGCAATCCAATTACATACATAGATGTGAATGCCAAATACTTTCTTATGCCACCACCCACCCTGACGACGTTTGTCCATAGGTAAAAATCGTTCCGTTAAAGTCGGCCCACGCATATAATTGAACAGGAACTAAGTGTCCTTAGACAGGGTAACTTGTCTATAATCGACTTCTACAATGAAGTGTCGTTCGTGGCGACAAGTTGATCCTTCGACTAAAGTGCGCAGCTTCAACGCGTTCCTACCTCTTATTTTTGCCACAAATAATAAGCTCAGCTGTATATTATGACGCTCACACTGCTGACGAATAAAACAATCATGACCCACGGTAACGACTCCCCAATAACCAAAGAGTTAAACATAACGAATCGTCGAAATGCTTTGTGAGTGTTCATAACCGGTCTGAACCCGACACTTTCTAATATACTTTTTTCACTGTCCCCAAAAGACTTGCCTAGCGCACTTGCGAAAACGCAGGAATGCGAATAATAACTTTCGGAATAATTTAAGATTCCAACCGAGCAATTAAGTTCCAACCAATCAACAGGTTAGGCAAAACGAAGCAGAGCCAATGGAAGTCGGAAGCTCTGCTCATAGACCTATAGCTAGGTATGAACAGGACTTCGCTAGGCAAAAATACAACTCATTCGCCCAAAATGGTATGGTTTATAATAATAACTTACAACGTCCAAACGATTTCCATCAAAATAGGTTCAGGCAACCATTCCAGAAAAAAATCCAAAGGGTGGATAAACGCCCCCACGAAAGCGCACAGCATAGTGTCCAACCGCCAGTAAAAGTTGAAAGATTAAATAATTTGAACGAAGACTCTTTTTTTTGGAGAAACACCGGACTACCCTATATATTCAGAGATAGTCCAATAAAAAGATTAAAAATATTAATTGACACTGGAGCTACAAGTTGCTATTGTAGCCCTAACACACTAAACCACAGGCAAGAACTCATTATTAAAAAAAGAGTTAGAACCATAAATGGTTCAACCATCATAACTCATTACTATGACGTTTTTATTTTCGATCGAATAGTTAGATTCTACGAAATAAATAATTTAGAAGCTGATTTATTGGTGGGCTTCAATTTACTAAAAAATGCAGGTATTGAATTAGACCTTGGAAAAGGAATTTTGAAATATAAGAATAGGTGTGAAAGAATATACGTTCCAGAAGTAGGACATCTGAACATTAATAGTGTCCGAAATGACCTTTGTCAAGCAGATCTATTGAAGAAAATTAAACAAAGAATTGAGGAAATACATTCGAGCATAGATCTGAACTTACCTTTCAGAACTGACATTAGGGCGGAAATTCGCACAACGGTTGAAACTCCTATATGGAGTAAACAGTATCCCTATCCGCTGTCAGCGAACTCTTTCGTAAATAAAGAGCTAAATAGAATGTTAAAAGATGGAATAGTTCGACCATCTAAATCTCCATACTAAATGACGACAATACACCAAAAATATGATTAGTTATAGATTATAAAAAACTAAACGAAAACACAGCCGCAGATAAATACCCTATTCCGGACACAAATGTTATCTTATCAAGCTTAGGAAGGGCAAGATATTTTTCTACTTTAGACTTGGAATCGGGATTTCACCAAATTAAAATGAGGAACGAGAATATAGAGAAAACTAGTTTCTCTGTAAATGATGGCAAATACGAGTTTCTGAGACTGCCATTTGGTCTGAAAAATGCTCCTAGTATATTTCAGCGAGCAATGGATGATATTTTACGAGATTCCATAGGAAAATTTTGTCACGTATACATAGACGACATAATCGTTTATTCTAATAGTTTAAAAGAACACGAGGAACATTTAAAGAAAATAATAGATGTTCTAAAATATGCAAATATGAAGATTTCATTGGAAAAATCAATTTTTTATAGAACGGAGGTGGAATTTTCAGGATATATTGTCGGGTACAACATAATTAAAACAGACCAAAAAAAAAAATTGAATCGATCGACAATTTCCCATTACCTTAGACTTTAAGACAGTTAAGAAGTTTCCTTGGAATGACAGGATATTACAGGAAATTCATCCAGGATTAGGCAAAAATAACCAAACCTTTGACAAAGTATCTAGCGGGAGAAAATGGAAGAGCATCCCAATACATATCAAAGAAAACGGACATCGATCTAGATGAAGAAGGAATAAAGGCATTCAATAAACTAAAGAATCATTTAACTAATGAGGCTGAATTGACACAACCAAATTTTGACAAGAAATTTGTGTTAACAACAGATGCGTCAAATGATACTATAGGTGGAGTATTATCACAAGATGATAAACCCATCACATTTATTTCTAAAACCTCAAATAAAACAGAAAGAAAATACGCAACAAACGAGAAGGAACTTTATGCCATAGTTTGGGCACTAAAAAATCTTCGAAATTACCTCTATGAAGTTTCGAACCTAGAAATACACACTGACCATTAACCACTTACTTTTGCCGTCTCTCCGCGAAACCCAAATTCTAAAATGAAAAGATGACCCGGCAAAACAAATGTTGTAGCAGATGCACTATCTAGACAGAATTTAAATCATTTAAGTGACAAATCCTCTACGGACGCTACTATACATTCAGCAGAAAGTAGCGATAACACTAATATTAGGGAGACTAATAAGCCACTGAACGATTTCCGACAGCAGATACTTTTGGCAAAAGCGAATTTGGCAGTTCATGAAATGATGCAGAATTTTCCCAATAAGACACGCCACATCATAGAATATGATATCCCAGATAATTTAATAATTATCTTGAAAGAATTTTTAAGCCCAGGGATAGTCGCAATACATTGCACACCGGAAGATCTATACGAGATTAAATCTAAAATTTTACAAACCTTCACTAACAAATTCCTTTTTACCAAAATATTCCCTAACGACATTCCAAATAAAGACGATCAAGCTGCAATTGTGCAACAGACACATACTAGAGCTCATAGAAACTACAGGGAAAATATAAAGCAAATCCATAAAGAATATTACTGGCCGTATATGCGAAAACAATATAAAGAATACAACAGAAATTGTCACATATGTAATAAACTTAAATACGACAGACATCCACAAGTAGCGCCGATTGGAGAGGCTCCAATCCCAAAGAAAGAGGGGGAATTCCTACATATAGATATATTTTCCGCCCAACAAGAAAAATACCTTACATGCATTGACGCATATTTTTATTCGTCAAACCCATAGATAACAAATTTAATTTAGAAACCAAAGTTTTAGAATTGTTTCAAATTTTCCCCAATTGTAAAAAAATAACATTACAACGAAAAAGGTTTTACGTCGGTTTATTCAAAAACCTAATGGATAGGTTAAATATAGAACTTTACTTTTGTGACCCAGGTCATAGTACTACAAATGGTCAAGTAGAGAGGATTCATTCCACCCTTATTGAATTATCGAAATGTTTAAGAGAAGAATTCGAAATTATAGACACAACCGAAGCACTGCTTAGAGCAGCCCAACAGTATAACCAGTCCATACATTCAGTAACAAACATCAAACCTTTTGACATACTCTATTACAAAGTTGAACACAATAACGTTCACCAGAAATTAGAAGTAGCACAGGAAAAAACGTTAAAAAGAAACAATGCTAAAAGAGAATGAAAACATACAAACCCGAAGAAGTGGTTTATGAAAAAATACTACAATTTAAAAATAAAAACAAAATGATGAATAGTTATAGGAAACAGATAGTTAGGGAGGATTTAGGAAACAAAATAAGAACCGATAAGAGAATTTTCATAAAGACAATATTAAAGCTAGATCTTTATTTCAGGAAAATGACAATAACAACGTCACTTCTATTGCTTGCATTAACTCTGACAGCAGCTGACATAGTTGACTATACAAGAGAAAACTATTTTATACTAGAGAATGGTGATGCCGCGCTTTATAGCGATTATGGAACTATTTTCCATACCACACATCTCACATACTTTGAGACACTACTAAAAGAAATCGAATCCGAAATAAATGCCAGATACCTTAAAAATAAAATAAATAAAAATGATGAAGATTTACTCGATCCTAGCGAAGACTAAGATATAACCGCAATTAAAACACTTCTAGGACAGCTTAGAATAACAAAGAGACTTAGAAGGGGTATCAACGAAATAGGCACAGTTTGGAAATGGATTTCAGGTTCACCCGACCATGACGACTTAACTTTAATAAATAATAAATTATCCGAACTCGCAGCAAATAATAATAGACAGTTTATAACAAATTCAGAAATTTTCGAGGCAATAAAAAAACTATCAGAAACGATAAATAGAATGGAAGAAGATGGGCAATTGAGATTAGTTGGAGAAAGAAATAAATTAATGTTAATAGAATTACAGAATATAGTTCAAACAATAGCTTTAGCGAAATCGGGTATTCTAAACCCTGCAATATTAAACCTACGTGACATAAAACACATAACAGAACACGAACATGGTAGTATGACTGTAACAGACCTAACGGACGTTTCAGAATTTAAAATTTTTCAGAACGAAGATGTAATTGTCGTTCTTATCAAATACCCTATTATAAGTAAGAACTGTAAGCTTTACGAAGCAAGGGCCATAAGCCAATCAGATGGGAAATTATTAATTAATAAAGAAATAGCAAAATGTAACAACGAATTTATAAATGTTAAGAATTGTAAAATAGAGTTAAGATACAGTTTTTGTAAATTAATATTTAACACAACATGTCTGTCAACCCTACTTAATAATGAAAAAGCAAATTGTAACAAAATAAAAGTGAAAAATCAAAATCTAGAAATTCTAAAAGACGGATCTATATTGATATTCGGAGAACACACAGTCGAAAACACAACAATAAAGGGAGTTTATCTGATCACATTTCAAAACGAAACAACGATAGACGGAGTAACATACGAGAACCCTACAGCTGCAATTCAAAACTACTTAAAAACGTATACCATAGACAAATATGAAATAAGCAATTACTTCGAATCATTGAACGACGAACTGAAATTCGAGAACATAAACCTAATCGAATCTCTGCAAGACGAACTAGCGAACATTCCTATCATTACATCATTTACACTGACAACGATGGTAGTGGTCATTGCGCTATGCGTAATTTATTACACCAGTTCAAAACACCACAAGTCCAGAAGAAATAAGATTCAGCAGACTACTAAAACAAGGAGAAGAGCTCTCGAAAGAAGCGGGACGTTCTTCTTAAAGAAGGAGGGGAGTTAATGCGACACCATATGACAACTTATATACACAAGGGACACTTGTGTAACCAACCTGCAATGCAACCACTCCAACGCGACCACTTGGTGACCCATAAACAATTCGATACTCAGAATTGCGGACGGAATCAGCAATTATGAAAAACAATAAATTATGTGTGTTTGGATCTAGCATTAAGAATAGAACTGTATAGATTTAAGAATTGTATTGTATCGGTCTAAGCATCGAACTGAGTCAGTTTTTGTCCAATCACCGAAACGAGCAGTTCAGTAAATAAAGAGCAACTTTTTAAAAACCCTTTTGGTGTAACTAAAAGTTTAATTTAGCATAAGTTAGATACTAAGAGAATATTGGACTGCAAGTCAGTCTTAAGAAAGACCCAATAAAGGAAGGTTAAACATCGGAAATACCTTTTTTTTTCCAACTCCTTCAGTCTTCATCTTGTTAACATATTTTATTGTCATATTAAGAGCTGTAATAAAAAAAGTCAGCTACGAATCTCCTCTCAGGTTAACGTTAGCAGGAAGACTACCAATACTCTATATGGTCACGAATGAGGACACTCGAATTTAAGGAGGGAGGAGTTAGCACTCCTCCTACAAATTTCATTTGTAGATTTAGTCTTAATTGAAGAAGCAAATGAAGAAGATCGAACGATCTTAAAAAATAAAAAATTATTTTTTTTCAAAGACTTGACAAGAAAAAGTCTAACTTATATATTCGATTTGGTGATTGATATTTTGGGCGTCTTGGACGTCCATGTTCCCTGTGATGGGTCTTAGGTCATTTAATAAGCGTCTTTTCTGTCTACGAGTAGGATAGAGTGTTAGCAATTTCTTTTCGAGTTCTTGTAAGCTTAGTTATTTGTATGGAATCGGGGAGTTATGTCCGCATAATGATCGCGACAGTATTAGCTTTAATTGTAATTGCACAAGTGGCACCAAGAACCCGACGTTGCGTCTGACCCAATTTCCTTTAATGAGTTCATGTTCTGATACGTGGAAAAGCCTGGTTACGTGTGAAAAAGCGCTTTCTTGCATGCCAAGTTATCTTGACAAGCGTGCTTGCGTGTGAAGAGGCGCCTTCTCGTATGCGAAGTTATCCATAAAAGCGTGCTTGCGTGTGTGGTGCGCTTTCTCGTGTTCGAAACTATGTGAAGAATCGTGCTTTCACCTGAAAGCGGCATTCTTGGATGCGAAATTAAATGAAGAAGCATCTTTTCATGTTAAAAAGGGCTTTCTTGTGCGCGAGATGATGTTAAGAAGCGTACCTGCGTGTGAAAAGGCGCTTTCTCGTTTACCAATTTATGTTAAGGCGTGCCTGTAAGTGAGAAAGCGCTTTCTCGTATTCGAAGCCATATGTTAAGAAGCATGCTTGCGTGTGAGAAAGCGTATTGTGGGATCCGAAAATATGTAAACAAGCGTGCTTGCATATTTGACAGCGCTTTCTGGTATTCGAAATAACGTGAAGAAGGGTACTTTAATGTGAATAAGCGATTTTGTGTGTGCACGAATACGTGAGAAAGCGTGCCTATATGTGAAAAAGCGCTTTCTCGTACGCGAAGTTATGCTAAAAAGCGCGTCTGCGTATGAAAAAGCGCGTTCACGTTATCGTATTCGAAATAACGTGTAGAAGGGCTCTTTAGTATGAAGAAGCGTTCTTGTGTGTATGAATACATGAGAAAGCGTGATTATGTGTGATAAACGCTTTCTCGTATGCAAAGTAATGTTAAGAATTGTGCCTGCATGGTGAAAAGCGCTTTCTCATATGCGAAGTTATGTGAAGAAGAGTACTTTCTAATGAAAAAGGGCGTTATCGTATTCCAAATAACGTGAAGAAGGGTCCTTTAGTGTGAACAAGCGTTTTCACGTGTGCACGAATATTAGAGAAGGCGTGCGTATGTGTGAAAAAACGCTTTTTCCTATGTGAAGTTATGCTAAGAAGCGCCTGCGTATGAAAAAGTGCTTTCGCGTTATCGTATTAGAAATAACGTGTAGAAGGGTTCTTTAGTGTGTATACGAATACGTGAGAAAGCGTGATTAAGTGTGATAAACGCTTTCTCGTACGCAAAGTAATGTTAAGAATTGCGCCTGCATGGTGAAAAGCGCTTTCTCGTATGCGAAGTTATGTGAAGAAGAGTACTTTCATATGAGAAAGGGCGTTATCGTATTCCAAATAACGTGAAGAAGAGTCCTTTAGTGTGAATAAGCGTTTTCACGTGTGCACGAATATGTTAGAAGGCGTGCTTATGTGTGAAAAAACGCTTTCACGTATGCGAAGTTATGCTAAGAAGCGCGCCTGCGTATGAAAAAGTGCTTCGTGTGAAGAAGCGTTTTTGTGTGTGTATGAATACGTGAGAAAGCGTGATTATGTGTGATAAACGCTTTCTCGTATGCAAAGTAATGTTAAGAATTGTGCCTGCATGGTGAAAAGCGCTTTCTCATATGCGAAGTTATGTGAAGAAGAGTACTTTCATATGAAAAAGGGCGTTATCGTATTCCAAATAACGTGAAGAAGGGTCCTTTAGTGTGAATAAGCGTTTTCACGTGTGCACGAATATGTGAGAAGGCGTGCTTATGTGTGAAAAAACGCTTTCACGTATGCGAAGTTATGCTAAGAAGCGCGCCTGCGTATGAAAAAGTGCTTTCGCGTTATCGTATTCGTAGAAGGGTTCTTTAGTGTGAAGAAGCGTTTTTGTGTATGTATGAATACGTGAGAAAGCGTGATTATGTGTGATAAACGCTTTCTCGTATGCAAAGTAATGTTAAGAATTGTGCCTGCATGGTGAAAAGCGCTTTCTCGTATGCGAAGTTATGTGAAGAAGAGTACTTTCATATGAAAAAGGGCGTCCTTTAGTGTGAATAAGCGTTTTCAAGGGTGCATGAATGTGTGAAAAAGCGTGCTTATGTTTGAAAAAGCGCTTTCTTGTATGCGACGTTATATTAAGAAGCGTGCCCTCTTGTGGAAAAGCGCTTTCTAGTATGCCAAGTTATGTTAAGAGTGCTTTGGCGTGGAAGGGTTCTTTGGTGCGAGGAAACGTTTTCGTGTGTGCAAGAATACGTGAGAAACGGGGTCACATATTGAGTGGCAGAAATTCAGGAGCGCATGGATCCTCAGTTGGAACTACGTACCGTCGAAGAGTAATCCAGCAGACATAGCTTTAAGAGGGCTTTCTCCGACAGATCTCCTTGCGACCAAACAATGGTGGCAGGGTGCGGACTTTTTCCAAACGTCACATGCCACTAGAGACAATGCCCACTAACCTTGAACTAAAGGCTTCGATAGTCTCAAGGGCAAAATATGATTTGGTATCCAATTAAAAATATTTTTCGGCTCTGCGTACACTTCACGACTCCTGAAGATAACCCCTCTTCATTCGTTCCTTTTCATTGTAGCGTTTCATCAACAACCTATGAGCCAGGGCTACTAAGGCGTTACGGCAAAGGACGGGATAACTTGCAGTTGAAGAACTATCGGCAGTTCAAAGGCGATTACTACTGACCGTATAACAAGAATTCTTCGGCGATGAAATGAATAAGACCAAGGAAGAACAATTACATAATATCATAATACTTGATAGACTAGATAGACTTGCGCGGGATTTTGCGGGTTGGTAGTCGTTTAGAACAGGTGGATTTACCGTACTTACAACGCCATCCAATAATATTGCCTTCGAACAAATTTTTTGAAATCGCTTATCATCCACAATGTTTATATGAGAACTCTGCACGGAGTTCAACAGCTTGTGATGGAAAAACTTCGAACTGAATACTAGATCATGCACCTCAAATCCAACGTCAAGGCATGCATTCGTAAGTATCTGAAGTGTTAAATGCATAAGACATCTCAATTCCAACAAAAAATGGGTGACTTAACCGCATTCAGAGTTAATCAGGCTGCGCTCAAACGCTTCACTGCGCATCATGGGATCTATGCGAATCTTTATAGTGACTGTGGAAATAATTTTCAAGGAGCTGCATGAATCTTGGAGGCTGAAAGGGGACACACATCCAAACACTGGACCGAGGATACCACCAAACAAGTGCAAGCTGCACGAATCGTGGGGGATGAAAGGGGACACACATCCAAACACTGGACCGAGGATATCATCAAACAAGTGAAAGCCAATGGAACATCATGAAATTTCAACCCACAAGCCGCTCCACATTTCGGCGGCTTATGGGAAGCAGGAGTTAAACCCATGAAGAACCAACTAAAGCGTTTCACTATCTGCTCACATTTGAGGAATATGCAACAGTTCTCGCAAAGGTAGAGGCCTGCCTCAGTTCTCGGCCGCATTGCCCAATGACTGAAGACCCTGGAGTCTTATCAATTTCAACCCCAGGACATTTTCTGATTAGGAGCTCATCACACGCATCTGAATGGAACTTAACCGAAATGAAGCCAAATTACTTGAACAGATGGAAACTGATACAATGGATCCAGCAGGACTTCTGGAAGAAGTGGAAAGCTGAATATGTGTCGTATCCAACAGCGACCACAATGGCTATAAATAAATTCAGAAATAAAAATAGGCAGTCTGTTACTTCTTCCTGACGAACAATCACCACCTACCCTTTGGCGGCTTACTAGATTCATAGCAACACGTCCCGAAGCTGACGGAATAATTCGGGTCGTTAGGATCAAAACGCCTTATAGCGGAACTCTGCCTTCTTCCAACACCACTAAACACACAAGCTTTGTGTATTTATCCGTATGTACATATCACATCTTGTGACCTAATGTGAAATATTTTAATCTTATAATTCATTATTGCCACACACCATTCATAAATTGTTCTTCTTCCTTGCATGCACTCACCGAACAATAGGCCAACGACCAACTCAGCAACGGAGTTCATCTTGCACCATATGTAATTTAAGACACAAGAAGTACAAGACGTGGTGTTCCTATTTCATTAGCTAGTCATCCGCTAAGAAATGATAGTATGCGGTAATAGTAGCCGAACATCCGCGAGTATAACATGCAGCACAACCTTGTCAACAGCAAAACATCACAACGCTGACCATACGACACCTGCAGCCGTTCGCGCATTCCATCACGCCCGGCGACGGAAATATGACGACACTCGTGAGAACAGGTTGTCAACAAGCAAAAGCAGCAGCATCTGGACTAGTATTTAGGGTAGCGTAAAATTATTGAACCTCTGCCGTTCAGAGGTAAAAATAAGAAGTAAAATATAAAGTAAATTAATAATAAAATAGTTTAATTTGTACATCCAATCCTCATATCGCAAACACAATCTTCAACAAGTTCGGACGAAGGACAGTACCCCTTGACGTTCTTTCTATGGCCAGGTAGGATGTTGCGCCGCAACATGGAAAACGAACAAAAAAAAATAAATCAGCGGTCATAACAAACAGAGCATACCACTGGCTCCTTCCATTGTGACAAAATAATTATCTGTGTGTGGAAATAAAGCGAATAATGTAATGAGGGTACTCGGCTGATTCATGTGGAAGCTCGGTGAACGCGGGTTACGTCGACACTTGGTACCCAAAGTCGTGGGAATGTGTCAATAAACGAACTTCCCACCTTCCAAGAAACTCCACAACATGCACCGAAATTTGAGAGTGCCTTTTCGCGATTTTTTGTATTCACACGGTGCGAACGGAATTGGTTACACTGCATCAGAGAAACAGAACATTATAGAAAGGTGAAAGTAAAAATATTGTAAGCTCGAACAGGCAGTTGCAGTCGAGCCGTAGAATTATTAAAATTCAAACTTCTTTTTTTCTTTTGTGATTTTTTTTTTTTTTAAAGTCGAACTCGGAAAACAAATATGTAAGTGGCGCAGTCGGTGCTTCTGAACGTCAGAAGATATCAGAAGAAAAGAACATACATATGTAACGCCTGCCAGTATACCTAAAGGTCAATAAGCAACTCAAGTTCCTAGAATCGAAAATCCAAAAAACGCTTGCATCAACATTATATGCAGAACCAAGTGAAACCAACGGGGCGGAAACACCCAAAGGTTAACACGACACTCGAATTACTACATAGAATAGACTACCTGGGAAAATTGCAAAAACTCAAATCCATAGGGCGCTTGCATCCGCTTGCATCGAATAACATCGACCCGCCCAAGCTAAGGCTGCTGAATCAACACGTCGCACCGATGGTCGCCGTATAAATAATTGTAAATTAGATTTAAGTTCTGTTCTGATTAGCACAATAAAGCGGGCAGTAGTCCGAAAAGAATAAAATATTTTTTTTACTTCACTCCACACAAAAAAAACCTAACTTGCATAGTACATAGTGAAGTGAAAACGAACAAATTAAAAAAGTCTAAAGACAAAAAGAACGAAAACGTGAAGTGAATTAAAGCAAATAAAGTGAATTAGCAAAATGACAATTGAAGGCATGAATCTAGCCATGGACGAAATCCTAAAGCAATCGTCTAAAATAAAAAAAAAATCTACGGTAAAGACGAATACTCATTATTGACCTTTATACGGGAAGTAGAGCTATTCATCCCATTCTACCATGGAGGACCATTGCAAGATTATTTTCTGCAGCGAAATGTCATCAATAAGATACAAGGACCGGCTCTCTATTTAAATAAGGACATAACTAATAACACAGTACAAATGAGGACCGCTTATCAGAATCTAAGATATGAATATGACCCTAATTCTATGGACTTAGAACATTAGCAAGAAAATGAGGAAAAAATATTCTTTTGGTAACCTCAAGCACCATTTACCGATAGTAGAACTAAATATAGGGAACGATAAAATCTGCTGTCTCATAGACACTGGATCCTCAACTACACCCTTACATCGAAATAAACTTCCATCATATAAAAGAATACCTTTGAAAAAACCAGTTGTCTTTAGTACCCTGATAAACACAACCGCTTCAAATAATGACAAAATTGTCAGAATTTAATGAAAATGCCCACATGATTTGGAAACTATCTGAAATGAAAAACAAACATTTTTACGGTATCATAGGACAAAATGTATTAAAACCATTGCAAGCAATAAATCAATTTAAAAGATGAATATGTAGAAATAAACGAAAAAAAATTGCATTTATAAACTCTTGCCTATATAGCTATAATGACATATGTTCTCTTGAATACAATGAACGACCACTAGAGTGTCATTTAAGGGATGATTTAAATCCTGATGAGAAAAATAAATTAATAAATCTTCTAAGTAAAAATAACGATTTTTTTTATAAAGAAGGTCAAAAGTGGAAACACAATCTGGCTTGCGCGCGAGTTACGTCCGAATTCTAACCCCACACCTCCTGCCACTCCCCCGCAACCTCAACAACCCCATTCACACATAATATCAAATGACACGAATGTTATTGCACAGGTGAACTGTTCGAATATTGCAAACCAAGCGTCTGAGCGACATCCGGTCAACCGCAAATTAATGCAAATTAAGAGCATTATCGAAGAGTTCACTTTCGGAAATCCACAACAAAAGACATATCAGAATAATTTTGTAATTGAAAGTATAAAGACACTCAATAAAGTATATATTTGTTTTCAAAGTTTGTTTTTTTTTTTTTTTTTTTCAATTAACCCCGGGAGATTAATCGTAAGTGGCGCAGTCGGCAACAGCGGTGAACGGTTCTTTTTAATAAGCGAGTTAATGAGAAACATTAGAATCAGTGTTTAAAATATTGTGTGTCGCGAGAGTTATGATCACACTCACACACATAGTGCTACGTCATCATTTCCTGTCCAACAACCTCACCGAACGTAGATCCAGTACAACAAATGCAGAATCATCATCCAGCGGACGACAACCTATCGATAACAAAATGTAATTGCACAGGTGACCCAAAGAACTGACTAATCAGCGTCTGGCCCATATCCGTTCTTTGTATCACCTATGCAAACCCGAAACCTTTGTAAAAACGAACGAAAAATTAATAAAGCATTCTGTATTGGCAAGTGAAGAGACAAACAAGTGTTTTTTTTAGCTCTCCCGCGAGTGCATAATTATAATTGGCACAGTCGAGTAGGCCGGAATAAATGTTTCGGCGGTTAACCGAAAATAGACGATGCTAAAACGCTAGGTGCAGTGAGTCTCAACTCTTAAAAACCGGCAAAGAATCCAATCAGACAATTATTATCGAGAGTATATCGGTAAAAGAAAAACAAAAGTGATCGAAATTCGAAAAAGACAATTACCTATCGAGAGTATATCGGTAAAATAGAAAATTCGAAGGAAGACAATTATCGAAAGTATATCGGTAAATAAAGTGGTCGAAAGAATATCAACAAAAAAAAAAAAAAAAAAAAAAAACACATAGTGAGCGAAGGTACATCAAGCCAAGAAAAGGAAAATCATCGAGAAGCAACATCAGATATCTTAATAACAATGAAAATAGTAACTCTTCTGCTGAGCTATACGTAAGTCAGTTTTATAATCTTTATAATTAATTTGAATATGTAAAACCACTTAATAACTATAAGAACCTTTGAAAAAAAAAAAAAATAAATAAATAAATAAAATATATAAAAATATACCTATACATATATGTATATATATACATATACATACATATGTTAAACTACTGTTAATTTAGTCACTAAGCAATTTACACATACATACATATTTTATTGATATTAAAGCTGTGAAAATTAATGACATCGAATGTGTACTGAATAAAAAAAAAGAAAATATTGTGTAATACATAAGAAATTTAGTAAAGTAAATAAAACAAAGAATTATTTGTTATCTACCCTTAAACTAATGTGTCAACAATAAACCTGAACTTCTAATGCCATCCGAGAAAAAATCCTTTAAGAACATATCAACTCCCTATCCCAAACTGAGAAAGTTCTTTAGGAGCCTGAATTCTATACCTGAAAGTGTCGAACGAAATATTGTTGAATCTAGTAGCTATCCTTCTCTGCTTACAACGCAATTCGAAGAACCCAGAATCCCCCATACTAATTCCACTATGAATCCAACAGAAAACCCTATCGTACAACCTAGTGTTTCCAATTTTAACGCCATAACGAATCCACCCCAAAACCCCAATGTACTTGCAATTACCACGAGAAATATTTTCGAATCGCTAAGAATCCCAGACGCAGTTAAGGATTTACCAAAATTTGATGGTAATCCTAGACTGTTATATGATTTTATAAGTAACGTCGAAGAAATTTTAACGTATATCAATGGAATGCAAGGCACTCCTACGTCACAATTAATATTACGGGCTATACGAAATAAAATAACTGACCAAGCGAATGAAGTCCTCAACATGTACGGGACTCCACTCAACTGGGAAGAAATTAAAAACAACTTAATACTCCATTACTCAGATAAAAGAAAGGAAACCTCCCTAATACGTGACCTGCACCTTCTCAAACAAAATACAAAAACCATAGAACAGTTTCATAGTGAAGTCATAGAAATCCAAGCAGCAATGAACAACAATATTTTGATACATGAAACCGATCAAAATGTCATCAAAGCTAAAAGGGATTTATATGCGGAAATGTGTCTAAACACATTCCTCGCTGGCCTTAAAGAACCTCTTGGTTCTAGCATAAGGGCCATGAAACCTTCTTCTTTAGCTATAGCACTGTCGTTTTGTATTCAGGAACAAAACATGTATTACATGAAATATGACTATCAACCCCAAAATCAATTCAGAAAACAAACTCTCCATCAATACCCTACAAATCTTTACCAAGCTAACCACAGGTATAACCATAATAGGACTAATTATATCACCAATCAACATTATAAACCAACACCTTTCCTTCCTCAAAACCCACAGTTTAAATACCAACACAACCCCTTCATACCAAACAAGCTTAACATAAGACCACCACATTTAAACCCACCAGTTCCTAGAAATAACACTCCTCAGCAAACCCAACCTAATTTCGGACGCAATTTTTCACAAACCCCACAATACCACACGTCATCTAACAATTATTCTCGTCCTTTGCCTCCACCTGAACCAATGGATATAGGTTCCGATCGATCTCGTTTAACCCTTCCACCAAATAGACCTTCCAATATGAGTAATCAAACAAGACGAACTAACGGACCTCGGTATACAATTGAAGAGGTACATAACATCGACGCACGAAAAGCCTATAATTATCAACCCCCACCCCACCTACCGAACTTAGATCATTTTCCCAATAATTTTTACCAACAACAACTTGATACAGATACAGATAGAAAGGCATTACAGACAATGTACGAACCCGACCAACAATGCATAGATGACACAAATTTTCAGTTACCAGGCCCAACTCAGCAATCGGATACATAGACATAAACAGACACGGTTCCATTCTACCTTATGTCCACATATTGTCACCATTTGGTCGACCATTAAAATTCTTAATCGACACTGGAGCTTCAGCTTCATTTATTAATCCTGAATTCACCCAACACCTAAGAATAGAAAAATGCACGCCTATACACATATCCACTATACTTAATAACCACCAACTCGACAAAAAGGTTACAATGTTTGCTTTTGATGAGTTTCACGAATCCGATTTACAATTTTCCTTCTTCCTTTTCAAATTTCACGAATATTTCGATGGCCTACTAGGTCTCGACATTCTCTCTGAACTTCGTGCCAAAATAGATCTGGAAAGTAAAACACTAGTCCCTAAAAACGTAACAATACCACTCCAATTCAAGCCGAACTTCAGTTCAGGCAAACATATAGTTCCCCCGAATACTGCAATCTCCCTTAGAGTTCCCGTTGACAAGAGAGACGGTGATGTATATATCCAACACACTTTAATTAAACCCGATCTCACTATCTCTGAAGGCTTATATACTGCCAAAGACTGGTACTGTCAAGTAGAGGTATGCAATAACTCCTTTAAACAACAAACTCTATTAATTGAACAACCATTAAAGACAAATTCCTATTCCTCCTCCGATTTCATCGAAATATACAATTTTAGTATAAAACACAATGAACCTCTTTCAGAAGCCAATATTTCAAAGCTTCTGCGTACATCCCATCTTAACGCAGAAGAAAGAAAAGGGTTATTAAAAGTATGTAAAGAATTCGAAGACATCTTTCACAAAGAAGGGCAGAAATTAACATTTAGCAACCAAATCAAACACCGAATCCTCACAACAGATGATGTCCCCATTTATACTAAAACCTATCGGTACCCTTATTGCCACAAACAGGAAATTCAAAAACAGATAAACAAAATGCTCGAACAAGGCATAATTCGCAATAGCTATTCGTCATGGAGCGCACCTGTCTGGATAGTCCCAAAAAAAAAGGACGCCAGCGGCGAACAAAAGTGGCGACTAGTCATTGACTACAGAAAAATAAACGAAAAAACCATTCCCGACCGTTATCCCTTGCCCAACATCACCGAAATTTTAGACAAGCTTGGAAAATGCTTGTACTTTTCAACAATAGACTTGGCTAGTGGATTCCACCAAATAGAGATGGATCCAAGAGACATAGCAAAGACAGCTTTTTCTGTTGATGGCGGACACTATGAGTTCCTGCGTATGCCATTTGGCCTCATGAACGCACCATCAACCTTCCAGAGAGTAATGAATAAAGTTTTAGGAGACCTTAACGGTAGAATCTGTCTATGCTACATGGACGACTTAATAGTTTTTTCCACATCCCTTCAGGAACACTTAGAAAATCTTAAAAAATCTTTTCTAAATTGAAAGAATCAAACCTCAAGATTCAATTAGATAAATCTGAGTTCTTAAAAAAAGAAATTGCCTTCCTGGGTCACATCGTCACAACCGACGGAGTGAAACCAAACCCAGATAAAATCCGTGCAATCAAACAATTCCCCCTTCCTAAAACCCAAAAAGACGTAAGAGCCTTCCTAGGATTGCTAGGATATTATAGGAAGTTTATACAAGACTTCGCGAAACTAGTAAAGCCACTAACTGAATGCCTAAAAAAAGATCGCCAAATTGAAATTAATGAACAATACATAAAAACATTTGAAATATGTAGGGACATCCTCACTAACAACCCCATTCTTCAATATCCTGACTTCTCGAAACCATTCTATTTAACCACCGACGCAAGTAACTTTGCGATAGGCGCCATATTGTCACAAGGTCCCATCGGAAGTGACAAGCCTACTGTGAGCGTCAAAAGAAAGTTTACACCTCAGTGTTTTATGTTCTCGTTTCAACTACCGATCTTATTAAAGGTATATCTTATAACTAGCTTAATATATTCATTTGTCTATTAATTCTTAATCGAACAAGGTAAAAAGTTAATAAAAAACAACAACAACAAACCTTTTACAAACAAGAAAGGAAAAACACTTCATATGCTAGGCGTCAAAAGAAAGTTTTCATAAAGAAAAAATTAAAAAAATATGGCAATAAACGCTTAATTCAGTACTTTGTTTGCTTTCCTTTTGTCTTGATAACGGTCTTGAACCTCCTGGGCATCGATTCTACCAACTTTTTTGTGAAGTCAGAAGGAATTTTTTACCACTCTTTCAACAATACGGACTTTAGTGAGTCTTTGCTTGTAAGGACCCTTTTTCGAACTTATTTGTCGAGATACTCCCCCAAATGTTCGATGGGGTTAAGGTATGGGGATTGCGGAGGGTGATCCAATAGCTTCGGCGTCCGATACAGTAACAATTCCTTCACAATTTTGGCCGTGAGCTTAGGGTCATTGTCCTGCTGGAACACCCATGCTTGATCCAAGCTCAATTTTGCAACGCTAGGGTGTAATTTTTCCTTCAAAATATTAAGATAATCTATTTTGTTCATTGTGAACTCAACAAACACCAGATTTCCCACACCTGTACCCGCCAAGCATCCCCAAACCATAACCGACCCTCCCCCATGCGTAACCGTGGAGGTAATGTTCTTTTCATCGAACGCCTTATTCTTTGTTCTCCAAATTTTTGGTGGTTTTCTGTATTTAAAAACTTCAAATTTGCTTTCGTCACTAAATACCACGCCTTTCCAAAATGAAATATGTTTTTCTTCATACCTTTTCGCAAATTGAAGTCGCCGTTTTTGGTAAGTTGCCTATATGAGCGGTTTTTCCTGCGATACTCTGCCATGTATCTCACTATCGTGAAGTACTCGTCGAATAGTACTTGCACTTATGGGAATACCTGATGCTTTTTTAATGTCTTCTGATATTTTCACAGTACTAACAGATGAATTTTTTTTCACTTCTCGTACAATTGATCTTGCTTCAGATTGGAAGAGTCGCTTGGGTCTACCAGTACGTGGACGATCTTGTATTTGTTTAAAATGTTTTTACTTAGCTATAATTTTTTTAACACCTTGGTGGCTTCTGCCAATTATTTTCGACATTTCTCTCAAAGATTTTCCTTCTGCATTCAATTTCAAAACGAGTTTCCTGGTTTCAATAGGCGTTTGCTTACCCATTTTAATAAGACTTTGATTGTACAATGTTGACACAACTTTTTTCACAAACAAATAAACAAAGAATGAAATTAAGAGATAGCCTTTATCAGATTGATGTGCAAGATAAACACAAAAAAGCGGGAAAATGAACGTAACGGTAGTTTTCGTGTTCAGCAAATCACAATTCATATAGTGTAAACTTTCTTTTGACGCCTAGCATATGAAGTGTTTTTCCTTTCTTGTTTGTAAAAAGTTTGTTGTTGTTTTTTATTAACTTTTTACCTTGTTCGATTAAGAATTAATAGACAAATGAATATGTTAAACTAGTTATAAGATATACCTTTAATAAGATCGGTAGTTGAAACGAGAACATAAAACACTGAGGTGTAAACTTTCTTTTGACGCTCACGGTATATGTTTCGCGAGTAGAACGCTAACAACCTCTGAAATTAATTATTCTACGATAGAGAAAGAATTGTTGGCAATTGTTTGGGCGACCAAATATTTTAGGCCATATCTCTACAGAAGAAGATTTAAAATCATAACCGACCACAAGCCCCTAACGTGGATCATGAATTTAAAAGATACAAACTCAAAATTGCTTCGTTGGCGATTAAAATTGACGCGTTAAGCAGAATAAAAATAAATCCGATTCAAAACATCGACATCAATGTCAACGACGGTTTATCAGTTCAAGGTACCAGTGGATCAACCATACATTCAGCAACAGAAAATCTTAATGATGGGATACATATTTCAGAAAGGCCACTCAACGAATTTAACATACAGTTATTATTTCAGAAATCTAACAAAGGTAGTCCTACGACATTAGAAACGGTCTTCAAAAATAAACAGCGCAGAACATTACGAAGCACAAATTTTGACGATAAAACAGTCATAGACATATTCAAAAAACATATTTCACCCAACAAGCTAAAGGCTATCTACGCCGATGAAGACACATTTCGTACTATCCAATCTGTGTATTCAAAATACTTTTCCAATAATAAATCTCTCCGCTTAATTCGCTGCTGAAATATATAGAATAGTCCTTGCCACTGCTAAAGAAAACAAAGTAGAAATAGACCATGAAGACATATTTTTCGAGACATTATTTACATATAACAACTCCATACACTCTTACACACATTTTACACCCTATGAGTTATTTTACGGCAGAACATATAAATTTAATAGGCACCTAGATTTTAAGAGCGAACATGAATACATAGAAAAATTAACAAAATTCCAGGAAGAATTGTTCCCCAAAATTAAAGACAAACTCGAACACTCCACTAACAAAAGAATAGAGAAACTAAACAAAGAACGAGAAGAACCAGAAGATAGAGAAATAAATGAAATAATTTATAGAAAAGAATGCAGACGAAACAAATTAACCCCAAGATTTACTAAACATAGAATTAAGGAAAATAACAAAGTAACAGTACTAACATCAACTAACAAAAAAGTGCACAAATCTAGAATTAAAAGAAAAAAACGATACGAACTCCACGAATAAACAAACAAATCCACAATTACTTCACAGGTTTATCACAATAAGCGGACAAGATCTAGAAATGTACGACTTGACAAACTCTCAGGGCATACTACCTCTGAAACTGGGACCAGCTAGACTGATACACAATTTCAACAACCTAATCCATATAATAGATTTGCAAAACTATTCATTAACAATTGAAAAAATTGAACGAACACTTGAAAATTTCAAACACTTTTACAACCTTAGACCCTCAATAGAGATAACTAAATTTAAATTGAAAGAACTTCACAATAAACTTGAATCCCTAAAACCTACGACAAGACAGAAAAGAGGACTAATAAACGGACTAGGAAAATAATAAAATCCATAACAGGTAATATGGATGCAAACGACGCAAACGAACTCAACAAACAAATTGACAACTTAAATTATAACCAACAGAAAACACATAAACAAATTAATCTTCAGTTCAAACTTAATTCACAGATGATCGAAAGATTCACAAATATAACTAAACATATTAATAACGAACAAGATACAATAAGTAAATACTTAAACCATTTTATAGAAAAATCAGATAACGCAATTCGCTCCAATGCAGACAATTTATTACACATGCAGTACTTAAACCAATTACACCTCAATATCGATCTCCTCCCACAACATATTGCAAATATTGCCGAAGCAATCGTCCTTGCTCGACTTAACATCATACCCAAAATGAGTCCTGATGAACTCCTTGA
The DNA here is from genome assembly GCA_951905685.1 of Eumerus sabulonum. Classification (NCBI taxonomy): domain Eukaryota; kingdom Metazoa; phylum Arthropoda; class Insecta; order Diptera; family Syrphidae; genus Eumerus; species Eumerus sabulonum. Next base: position 57,625,093 of record OX645064.1, on the reverse strand, counting down.
AATCAGAAATACATTCCTTAACCAATCAATAGAAATAAAATCCGATGAACACTTGTATGAGCTCCTAGACCTTCAGGCTTATTATAATGGCTCCAAAGTAATTTTCAACGTTCGAATCCCAATATTATCTACAGAAAACTTCACCCTTTTTCATATCATTCCACTCCCAGTAAATAAAACTAAATTAGTGATAACAGAACCATATATTGTAATTAGCGAAGATAGAATATTATATTTCAATAACATTTGCCCTAGAGTAGAAGACATTTTCTTATGTAAAAAACCAACACAACAGCAAAAATTAGATGAATCCAAATGTATCGCAAACCTCATGAGTAACCGACCAGCAACCGACCTTAAAAGAAGTTGGAGAAATTCAAGAAATCTCACAACCCGAAAGTAACTTCATCCTCTTAGTCAATATCCCCGAAACATCCATAAATTCAACATGCAACAACATTCAACAAATTATCAAAGGAACCACCTTAATACACTTCAGCAACTGCAAAGTGAACATCAACGGATTCGCCTATGAGAACAACCCAAACCAGTACACACACACCGTTGAGACAGTCAACTTGAAGAAACTTCAAGACTACCAATTTAGAAACATCAAAATGATCGACTCTTTGCACTCAGAAAACCAAAAACGGGACATTTACATCATCATAGTGCTCATCATTTTTACATGTACATCAATAATAATAGCCCTAATTTGCAGGAAAAAACTCAGGGTCAAGCTTGATACTCTAGATACCAACGCTCGGACCCCAGCACCTAAACAAGTCACTTTGGCCCTCGCTTCAAACTCAGGGGGGAGGAGTTATGATCACACTCACACACATAGTGCTACGTCATCATTTCCTGTCCAACAACCTCACCGAACGTAGATCCAGTACAACAAATGCAGAATCATCATCCAGCGGACGACAACCTATCGATAACAAAATGTAATTGTACAGGTGACCCAAAGAACTGATTAATCAGCGTCTGGCCCATATCCGTTCTTTGTATCACCTATGCAAACCCGAAACCTTTGTAAAAACGAACGAAAAATTAATAAAGCATTCTGTATTGGCAAGTGAAGAGACAAACAAGTGTTTTTTTTTTAGCTCTCCCGCGAGTGTGCGGCGTGCTTCCTGATGCAATGATCGTCGGAACCAACTCTTATACACAAAAAAAAAAAAACAAACAAAAAAGTTTTTTTTAAATGTCCCACACACCACCCAACACTACCCGAGTAGCTCAGCACTTCGCCAAGTGGTAGATTTCGACAACTTAGCCACTAGCCGATCGAAATCCTGGCTGCTGATTGGTGTATAAATACCCCAACAAGGCGTGCCGAAAAACTCTTAGCATTTGGCAGTCGATCACTGAAGCGAGAAGACACAGGGTAAGTGCGGTGGTGAAACATCAGTTGTGGTGATAATAGATTGGCACGAGGTGCTGATGCCCCTTTTTGTTTTTCTTTTCAGTTTATATTCCTTTTGCTTCGCCTTCCTTCTCTTCTCCTGGTTATCGTCCGCAAGCCCGAAGCGAGAGGAATAAGAAACTCGACATCAGGAGGCGTGAGTGCTACACGGCAGCATAGGCGTGGCTGCAACACACGGCAACGAATCACGTGTTTGCAACACACGGTACCAAAAGGCGTGGCTGCAACACACGGCAACAAAACACGTGTTTGCAACACACGGTACCAAAAGGCGTGTCTGCAACACACGGCAACAACAGGCGTGGTTGCAACTCGTAACGTCAGAAGGCGAGAGTGCACCGATCAGCAACCAAGACTCAAGGGTCATCTAACGGCAACCGAGAGTGGTGTGGTGGCGTTATAACGGCTAAAGTGGCGTGGGTGTCGTTTTTTTTTTGCTGTCACAGAAATTTGTAGTGAAGTGACCTGTGTAGCTTTAACCCCTCCCATATTAACAAAAAAGAAAAAAAAAAACTAGAAAAAAAAAATTTAAAATAAAAGAAAAAAAAAAAGCAAAAGGGGGAGAAAAAAATTATTGTTTTTTATTGTGAGTGTTCGCAGTGCGCATACGTATCGAACGCGATGTAGATATATACATATATACAAAAAAAAAATTATAAAAAAAAAAAAAAAAAAAAAAAAAAAAAAAAATATGCGATGGTGTGCAACACCATCCGAGCACAAATAAGTTTTCAGTTTCATCTAATCATCCCTTTAGAGCACCGCCTCTACTTCCCTTCCCACATTTTAACCCCCCCCCCCCCCCCCCCCCCCCTCACCCCATCCCCTTCTGCAGAATTAAAAAAAAAATTAAGTAATGTGTATAACAATGAGTTCCTATTAATCCTCCATACATTCGTGGCATGAAAAATTGTAGGTAAGCCAAACAGCAGCAAGAGCCCCCCCACCGACGAGTTCACGCCGCGCAATCCGCTAACATGCCACTCGCTGCTTCACCCTTCAATCTCTTCCTTTCCTCCTTTCGGAATTTAATATAACTTACCTGCGACAAGTGCATAGTTATAATTCGAGCGAATCTTTATTGAAAATTTTCTCTCGGTATCGTAACGAACGATATAAAGTGGCACCACAATAAGTGCAAAAGACTCACAAACACGTCTAAAAGTTCCGGTGGATTTTAATCCCTCATCACGCTTACAAGAACCAACAATCCCATTTTCAACGAAGAACGCTGCAACAACCAACATTCCTGTTTTTAACAAAGAACACCACAACAACCAGAGATGCTCATTGCCATCATCGGTTTCCTTGGGTGCATGTAAGTGTTTGTTTAAGTGTATAAGTGTGTGTTTTGTATAATGCTGCAATCCTTTTCTAAAGGCTTTTCAGTATAACCGAGACCCTTATCGAAAGGCACTCCGGTATAAGAAAAATATATATATAATAACAGCCATTATAAAACTTTAGAAAAGATAAAAATATTTATACATACATATGTATGTAGGATGCGATGCCTACGTGACCACATACAGCACACACAGATGACAAGACAACCGTTGACGATCAGGCGACCCAACAGCCCACTAAACAAACAGTACACACAGAAAACGAGGCAACAGTTACGATCAGGCAACCCAACAGTTCACTATCCGAACGACGCCCTGTCGCCAGGCAACCGGACGACGTAGCAAACGAACCGACACACAAACATACACACACGACAATGACGACACAGTGCGAACAGGGAGGGATAGTTTTCATCCGAGTAGGGTCACATAGTACAGTCGATTGTGAAACGCCGGCCAGTGGACACGCCAACAGCTACTCGTCCCACGTTGTTATAAAGTGTAATAAATGAATTAAATAATGTCAATTTTTCCTTTTCCTGGATTTGCGATGGGTAAATCGCAAATCCTACATATATATACAATTGCAAACGTTAGAACAATCGCTGAATACGATTACCTAACGACTTTAATAATATATATATATATATATATAATATACTTTACGAAAGATAGATATATTGATACATATATACAATTGCAAACAAAAAAAAATATATAATTTTATATATATACCTACTTATATACATGTCGAACTTTGAAAAATCGAAGCATAGTCATAGATTCCTTCCCTATAAATTAAGAGGACTTCCGAAAAGCTTACCCTCTGTGCCTGGAACCACTGATTCCGGTGCTCCTCTTGATAATTCTTCTTGTTCTAGTCCCCCTGACATCGAAATTATGAACAATTCACAAGAACAAAACTCAAGCTTAAATCAACAAATAAATCAGATAGATATATACAACACATTGAGGATCCCAGATGCAATCAAGGATCTCCCCAAATTCGAAGGAAATCCGAAGGTTCTGTGCGAATTCCTAAATAATGTGGAAGAGATTCTCCTTCTCATTAGGGAAATGGACAAAATTCCGTACGGACAAATCCTTCGGAGAGCCATACGAAATAAGATCGAGGGCCAAGCCAATGAGATCTTAAACATGTATGGGACGCCCCTCGTTTGGGATTCTATAAAGAAAAACCTATTTCTACATTATTCGGATAAACAGACGGAAATGTCCCTTGTCTGGGATCTACATAACTTAAGGCAATTCACTAAAACCCCCCCTCACAACTCTTAAGACTGATATTAAGTCTATTCTAGACTCCTGGTTTAGTGCACTGTGTGCTGGCCTCAAAAAATCTATAGACTCCCACGTGCCTACTATCAACGACTGCCTGAAATCCCTCCGATCCGACCTGGAAATCCATTTCCAGAACTCTAGTAATGACTTCCGCTTCATGGATCTAATGCAAAAGCTTGATGATCTTCGAAATGATGTCGCTGCTAATCGCGTATTATTAAGCGATTTAGTTGAAGAATTGAAGTTCATGCCAATTAGATCCAACGGCACCCCTCAGCCACAGCCTTACGATGCATTCTGGATGAACTGAATGAAACTACACGGACCCCCCACCTTTGCTCCAAGCCCCTGCCCTATCAAGAACTCTATTGGCAGCGTCACCACATTTGGAAAACATAACACCTCAACCAGCTCAGCTGCCTACCATTCAACGTTTTGGTACTTCTTCGACTCAATCTGAGTGGAACAACAGGCTCCAAAAAATTTGCGACAACAACTCCGCCCAACTCACCATCGATGAAACTCCCGAAAACGCTGATGCTGCATGGTTAACTAACTGTTTTAAGAAAAAGTATAATATAATTATAAGTTATTGTGAAAAAATACCCAATAAGCCTAACTCTTTCCAATTTGATATTCCCCTCAAATACAAATGGCTTTTCCTCACCCCCTCTGTTAAAACCTTACATTTCCATAAAATCCTTCGTAAAATAAAACCCAAAGTACCAAGAAAGCAAGCTTCCATACGTCCAAAACCTAACAATTTTCAACCCAAGGGTAGCGAGCATCCCAAAATTCCACCTAATTCACACCAAAACTGGAGTTTTAAAACCAACCTCTTTCCAAATTTTACACATCCATCGATTTCTCATCTATGTAGCAAAATTCAGCCAAAACTCCAACGTCAACGCGTTTCATTTAAATCGAATCCAGCAACTATCAACACCCCTCCGTCCCAATTACCTGTCCCGAATTCATTTCCAAATTTTGACCTCACGTCAGGAGCCAAATATCCTAACATCTGTAGCTCTCATATCCTTAACCCCTCCCAACCATCCCCCTCCAATATCTACACACAAAATCCCACCCCTTCGCCCGACTCTTCATCTCTCCCCGCAGCAACAATTCCTGCCCTTTTCACCCATTATTCTGTCGCAACTCAATCTTTCGTTGATCCCCTTATGCCTCCTACAGTTAAACTTACTCAGCTTACTACTGACCCTACCCAAAATCGCTACGCTCTCTCTCGGCTGAGAGATAGGAAGATATATGAGAACATTCGTCTCTTTTTGGCTTACCTTCATGATAAATCCGACTCGGTTTGCTATGAAGGTAATACAAACACAAGCGTCATGGTTTCCATCAAACAGGAAGGTCTCCTTACGGACTTCGCTAGCCTCAAGAAACTCTTCATCAAATACAACGATACCCAAAGAGTGTCAAATGATCTTGCTACCTATCGCCAATACATTCATTCTAAACGAATATCCCACCTTCAACGTAGTAGAGCTGATCACGACAAGTTTTTTCGTTCCTAAGTCTCTCCCCCTTCCGGCTCTACCATCACTCCGTCAAAATTTTCCTCTTTCCTTCTATTATCAGAACGTAAGAGGTCTCCGCTCGAAAACCCAAACTGTCTTCCAACAATCACATGCTCTATCCTTTGAAATCTTTGCTCTGACCGAAACGAACCTGATCCCCGGCATAAATAACTCCGAACTGTTCCCATCAAATTTCAAAGTTTATCGCGATAACGAATTCGACCGACCCATTGAAGGTTGCCCCTGTCGAGGCGTCCTTCTAGCCGTCCTTAATTCAATTGACTCTTCCCTCGAGATGTGGGGAGGATGATACTGCAATCCTCCCCACATCTCGACTTTATTTCAATCAAGATTGTGCTACCCCAGAAGGCACTTTACATCACTTGTTTCTACATCTTGCCCTCACAACCCATAGAATCTTATCAACTCGCCATCAACACAATTGACCAAATAATTGTTTTAAGAGACCCTGAGGATGAAATCCTTCTCTTCGGCGATTTCAACCTTCCTCATCTTAAATGGTCTCAATCAGACGAAGAATCGTTTCATATTGCCACCAACCCCACTACTGCCAAAGAATGTCTCTTCGATTTGCAGATTCAAACCTTAGCCAAGTTAGTGGCATCTCAAACTACATGGGTAGACAACTAGACTTCATATTCACAACCGATCCCTTAAATTCTTCTGACTCTCTTTGTCCACTTTCCCTTTCTACCATCGATAACTTCCTTCTTTCCTTTTTTCATAATCCTCCATCACAGAATACTCCTCCTACAGTTCTGCCTTTTCACGATTTCCACAAAGCGAAATTTCACCAAATTAACGAACACCTTCAAAAAATGCTTTTCAATTTTGATAATCTAAAGAATGCAAAAGGCAATGAACCGTGTATAGACGTGCTTTATATTCGTCCAGCAAAATTACCATTTTGGGAGGGAGGGAGCGAGCAAACAGAGCAAAGAAGTTGATCGCGTTTAACATGGCAAACGCCAGCTTCGATCTCTGTCCCTGTTCAATCCAAGTTGACACACAGCCTCCGCGTGGCCCCCCTGGATAGCTACCCTGGCACCCGCCAGGTAGTGAACCAATGTGTGCAGCGACCCAACCTTGTTCCTGGGGAAAGAGGAACCTGGCCCTCCAGGTTGGGGGTTGTGCTTAGGGGTAACATCCCTATCACGTAAAAACCCACTTGTTCCGAAACGACAACAAGCCTCGGATACGGACGGATACAAAGCTGACGACCCCTGCAAACGACTAACGGACTTGAGAGTCTGCACCTGGAATGTGAGGTCCCTTAACAGACCGGGTGCAGGCGATCAATTGGAGCAAACCCTCAACTGCTATAAAGCAGATATAACCGCACTCCAAGAAGTGCGATGGGATGGACCAGGCAAAAAACGGATGAAAAACTGCGACATCTACTACGGGAACTGCTACAAGGAGAACAAACAGCGCCTATTCGGGTGCGGATTCGTTATTAGAGGAAGACTCCGACAAAAAGTCTTAAGCTTCCGAGATGTAAGCGAACGCCTCATAACAATCCGCATCAAAGCTAAATTTGGAAACATTAGCTTAATATGCGCTCACGCCCCAACGGAAGAAAAGGACGATCGACTCAAAGAAGAATTCTACGATCTCCTAGACAGAACATATGCCCAATGTCCCAGCTACGACACAAAAATAGTCCTAGGAGATTTTAATGCAAAACTGGGCAAGGAGGACATATTTGAGTCGATCATAGGAAAGCATAGCCTCCATAACACCACATCCGACAACGGATTAAGGCTAATCGATTTCCTAGCGGGGCGTAACCTCCTTGTAGCAAGCACGCGATTCCCCCATCTCAACATCCACAAGGGTACCTGGCGGTCTTGTGATCAATCGACCACCAACCAGATTGATCATATTGCGATCGACGCCAGACACTCCTCCTGTATTCTCGACGTACGAACCTTCCGAGGGGCCAACATCGACTCGGACCACTACCTTGTTGTAGCCAAGGTACGAATGAGGATATCAAGAATGCTTAGGAGTCGAGTAGGACAACGTAAGTTTGACGTTGGAAAGCTACAATCGCAAGAGACTGCCAGAATCTTTGCCGATCATGTCTCCTCAAAGCTCTCTCAAAACCCGCCCAGAGCAGCACAAACAATAGAGCAGGAATGGGCTCATTGCCAGAGCGCCGTCAGAGATGCTGCCTCAGAGGTGCTGGGTTTCAAACAGCCACCACCTAGAAACCCCTGGTTCGATGAACAATGCGAACAAGCCCATGCAGCAAAACAAGAGGCATATAAGGTCGTGCTGCAACGACGGACGAGAGCTGCTCGCGAAATCTATGAGCAGAAGAGAAGAGAGGAACACACGCTTTTCAGAAGAAAGAAGAGAGAGCACGGAAAGCGTGAGATCGAGGAGATGGAGAGATGCTTCCGCAGGAATGACGCCCGTAAATTTTACAACAAGGTAAAACGAACATGCCATGGCTACAAAGCCAGAGTGGCGGCCTGCAGGGATGAAAATGGAGAACTGGTAGTAGAGTCGCAGTCGATGCTGAGGATTTGGAAGGACCACTTCTGCAGACTGTATAACGGCGATGATAGACAAGATACCGCTGTCAGGCAGAACGAGCCATTCGCAATGGACCACGAAGTAACAGAATTCGGTCCACCCGACCTAGACGAAGTCAAAATAGCGATATCAAGACTTAAGTCTAATAAAGCCGCTGGCGCAGACGGCCTGTCTGCTGAGCTTTTTAAGGCGGCTGGAGATGAGCTGGTAAGGTGCATGCACCATCTCATCTGCAAGGTATGGTCGGAGGAAAGCATGCCCGACGAATGGAATCTCAGCATCGTTTGCCCGGTCCATAAGAAAGGAGACCCCTATAACTGCGCCAACTATAGGGGAATAAGTCTCCTTAACATCGCATATAAGATCTTCTCTGCCGTATTGTGTGAACGCCTGAAACCGTTTGTGGATAACCTGATCGGCTCTTATCAGTGTGGTTTCAGGCCAGGTAAATCCACAATAGACCAAATATTTACGCTACGGCAGATCTTGGAGAAGACCCAGGAATACCAAATCGACACTCACCACCTCTTCGTCGATTTCAAGGCCGCGTATGACAGCGTATATAGAGACGAGCTGTACAAAGCCATGTCTAGTTTTAACATCCCTGTCAAACTCGTCCGACTGTGCAGGATGACAATGGAGAATTCTCGTTGCTCCATTAAGGTCGGTAATGAGCATACCGAGACCTTTGATGTTAAAAAAGGATTTAGGCAGGGCGACGCGCTGTCGTGCAACTTTTTCAACATCGTGCTTGAAAAGATTGTGCAAGAGTCACTGGCCAACACAAGAGGTACGATCTATTTCAAGTCTACGCAATTGCTTGCGTACGCCGACGATATTGACGTAATTGGACGAAAACAGCAAGACGTCAATGAGGCTTTTGTGAGCATTGAGGTAGAAGCGGCTAAGATGGGTCTCAAGGTTAATGAGGGTAAAACCAAATATCTGCTCTCATCTAAAAGAGACGGACAACACCGACGTATTGGCCAGAACGTCACCATGGGCGGATATAACTTTGAAGTGGTCAAGGAATTCGTCTACCTTGGCTCACTGATTACCAGCGACAACAACACCAGCGCTGAGATAAAACGCAGAATCACTCTTGCCAACCGCTGTTTCTTTGGGCTCAAGAGGCAATTGAGAAGTAGAGCCCTCTCTCGGAAAACCAAGGTGACACTATATAAGACCTTGATCATCCCAGTCCTCCTTTACGGCGCAGAGGCTTGGACCTTAACAAAAGCGGATGAAGATGCCCTTGGTCGTTTCGAGAGGAAAATTCTGCGCACTATCTACGGTCCCGTTTGTTCAAACGGTGTATGGAGGAGAAGATATAACGAAGAACTGTACGGGTTGTACAGCGACATCGGCCTGGTACGACGTCTACGGATACAGCGTCTAAGGTGGCTAGGCCATGTAGAGCGCATGGAAGATACAGCTCCGACCCGAAAAGTCTTCAAATCCACTCCGGAAGGAAGGCGCGGCAGAGGACGGCCGCCTCAGCGGTGGTGCACGCAGGTGGAAAGGGACCTCAACCAACTGGGCGTGCGGCACTGGAAACAGCTGGCCAAAGACCGTGCCGGCTGGAGACGCTTGTTGGTTGAGGCCCAGGTTCACCACGGACTGTAGCGCCACCTAAGTAAGTAAGTAAGTAAAATTACCATTTCGTCAATAAATTCGTAACGGCTCTGTATTTTCTAGTGCATAGTATCGCGTAACTATATGAGTTTGTTCGTCTGAACTGTGGGACAGCTATAAAAGACAAAATCTGTTTATTCCCGGGCAATTTTAAGACGTACATATTTTTTTTCCTGTTTTCCTTTTTGTAAAGTCTCTGTCATCTACATATCACCTATGGCGGGGAAAACGCGTTCCACTAATGCACTCTCAAAAGAATCTCTATCAACTCCTAAACACGGCTTAATATTTCTGGCTCGTATGTACTTTTTTCGGTTTTCCTCAGAACTGTTTGCCTTGTAGGCCCGAAAACTTAGCTCTCTGAGCCTAATAGCCTCTTTGCAGCTCAAGTCAAACCACGTATTATCCTTAGGCCTGGAGCTTTTATTCTTGCTGGGAATAAAATTTGCCATGCCGATTCGGATAATGTTTGCGATAGTATCAGTTGCGGCGTCCATGTCGTTGTCGAGGAAGCACAACGACCAGTTAAAGATCCGAAAGAAGTTGTTAAGGCCGCACCAGTTGGCTTTCTCGTATAGCCATAGTGTTCTCTTAGGAACTTTTTCTTTAACTGGATGGTGGGAGTTCGAGAATTTTGCTGATATCATGCAGTGGTCAGACGAGCCAAGGGGTTCCAATACATCGATCGTGTATTTGTCAGGCTGAGAGGTAAGAAACAAGTCCAGTGTGTTGTCGGTATGACCAGCAACATCGGGGATACGTGATGTTGATTTAACTCAACAAAAATTTCAACATACCTTCCTTCGGGTGTTGTCCGTCCAGAATGTCGAAGCCACTGAGAATTGTGTACACTGAAATCGCCCGCTAAAACGATGTGCGAGGGAACAGGGAAACAATTCTTTGGCTGGAATCAGACAGTGCGTCGAATGCACCAAATGTTGCATTCCTGTCTAGATTGGGGCTTCTATAAAGAAAACCGTAGTGAATGGAGTGCTTACAGAATATGAATTTAAGCCATATGAATTTAAATTCCAGGGTGGATGTTTCGCTATACTGTGGAAGTAACTGTTAGTCAATGTCACTCGACATAGATGGTGAGACCGCGGTGAGAAATGAATAATGGCACTAAGCTATATCCAGGAAGACTGAAATCCGAAGGATCAGACTTTTCATCGACCTGTGTTTCACAAAGTGCCAAAACAGCCGGTTTGCGGCGAGAGTGATGGATATACGTGGACAAGAAATTCTTCCGTAACCCACGAATATTGCAGAACTGCACACAGAAATCCCTCATCAATGCAAACTACAAAACATGTATAGATACAAAACCGTTAAAGCCGATACGCGTAAGTGTAGTTCTATCGCCGGATTTGCAAAAACAAACTATCGTAGGTGTTATGCCCTTACGACAGTAAAATTTGCTCCACCAGCAAAGAACAACACACGCGACCCGCTACGCGTCGGTTGCGTTAGCACTCAATCAGAGGGGAAAGGGGACAGGTAGGAGTACGGCCCAGCGCTGCTGCCGACCAGGTGTTCGGTTGCGGCACTTTCACGATTTTTTTGTGTTTTTTTTTTTGCCCGCACTACACTGCACTACGGTATTTATTTTTGCTTTTTTTTTTTAATATTTTCCCGTTTTTTGTTTTGTTCTTTCCTATTCTCCTTCCGTGACCGCGCGAGTTACATCATAAGATCTGCACGACACCAAGCAACAACAACAACACGCAGTCTATTCAAGTCACCCAACGCTCCCACAGGATCCATAGGATCCGATAAACCACACGACAACAACCAACAACAACAACCCACAAACTATCTGGATCACCAGACGACCACATCCGTTCCCACAGTTAGCAAAATTCCCATAAACATATTCCTGTAATTGCACAGGTGAAATGAAAAGCGCCTAATCAGCGTCTGCTGCCCATCCGGCAAGAACTTCACCTGTGCAAAAATATAAAAAGCATGTAATCAAAAATACACACCGTGGCGCAGTGGTTAGTGTGTTGGACTCTGACGCACGATGAGCGAGTTCGGATCCCGATAACACCGACGCCATCGAATGTTTACTTCGGCGTTCCTCTTTGGCGGGGTACTGGCAAAACCCCCCGTAGTATACTAGCCGTGAAAAAGCTTCTCGACTCACGCCGTTCGGAATCGGCATTAAACTGTAGGTCCCTTTCACCTATGTGAAAAATAAATCACACACAACATGGGTGATTGAGAGAAGCTTGGCTCTGGTCCTTCATGGGCTGTACATATACATACAAATACAAAACACAAAAAACCTTCTTGTGAAACAAACAAAATTTAGTAATAAGAAATCACAAAAGTTAAACAAATAGTGATTAGTGATTTTCGAAGACAAAAAAACAAATATAATAAAATACCAAATAAAGAAGAAGAAAAAAAAGAGAACAAAAAACCTTCTTAGTGAAACAAGCAAATTAGTGGAAAACATAAATGATACAGAAGTAAGAACAGTGAAATCGAATAAAAACATCTCCACCTATATCATCAACTCTTCAATCACCCTAAACTCATCAAAAGCGACAAATGCTGCTATTATTTTGGGCATTGTAAGTACATATGGAATATTTATTTCACCCTGTGCATAAACGATTCCGCTTCTTTCTCCCCTACCCAAAACCGAAAAGAACATTAAGCCTAAATTCAATACCTGAAGAAGGTACTGAGCTCAACAAAAAACCTGAATACGCTTTTACTCCATATTTGAATATAACACAATTTTCCGACCCCGTTGCATCCAATACCACAATTAATAATGAAGCAAGTCCATCCCCACAAGCCCATCAGTTCGACTTATTCAATTCATTAAGAATCCCAGACGTAATCAAGGATCTGCCCAAGTACGATGGCAATCCTAGATTACTCCACGAATTCATAAATAATGTGGAAGAAATCTTGGCACTCATAACTTGCATTGACGGTACCCCATACTCAAAATTTCTTTCCCGAGCCATTAGAAACAAAATCGAAGGGCAAGCAAATGAGGTGTTGAATATGTACGGTACACCACTCAATTGGGATGACATCAAGAAATGTCATACAGGCCAAACAAAGCCTCTACAGTGAAATGTGTTTGAATGTTTTCCTTACCGGCTTAAAAGAACCCATTGGCTCTGTCGTCAGAGCAATGCGGACTGAAACACTACCTACCGCGTTGTCCTTTTGTGAAAAAGAACAAAATATATTTTACACGAAGGCAACATTTTTCCCTAATCACCAAATATCAAGGCCTTTAAAGAATCAATACCCCAACTCTTTCACACAAGTAAATCGTACCTTCCCACCATCTTTTAATAGAAATATGTCCACAACACGACCAAACCCACTCCAATACCAACAAAATCAACCAACCTATGGAATATTCAAATATCCTACAAACAAACCTGGTTTCAATACCACATTTCCAATCAAATACAATCAACTACCATCATTAAATATCCAAAATACATTCAGGAATTCCAATCGAAACGAGCACCCTTCTGTACAACAAACTCAAAGGTACCCACCTGTAGAGCCAATGGATACCAATACCACTAGGTCTCGTCTTACATATAACACAAATAAATCAAACTTAAATCAGCCGCGCTACCCCAATAACCAGCAACATTATTCCATAGAAGAATCTTAACACAAACCCTACCATCTGGTGATCACCGACGAAGTACTAACAATCTCTTGACCACTATTATCAACATATCTTAGAAACAGACCAAATTAACCAAGATAACCTTACAGAACAAGACCACACAGTTCTTGACGTCCTTACTGAATTAGACAATGAAAATTTTCCTACTGTCGCCTCTCCCAGCCAACAGGATACATAGATGTAAATAAACACGGCTACACCCTCCCATATATTAATATATCTTCCCCTTTCGGGCGACCACTCAAATTTCTTATTGATACGGGAGCCTCGTCTTCTTTTATTAACCCTGAGTTCACTCATCCCGATGACCATACCCTTGCCAACCCAAAACAATTTCAACAATCCTGAGTAAATACAGCCTTGATAAAGAAGTTGCCCTTCCCATCTCTTCCGAATTTAGACAACCTGGTAAATTCAAATTCCTCCTCTTTAAATTCCACCAATATTTCGATGGACTTCTAGGACTTGATACGCTTTTTCAATTAGAAGCCAAAATTGATCTTTCTCAAAACAATCTCTTCACAAGAAATTCGAAAACACCCCTCCAATTCAAACCCAACTTCACATCGGGCAAACTATCAGTACCAGCGAATTCAAAATGAATTGCCAAGATCCCAGTGGACATGAAAAACGGATGCTTCTATATAAATTCGACAATAATTGAACCACAACTATATATATTTGAAGGTAAAGGTAAAGCGGAAAACTGGTTCGCACTCGTAGTAATCAATAACGCTAGCAACTATGAAAATAACTTTCTCATAGAACAACCAATTAAAGTTACCCCTTATAATAACACTGAATTTATAGAAATCAATAACTTAAATATAGAATACAATAATACTGAAATAGAAACTGATATAACGAAGCTAATACGAACCTCTCACCTTAACTCTGAAGAGAAAAAAGCCTTATATAAAATCTGTAAGACCTTCGACGGTATTTTTTCAAGGAAGGCACCCCTTTGTCCTTCTCCAACAATGTAAAGCACAAAATTAAAACAACTGACAACCTGCCAATTTACACCAAATCATACCGGTACTCTTATATCCATAAGGAAGAAGTCAGGCAACAAATCGAAAAAATGCTCGATCAAAACATCATCCGTCCAAGCTACTTACCCTGGAGCTTCCCAGTGTGGGTAGTCCCTAAAAAACTCGATGCTAGTGGCAAGCAGAAATGGCGACTAGTAACCGATTATAGAAAACTAAACGAGAAGACAATCTCGGATAGATATCCTATCCCGAATATAACTGAAATTTTAGATAAATTAGGCAAATGTCTCTACTTCAGAACACTCGACCTTGCAAGTGGGTTCCACCAAATCGAGATGGACCCACAAGACATTGGCAAAACAGCATTCTCAGTGGAAAATGGGCATTACGAGTTCATACGAATGCCCTTCGGTCTAAAAAACGCGCCTTCTACCTTTCAGCGTGTCATGGACAACGTCCTAAAAGACCTGCAAGGCAGAATCTGTCTCGTCTATCTAGACGATATCATTATCTTCTCAACATCCCTGCAAGAGCACATAGAAAACCTTAACAAAGTATTTTGCAAACTCCGTGAAGCAAAGCTAAAAATTCAAATAGATAAATCAGAATTCCTTCATAAGGAAATCGCATTTGTTAAGATTTGTATTATATTCCTTACACATTCTAGTGAGTTGACACTAAGTGTGCAAACAGACAGGTCATGTTAAGATTTGTATTGTATTACTCACGCATTCCACTGAGTTGACACTAAGTGTGCGAACAGACATTGCTGGGTCACTCACGAATATCGGGTTTCCTTGCGACAGTAATGTCTGTTCCCACACTCGAGCTCGATCCAATGAAATGTAAAATAAATATTGTACTGTACAAAAGTAGTCTTAGGTGAACTATCGGCCAGGTTGGACCACTATTAAGAAATAAAGTTTTATATTGTTATATTTGAGTTGACTATTATTCAACATTTATTGGCGACCGTGACAGGACACTTTGCTAACGTTTAGCAACACCTGTGTGAAAAGTACAGTGCAAAGTTAAGCATCAAATAACGAACAAAGTGCAGTGAAATTAAGGAGTGAAAAATAAAAAATAAAAATGTTCAAGTCTCCAATGCAAATTGAGGATTACGCAAGCCAACAAGAAAGGATTGGCGAGGAAGTCTGTCGACTGACGCGCAACTATTGGAAGGACGGTGATATAAGAAAGTCTCCATCATACTTGGCCGAGCGCTTAGCAACATTGGAAAGTTTATGGAAAGAATTTGATGACACTGATAGTCAGATTCGAGAGACATTTCCCTCTGAATTGGAACATCCCTACTTCAAAAAGGATTACTATGTAGCAGTGCGCAAGGTAACAGATCGCATGCGAAATGATATCGAGCGTCGACTCACATCACAATCAAAAGATCAACCAACATTCGAGGAAGAACAGGATTTAGAGCAGGAATTAACTGGCAAGGCAAGTGAGTTAGGGGTAGTTGGCGAAGCCAAGCAGCAAGGGGCGGTTTCCAAGCAGAAACCAGCATTACCAACCGCTAATCCGCCTCCAACACAGCAATCTACAAAGGGTACAATGAGTCAAAAGGATAGGTTCCAATTGTTGATGAACATCCTAAGAAGATCATTGGACAAGTGTGTAGTGGAGGCGGCGGAGGTGCATACAGAGCACTTCTGTCAAATAAAGACAAGAACAATCCAACAGAACTGGGATGAGATAACGCTTCTCTACAGAAAGGTCGAAGAGCAACTAACCAGTGAAGAACTCGAGTGCTATTTCGGGATGCAAGAGCGAGTGGAAGAAGTTTTATTAAGCTTGATTGAAGGAGCGGCACCAGCACATCGTCCACAGCAGACGGAAGCTTCGGTTAATCCCACGATAAGACTACCTAAAATAGAACTTCCAAAGTTTGACGGCAGCTATCTCAACCGGCTCCAGTTTTACGACCTGTTCAAGCAATTGATTCATCACCAACCAATACCAGCCGCCCAAAAGTTATATTTTCTGAGAGCCAACGTTACTGGAGAGGCCCATAATCTCATCCAGCACTTCCAAGCTACCGACAGCAATTACGATATTGCTTGGAACACCCTGGTGGAGCGATATGACAACAAGAGGCTGTTGCTAAGTGCGCAATTTAGCCGATTGCTCTCGCAACCCATGACAACTGGCACCGCAACTAGCCTCAGAAGGTTTCACGATACAACAAAGGAAGTTATGCAGGCAATCACTAACCTGGGACCCAATGGTGGTTCACTTGATGCTGCAGAAAATGGATAAAGAGAGCAGATCACTCTTCGAACAGTCTTTAAGCGACCCGAGGAGCAGCCCCTCCCTAGGAGAGTTCTTGAAATTTCTGGAGCTCAGATTCCAAACCCTGGAGGCCATCAGCAGACCAGGCGAGGGAAGGAAGACGGCCACTGTTGCAACACGTCCGGATGGTATCAATTGCTATATGTGCAATTCAGGTAAGCACAAGATTTTCAATTGCTCAAGCTTTCTTAATCTCTCAGGTGAAGAACGCGAAAGAGCCGTACGACGATTGGAGCTATGCAGGAACTGCCTGAAGCCAGGCCACTTCTCCCAATCATGCCAGTCCAGAGGTTGCCAAAAATGTAACTTCCAGCACAACACACTGCTTCATCAACATAAGCCTCAGCAGCAACATCAGCAGCTGAAAAAACCGCTTCAACACCAAGATCAGCAGCAACATCAGCAGCTGAAAAAACCGTTCCAGCATCAAGATCCACAAGGAGAGCGCAGTCAACAGCAACCAACCAGCAATCAATTCGGTAAGCTCTATAATGATAAGGCTATAATAAGGGTTTCAAACAACCATAAACCGTCTGGTACATCTGCAAATGCTGCCATAGGCTGCGACATAAAGAAACGCCATGTATATTTGGCCACTGCAATCGTCAATGTCATTTCTGCGTGTGGGTCCCCTACTCCTTGTCGTGTCCTCTTAGATTCAGGCTCACAACTGAATTTCATAACGACAAGGTTTGTTCACGAGTTTGGCCATAGAAAGCGTCGGATGGATATACCAATTAGTGGTATTGGAGGAAGGGAATGCAAAGCCGAATTCGTCACCAATGTGACAATCGAATCAAGGACCTCACCATATAGGTCAATAATTGAGGCAAGCATCATGCCTCGTATCAGTGAATACCAACCTAGTCAAGAAATAGACGCAATGCATTGGAATTTACCATCGCATGTGCAACTTGCGGATCCCACGTATTTCAAGGCCCAGCGCATTGATATGCTCCTGGGAGCAGAAGTATTTTTCGATTTGCTCATACCAGGAGATATCAAAATATCAAATAATCTTCCAGTATTGCGCAATTCTAAATTGGGGTGGATTGTGGCTGGAAGTGCATCAGCGGGCGATACAACGGCGCACTGTCATGTGGCCACAAAAACTTCGTTATCTTCTTTAGATAAGCTCGTACGAAGGTTCTGGGAAACAGAGGATCATGTTTCCCCGGTAAATACAATGAGCAATGAAGAACACGACTGTGAGGCGCACTTTCAAAATAATACAAGGTTCAACGCGAGCAACCAGTTTGTAGTACGACTGCCATTCAAGAAGGACCCAGGGGCATTTTTAGGCGAGTCCTACGAAATGGCTAAAAGACGTTTTTTGTCATTGGAAAGAAGACTGAACAAAACCAGTGAGTTGAAATCTGCATACATCCAATTCATGCAAGAATATGAGTCCCTTGGTCATATGAGTCCAATTGATGACGAGAAGAGAGGCGAAGCACATTATATTCTACCACATCATTGCGTAATGAAACCTGACAGTTCATCAACAAGGCTAAGAGTAGTATTCGATGCCTCCGCAAAAAGCACATCCGGATATTCACTTAACGATATTTTAATGGTTGGTCCAACAGTTCAACCAGATCTATTTTCCATTATAACTAACTTTCGAATACATAGATATGTTTTCGCTGGGGACATAAGCAAGATGTACCGGCAGATATTAGTAGATTCTAGGGATAGAATGATGCAATTAATCTTATGGAGATCCCAACATGACCACCCGTTGCAAACATATCAGCTTAATACTGTAACATATGGCACGGCATCCGCATCATATCTAGCTACGAAATGCTTAATGAAGTTAGCAGACGATAACAAGGGTGAATACCCCCGTGCTGCTGGGGTCTTAAAATCATGTTTTTACGTTGACGATTGCCTCACAGGCGCAGAGAGTGTAGAAGATGCCAAAAAATTGTTAACTGAAATCTGTCATCTGTTGAAACTGGGTAACTTTGAGTTAAGAAAGTTTTGCGCCAACCACCCGAGAATACTTGAAAAAATTCCGGAAGAACATAAAGAACAACTTGTTACCTTTCATCAATCAGAAGTGATTAAAACATTGGGATTGATTTGGGATCCTTCCTTTGATGCATTTAAGTTTAAGTTTGATTTTGACAGATTATATGAACGTGTGTGCAAGCGAACTATACTAGCAGATCTTGCCCGGCTATTTGATCCGTTGGGACTACTTGGACCTGCAATAGTGCTCGGGAAGCTTTTTTTGCAAGAACTATGGAAAACAAAGTTATCCTGGGATGATCAACTTCCTGAAGAGCAAGCCAATAAATGGCATCACTACCTGAAGGAATTCTCCATGTTGAAAGAATTAAGCATCCCACGATATGTTTCCCTTCCTTGCAGCGATATTGAACTGCACGCATTTTCGGATAGTAGCCTGAGTGCCTTCGGGGCATGCGTATATCTTAGATCTGTTGATAACAGAGGATGTATCTATTCACAATTGCTATGCTCGAAGTCGAGAATTGGGCCCCTCCGAGCAACTTCCATAGCACGATTGGAATTGCAGGGTGCTGTGCTCATGGTGGAGTTGGTAGCAAGACTGCTGGAACTGCTAACTGTTAAAATAAATAAAGTACGTTATTACACTGACTCCACTACAGTACTAGCATGGATTAGATCACCTTCTTACACATGGGAGACTTACGTCGCAAATAGAGTGGCGAAGATCCAAGCAAATACGGATATACAACAGTGGAACTATATAAAGGGTAGCCTTAATCCAGCTGACATGGTCTCTAGAGGGATGGGATTACAAACGCTTCTTAAGACATCTGCCTGGTTCAATGGTCCTGATTTTCTTTCCGAAGATGAGAGTTCATGGGAAAAAATACAATATGTTATTCCAGAAGACGTTCCAGAACGTCGTAAGAAGAAATCTGTGTTAGCAGCGACAACAGCTAGCAACGAAATCTTAATTGAAGAAGTCAATCATAGAAATTCCTTTTTTACATTACAAAAGATATTTGCGTATTGTTTTCGATTTTATAGTAATTGCAGAAAGAACAAGTCACTGAGAAATAGAGGGCAGATAACAGAGATTGAACTTCAACGTGGAACTGATTTTATTTGGGTATGTGTGCAAAGAAGAGAATTTCCGGATGATTACCGTTGTCTGCAGAAGGGTGCAAATGTTCATAAAGGATCCAATATAGCGTCGTTGTCGCCATTTTTCGATGAAAAAACTAAACTAATTAGAGTGGGTGGAAGATTGAAAAATGCATCTTTTATGGTTGATGCCAAACATCAGGTCTTGCTGCCGAGAGATAATTGTATAGCGAAATTACTTCTAACATATTTGCATCAAACACACATGCACGCAGCACCTCGAGCGTTGATTGCAATCTCCAGGCAGAAATATTGGATTCTAAGTGTAGGAAGAATGGCGCGGCAAATAACTTCCAGTTGCTTAAAATGCTTTCGTTCAAATCCCAAGTCTATCGCACAGATGATGGGCAACCTGCCGAAGGAGAGAGTTACTCCCTCTCGTCCATTTTATTACTGTGGAGTGGATTTCTGTGGTCCTGTAAAAACACACTACAAGAGTCCGACAAAGTCATACCTAGCGATATTTGTATGCTTTTCCACAAAGGCAGTTCACATAGAGGTAGTTGGCGATCTGTCTGCGGAGGCATTTATCTACGCCTTAAAAAGGTTTGTCGGTAGAAGGGGCATATGTCATACCATATTTTGTGACAATGCCACCAATTTTGTTGGCGCAAAGGCCGAACTTATAGATTTAAAAAACGCGTTTGAATCCGAAGGCCACCAAACGGTTATCAATCGTATGTGCTTGGAAAATGGTATAAATTGGAAATATATTCCACCGCGTGCACCTCACTCCAATCACATCCGATCCAAATGACTTCGAGGCCCTAACGCCTGGGCATTTCCTAATTGGAGAACCACTTACAACATTGCCCGAGCCAGACGTTTTAGACAGCAAAATTACCAGTATTAAAAAATTCCGTCAAATACAACACGTCCAACAGCACTTCTGGAAAAGATGGTCAAGTGAATACTTACATCTCCTACAACAAAGATCTAAATGGACCCAGCCAGCACCCCATTTGGTCCCTGGAACGATGGTGGTACTCAAGGAAGCAAATGTTCCGCCTATGAAATGGAAACTAGGACGTGTAGAGGAAGTTATAAAGAGTAATGATGATTTAATTCGGGTGGCCACCGTTAAAACCCAAAACGTCATCTTCAAACGAGCAATACACAAACTGTGCCCGTTGCCTATACCAGCAAGGATGAACGCGGTTAGTGAGCCAGAATACTTTGAAGTTAACAGCCGAATTCCTAAAGGCCCCCTGCAACCAATGCCTAAACGCAAAAGGATTGTAACATCACTGCTCTCGGTTGTTCTCATGGTGTGTTTAAGCTTCCATTCGTCAATGGCCCAAACAGCAGAACGAGTGAAGATAAATCGACTAGATGAAGCCGTTGGTATATATTTCGAGGACCTTGGAAAAATACAAACCGTTAATAGCCACTGGAATATATACGTATATTACAATCTTACAGCTTATTTCTTGGAATTGCGTGAAATTGAGTCTTATCTCCAGAAAATGGAAGAATTTTGTGCGCAGGAAAACATTCACAAAGTATATTGCAAACCAACGATCGATGCAGTAACCCACAGGCTCGCAGCTATAAATCACAAGAACGAGATTCTTTACAACTACAATATGGGAAGGCCGGAAAGGACTCGGATACTAAGGTCGCCGCTGGATATTGTGGGAAAAGTGGCTAATAGTCTTTTTGGGGTTCTTGATCAGGATGACGCCAGGCATATTGAAACTCAAATACACAAGGCCAAGCAAAATGAGCAGCACCTGATGGAACTCATCCAAAAACAAAGTTCTATAGCCGATTCCACGTTAAATCTTCTAAAGCGTAATGTACTTCAAATTAATCAGCAATTTCAGGCTCTAAATAGCTACTTAGCCAGTATTGCAAACGTAATTCAAGAAAAACAGGAGGCAAATGATCTTAAACAAAATATCGCCTCCCTAACTTCATTTCTGATTCTGGTGATTTCAAATTTTGAAAAGTTTCAAGAACTACTCTTAGATGTACTTTTAGATTTAAATCATGCAAGGATTAATCCTCAAATAATAACACCTCATTAACTTACCGAACAAATTATGCTAATAAAGGCACATTTACCGACTACACTAACAATAGCGAAGGGATCAACAATGGACCTGTACAAAATGGCATCAGTGAAGGGACGAGTTTTGAAAGAGGCAGTTGTTTTTGAAATGCGGCTCCCACTTGCCGATAGCGCGGAATTTCAATTGTTTAATTTAATTCCTATTCCCATTCTACAACAGCCTTACGAGTTTAGCTATCTAGTGGAAACATCTTCACCATTTTTGGCTATTTCACCAACAAGAGATGAATTTTTTTTGCTGTCCGAATTCGAATTAAGTTCATGCAAGGAATTGTTGTCGCAACATTTTCTCTGTAAAAACGTGCATCCCACTTACACCAAACAAGCTACCGCTAGCAGCTGCGAAATAGCACTGTTGAATCATAAAAACAATGCTCTTCACGAGTGTAAGCTAAAAAAACTACCCGCTGGAGATTACTGGAAATCATTGAAGGGTTCTAATCGGTGGATATTCTCTACGCATACATTTAATATGCAACGAAGTCACGGAAGGTCTAACGGTCGTCGGAAATGGCTTGCTTGAGTTTAAGGAACCTTGTATGCTGAAAATGCCAACCATGTCTATCAAGGGAATATTGGAGTACCATAATACTGTCACCATCAAGAACTCATTTATTCCAAACACCAACATAAGCACTTGGATCCTAAAACCTTCAAAACCGATTATCAGTGACCTGCCGCAGGTACATGACATTGATGAAATGGACTTTGTGAAATTAAAGGGTCAAATCAACACAGTAATACAGCAGTCCAAGGAGCTACCGGAAAAGTCAACTGGCATTATTATCATCATTACGGATTAGGCTACTTATACTACTTATTGCTGGCTGGTATGATTGCGGTAGTGGTTATATATTGCTGTCATCAACAACGAAAGCCTAAGCCGGCTCCCAGGCCTTCCCGTTTTCAAGTTAATGTTTAAGCCACTGTTTTTCTTTTACATTTTTTGATTACTGTTATGATTATTATTATTATATCTTCTTGTTAGCATATTTGTTTAACTTTTGAGTAATGCTTAGAGAATAATTAGCCCAAAAAATAATAATAATAAAGGGGTTTGTTTTTAAGTTAGAGGCTAAGAACCCTCTAAGGAGGGGAGTATGTTAAGATTTGTATTATATTCCTTACACATTCTAGTGAGTTGAGACTAAGTGTGCAAACAGACAGGTCATGTTAAGATTTGTATTGTATTTCTCACGCATTCCACTGAGTTGACACTAAGTGTGCGAACAGACATTGCTGGGTCACTCACGAATATCGGGTTTCCTTGCGACAGTAATGTCTGTTCCCACACTCGAGCTCGATCCAATGAAATGTAAAATAAATATTGTACTGTACAAAAGTAGTCTTAGGTGAACTATCGGCCAGGTTGGACCACTATTAAGAAATAAAGTTTTATATTGTTATATTTGAGTTGACTATTATTCAACAGCATTCTTAGGCCATATTTTTTCTACCAATGGCATTAAACCCAAGCAAAATTTCAGCAATACAAAATTTTCCTATCCCAATAACGCAGAAAGAAATTAAAGCATTTCTAGGCTTTCTTGACTACTATCGCAGATTTATCAAAAACTTCGCACAACTTGTAAAACCAATGACAGAATGTTTAAAGAAGGGCAAAACTGTTACACTTACCGAAAAGTACGTTACAGCGTTTAAAGAATGTAAAAATATCCTCACAAACGATCCGATCCTCCAGTACCCTGATTTCTCAAAACCCTTTGTTTTAACTACAGATGCCAGCAACGTAGCCATTGGGGCGGTACTTTCTCAAGGTCCCATTGGGAATGACAACCCAATTTGTTCCGCTAGCAGGACATTACCTGACACTGAAACTCGTTATTCCACTATCGAGAGGGAACTTCTGGCAATTGTATGGGCCACTAAATACTATAGACCATACCTTTTTGGTCGTATCAACGAAACCCTTCTACACCTAAAACGAAGTTACTATTTCCCATATATCAATAAAATCACACAAATAATTAATGATTGTGAACAATGCCAAATCCTCAAATCCGACAGGAACCCACAAAAACCTTTCTTTCAAAAACCCGAGACACCTATTAAACCATAAGACATCCTTCATATTGTAATATATATACTATCAACAAGAAAAATATCATAACGATTATAGATAAATGTTCAAAATTTGCTGCCGCTTATACACTCACTTCTAGAAACAGCATTTCAATAGTAAAATGTCTAAACAACTTCCTTAGCCTCCGTGGCGTTCCTAAAAAGATAATTGCGGACCACGGAACAGAATTTACAAGTAACCTTTTCCAAGATATTTGCAAACAGTACGACATTGTTGTAAACTTCACTTCCATTCAACAATCCTCTAGCAACTCCCCCGTAGAAAGACTTCACTCAACGTTTACCGAAATATATAGGATAATAACTTCTAAACGAAAGGAAAACCACCTCGACCTTGACCACGAAGACCTACTTTCAGAAACAGTCACCACATACAATAACGCTACTCATTCAACCACAAAATTTACCCCATTTGAACTATTTTACGGACGCACCTCGGAATTCGAAAAACATATTCAATTTACAAATGAACATGAGTACCTTACAAAACTTAACGAATATAAAGAAAAATTATACCCAAAAATAAAAGACCCAGTAACAAAAATAACCGATAAAAGAATTGACAAGTTCAACCTAGTCCGGAAAGACCCGGAACAAGTAAGGGATAATAGCATAATCTTTACAAAAGAATCTCGTAGAAACAAATTGACACCCCGTTTTACTAAACTCAGTAAAGAAAGATAACGGCATAATAGGACTGTTATGTTACTGTTATGTTAAAAAAGAAAAAAAAAAAATTACTAATTAATCAACTAACTTTAAATTTTAGGGTAACGTGCGTTGCGGCACAAAAACTAAGCATACAGGAACTTACGGACAAACAGAAAATTCTCTCATTCAAACTAGACACAGCTAAAACAATACAGACTTATACCAACTTAGTTCATATAGTTGACTTAGAGATATACCAAGACAACATAGGCAAAATATCTAACTCGCTAACAAAGCTAGATAAATTCCAAAACACCAAAGACTCCATAAAAATAACAAAAGCTAAGCTAAAAGACATAGAACACAAATTACAAGCCTTGATCCAAAAAAAAAAAAAAAAGACTTAAACGCGGTTTGATAAATGGGCTTGGATCGGCTATCAAACTCATTACTGGCAACATGGATTCGACGGATGCGGAAAATCTAAATGAACAAATTGGAAGCATAAATTCTGAGCAGTCTAGAATGCAAAATCTTCATAATAATCAAGTAATAATAAACAGGCAAATGATTCAAAGGTTCGAGAATATAACAAACAACAGACTGACATTGAAACATTTCTAAACAAAATTAACAGTATAAATAGTAACTACTTTCGGGAAAACGAAGAAATCCTTTTGAGAACTCAGTACCTAAGTCAGATTAACTATAATACTGATCTTCTTAACAACCACATTATTAATATAGCAGAAACCTACTCCCTCCTACATATTATTCCCGTTCCTATAAACGCCACAAAAGAAATCGAAATCCCAACGTATGCTCTATACAGCCCCATAAATATTCAATATTTCAACGAGCCTTGCCCCAAAATAGAAGACATCTTCTACTGTAAAGAGTCGCTTCACCAGGAACCTACACAAGAATCAACATGCCTGGGACGAATCATGAACCATCAAGCAAGCAACTGCATTATCAACGACATTGGACCCATATGAAAGATACTACAAACCGAACCAAACTTTATCATCACCATCAATTCCCCACCTGTACCTATGAACTCCACATGTAACTATGGACCACATCAAATCTCCGCCAACCTCCTGATAAACTACTAAAATTGCGACCTTACCATAAACGGGATCACTTACAAGGATCAGACCCCAATCTTTTGGGAAGAAGTTCACTTACTGCCATCATCCCAAGAAACAATCACCGCTAAAAAAAACGATAGAAAAACTAAACCTTCAACGGCTCAAAATCTACAATTTAAGAAATAACGAAGAAATCTCTATGCTCCAATCAATCACCCAAATACGACAACACTATACCATAGCATTCTTTATCATAATAGCTTTACTTGTATTAATCCTTCTAATATACACAGTTAGATCGGCCACCCAAAGAACACTCATAATACAAGATTCCGCTCTTGCCATCGTCCCACAACTCCTCTGGCCATCGCTTCATTCTAAGGGGGGAGGAGTTACATCCTAAGATCTGCACGACACCAAGCAACAACAACAACACGCAGTCTATTCAAGTCACCAAAACGACCACATCCGCTCCCACCATCCATAGGATCCGATGACCCACACGACAACAACCAACAACAACAACCCACAACCTATCTGGATCACCAGACGACCACATCCGTTCCCACAGTTAGCAAAATTCCCATAATTACAATCTTGAGTCGAAGTCATTGCTAACCTTCCTTCTCCCACAGGTCAAGTAATACACGAAATGGTGCAACCAGCTTAGAACTACAAACAAAATCTCGACGAAATCGAAACAGCAGAGCCTACTGCATGCTCTACCCACGTACAGTACAATTGCCGACGACCAGGTGAAGCTGACTTGGAGAAATGCAGACTATCTCGCAGAAAACAAAGCGCATGTTAAGTGCCGGAATACGATCAGGCGTATTTCTCTGAAATAAACAAAAACACAAAGCAATTAACCCTTAAGTATCGATATACTAAGTATCGGAGTACGGTCGGACGTATTTCCATGACGTATATCGAACTAATAAACAAATCATTCAACACTTGCTTTTAAGAGCAGAAATACGACGAATCAATTGGCTCTTCTAAATGATGTCCTCAGCTAAGCCATCGCCGTCACAGAAATACGACGAATCAATTAACTCAACTAAGTGGCGTCCTCGGCCAAGCCATCACCGTCGTCACTCAACACATGCCGTAATGCCAGGGGACCACGGCCTGACCGATCATCGTGGGATGCTGTCCTTTGGATTGGATTTAGTTTCTAAGGCCAGTTTGTAGTTAGAGTCAGAAGCAACCGGTTGTGCGGGTTACGTAATAAAGGCATCGTGCCCCAAAAAAATAAAAAGTTTTTTATTTCATTTTTTCACAACAAATGAAATTAATTGGCGCCCAACGTGGGGCACGATGTTAAAAATATAAACTAATTTAAAAGTAGTTAAATACAATTTTTTTTTTAATCAGAAAATTGTCGAGGTCTCGTTGACCACGGGGCAAAAAGACTCTGTAAGAAAAAAGAGATACTAATTTTCATTTGAAAACTTATGAAAATTTATGTGTTATCGCACAATTTAAATACGGTGAAGTATCTGGAACAAGTGCAAAAAAAAGGAGGGTTGAAACAAAAAGACGTTCGTTCTATAAACAAATTCAAGCAACCAAGAAAAATAATAAATACAATAATAGATAATATATGTGAATCAAGTGATCACGATACCATAAATAAAACATTGAAAAACTTACAAAAAAGAACTAAATAGTGATATTGTGAGAGTGTGAAGCCGTGGAGCAGAATCATCCGAGTCATCCCCATCACCAACGGAACGAGTTCATCAGAATTCCAGTGAGTTATATTGTATATATATTGTATATGTATTATATATGTATTGCTATTGGGTTATCAGTTAATTGAAAATTGTAAAAGTGGATCAGTTAATTGAAAAATTCGAAAAAATGACTACTAACGATAATCTAAATGAATTGGTCGCAAGACTGATTACTCAAAATTTGAACTCAGTCAGGACGGAAGTCTTAGATCTAAAAAACCAATTGACGTTACTGACCGGACAGAGCAACGTGACAGAATACAAGGTCCAGACTATTGATGATAAAATCAAATGCGAGGAAAGCCTCGATGTTATAAAGTCATTGCCAGAGTTTAGTGGCAAGCCGAACACTTATGTTAGCTGGCGGGAGGCTACTAGTAATTGTATGAGCCTATACACAAGGGGCAGCAAAAGATATTTCGCTGCACTCACCATTCTCCGAAATAAAATAACTTGTCATGCAAATGACATTCTGACAAATCATGGTACGATTCTGAATTACGAAGCTATAATTAGCCGTCTCGATTTCGCATTCGCGGACAAACGGCCAATACATGTAATAGAACAAGAAATGAGTATCCTTCGGCAGGGTACAATGTCAGTTCTTGAATATTATAATTTAGTTAATAAAAAATTGACTCTTTTAATAAATAAAACAATAATGACCCATGGTAACCAATCCGATATTACAAAACAACTAAACGATAAAAATAGGCAAACAGCCTTAAGAGTGTTTATAACGGGTCTCCAACCCCCGTTATCAGACATACTATTCTCTCTCTCACCTACTGATCTTCCTAACGCTCTTGCAAAGGCTCAAGAGCTGGAATCTAACAACGTTCGTGCAAGATTCGCCTTTCAGTTTAACTCTGGAAGGAAAACGAACGATGTTAATCAAAACAATTTAAGGTTTGAAAGGAAAGTTTACAGACCACAACCAAGACCCGAACCAATGGATGTTGATCCGTGCACCTCCCATAATATACCAAAACCGGCATATAGGGAACAAAATCGATACAGGGCCAACCATTTTAATAACCCTAACCCTGTAAGACAATACGAAAATAATTTCAGAAAACATCCGCGGTCGTCTATGTGTAATAATACTATTCAGCCTCAAGCGAAGGCACAGAGAATTAACAACATTGCCGAGAACCATTTTTTAGGGAAACCTTCGGTCTCCCATACGTCTACCAATGGGACCGAGCAATAAATAAAAAATTCAAAATACTAATAGATACGGGTGCTACAGCTAGTTTCATTAAAGCTGGCATCTACAAATATAAAAATGAATTAGCAATTAAGAAAAGAGTTGAAACCATCAATGGTTTCACTATAATCAAATATTACCACTTTGTTCACATTTTTGGACAAAAACAATTATTTTATGAAGTCGAAAATTTGGAAGCAGACCTATTGTTGGGCTATAATTTTTTGAAAAAAATACAAGCCACAATTAACTTAGAAGAAGGCCTTTTACAATATGTAGGAGGAGAAGAAAAAATATTTGAAAATTATAGGAAGGTAGAAAACAAAATTAAAGCAAAGAAGAACGGAACTAAGCAGTGTGTTCTTTTAAAATACAAAAATGAAAGTTTGGGAAAGCGTCCTGAACAGGTTGTTAAACCAAAAAATACAAGTGAAGCTTGTAAGCAACGCGGTGTGGAAAGTTCTGACAATATTAAACATCAGAATAATGTTAGTATGAAACGTGTTGACAAATTGATGAACGCAAATAAAGTGTTCAATATGGAAGTCAGCTCCGGATACATATATCCTGAAGAAGCTGATGAAGAACGAACAATGCTTTATGAGAAAAGCTCTCTAGCATTCCCGGACAACTCTGGCTCAAACAAATGTAACTCAAACTCACCTAAAGCTAAATTTTCTGATGATCGGAAAAGAATCCGTCTGAGGAAAATAATTGAAAGGAAGGTAGATAAAATGCATTCCAAAATTGATACGCAACTGCCTTTTAGAACTGACGTGTTGGCCGAAATCAGAACGGAATCAGATGATCCGATATGGAGTCGTCAATACCCATACCCGTTCTCGGTCAACGCATTTGTTAATGACGAAATTGAAAAGATGTTAAGAAATAACATCATTAAACCCAGTAATAGCCCATATAATTCTCCGATATGGGTTGTTCCAAAAAAAGGAACCAATGTAGATGGTACTCCAAAACATAGACTTGTAATTGATTATAAGAAATTGAACGAGCAAACCATTCCGGATAGATATCCGATACCCGACACAAATATTATTCTTTCAAATTTGGGCAAATCAAAGTATTTCTCGACGATTGATTTGGAATCCGGGTTTCACCAAATCTTGATGCATCAAAGAGATATTGAGAAAACCGCTTTTTCCATTAATAATGGAAAATATGAATTTTTGCGGATGCCTTTTGGTCTGAAAAATGCCCCGAGTATTTTTCAAAGGGCAATGGACGATATTCTCCGTCCGTATATAGGTAAAATATGTTACGTCTATATTGACGATATTATTGTTTTTTCTGATACACTAGATCAACATTGTAACGATCTAGAAAATATTATTAATGTATTACACGAAGCAAACATGAAAATTTCCCTCGAGAAATCTGAGTTTTTTAAAACAGAAATCGAATTCTTGGGATATATGATAGCTCATAAAACAATAACTACAGATCCCAAGAAAATTGAAACTATTGTAAATTATCCCATTCCAAAAACTCTAAGAGAGCTAAGAGGTTTCTTGGGAATGGCAGGTTACTATAGGAAATTTGTGCAGAACTTTGCAAAAATTGCTAAACCACTAACTATGCTAACTTCAGGAGATAATGGTAAAGTTTCTAAAAATAAGTCAAAAAATACTCCAGTTAAATTAAATGATGAGGAATTGTTAGCATTTAACAATTTGAAGAATGAGCTAACCGCTCGTATAGAGTTAACTCAGCCTGACTATAGTAAAAAATTTATTTTAAATACTGACGCGTCTAATACAGCAATAGGAGCGGTATTGTCACAAGATTCTAAGCCCATTACATTTATCTCAAAAACTCTGAACAAAACCGAACGTAATTACGCCACAAATGAAAGAGAGTTATATGCAATAGTTTGGTCTTTAAAAAATTTAAGAAATTATTTGTATGGAGTGACCAATCTAGAAATTCATACAGATCATCAACCATTGTCTTTTGCGATCTCAAATCGCAACCCCAATTCCAAAATGAAAAGGTGGCATGCTTTCATTGAAGAGTTCGCACCCAAAATAATTTATAAGCCCGGTGCTACAAACGTGGTAGCAGATGCCTTGTCAAGAATTGAAGTTAACAACATCACTGATGATGACGTTGAAGACGATTGGGATAGTAATACCCAACACTCTGCGCAAAGTAGTTATATTTCCTTTATAGAAGAAACGAAGAAACCACTGAATCAATTCAAACAACAATTATTAGTTTCGAAAAATAATTTCACCATCCATGAATCCATTCGCAATTCGGCATATAATAGAATACGACACATTAGAAAATCTGTTAACTATTCTCAAAGAATATTTACAACCCAAATTGGTTACAGCAATACACTGTACACTAGAAGATTTATATGAAATTAAAAAATCCCTTAAGGAGACATTTAGCAATAAATTTCTCTACACGAGAAAATTTCCGATCGATGTTGCGAACGCTGACGACCAGTCAATGATCATCGAACAAACACATAATAGGGCTCATCGAAATTTTAATGAAAATATTAAACAAATAGAAGATATGTATTATTGGCCAAAGATGCGCCAACAACTTAAAGAATATAACCGTAGCTGCGAAATCTGTAATAACAATAAATATGATAGACATCCTCAAATGACACCGATCAAAGAAGCACCCATTCCAACAAAAGAAGGCGAATTGCTACACATAGATATATTTTATGCACAAAATTTGAAATTCATCACATGTGTGGACTCATACTCGAAATTTCTAGTATTGAAAAATATTGAAAATAAATTAAATCTGAACGAGAAGGTCTTAGAATTATTGCAGTCATTTCCAGAAGCAAAAAAAATTACTCTGGATAATGAACCAAGTTTAAGTACTCCACAATTTAAATCTTTAATGCAAAGAATAAATATTGAAACATACTACTGTGATCCTCGCCATAGTACCACTAACGGACAAGTAGAAAGAGTCCACTCAACTATTATAGAAATAGGTAGATGTTTAAAACAAGAATATAACATAGTCGATGACTTGGAAATTATGCTCAGAGCAGCACAACAATACAATTTAACAGTACATTCAGTAACAAAACAAAAGCCATATGACGTATTTTACAATAAAGTACGACATGAAGACATTCCAGAAAAACTTAAGTTAGCTCAGGATAAAATGCTCCAAATACATAATAAGAACAGGAAAGAAAAGAACTTTAATACGGGTCAAGTGATCTATGAAAAAATAGTAGGAGAGAGAAATAAGTTGAAACCCCGGTATAAAAAACAAATTGTAAAAGAAGATGTAGGAAATAAAATCATTATAAATAATAAAAATAGAATAGTCCATAAAGATAATATCAAAAATAGATACGATGCCTAATATTTGTTATATATTTATAGAAAATGAACTGCATCATATTCGTAACGACAATCACCTTAGCGACTGCCGACATAACTGACTACACTAGAGAAAACTATGTATTAATTATTGAAAACGATGATTCCCTTATATACGAAAATTACGGTGACCTACTACACGTAACCAACTTGACTTATTATAATGATATCCTAGAAGAAGAGAAATCATTTGTTCGAAAAGAAAAAACAAAACCCCCTTCTACTCAATCAGATTTTTTGGAAATTGACATGGAAATAGGATTGGCGGAAACACTGCTTAGACAGCTATCCTATAAAAGATATAGAAGAGGCAACAAAATTAATGACTTAATTATTAATAACAATAAGCAGCATGCTACAAACTCAGAATTATTCAAGACAATAGAGAAATTGAGTACTTCAGTTAACAAGTTCATAGGGCATAATCGCGAAACATTTATGAGAAGACATAGGCTAAAACTCGTAATCAATGACCTACAAAATACTCTACAAACAATTACTTTAGCTAAAGCTTCTATCCTGAACCCGTCTATACTTCATTATACTGAAATTAAAGATATATTGCAACACGAATATAAGCAAATTCATATAACTGATCTACTTGATGTTTCTGATTTTAGAATAGTACAGAAAGAATCCCTAATAATCCTATACATTAAATACCCGTTGGTAATTAAAAAATGTAATTTATTCGAAGTTAAAGCAATTTCCCAAAAAGATGGAAAACTAATTGTACCAAACGAGATAATCAATTGTGAAAATAAATATTTTAATATCGAAACATGTAAAATAGAACTAAGCGATATATTTTGTAAAATAAATAATGAAACTAACTGCCTTACAGATATCTTGAATAAAAAACAAACACAATGTAAGAAGGTAAAAGAGAAAAACAAACAAATAGATATAATTAAAGATGGTACCATATTAGTATCAGGTAATCATACCATCAATAATGTTAACCTCTCTGGAACATATCTAATAACTTTTAACGAAACCATAACCATTGATAATTGTACTTATGAAAACCCTAAAGGTAAAATGTATTACTATTTAAGACAACATTATTTTGATGAATTTGATATTATAGAATATGTTGAAAGTAACAATGAACACCTAAAATTTGATAATATAAACTTAATTGATGAAATAAGAAACGAGTATTCCGAAAGACCAACAATGAGTATAATATTGATAATTGTGATGGTTTTGATAATTGCAATAACTTTATATTTGCTATTTAAAATTATTAAATTTGTTAATACAAAGAAAAAAGAAAAAAATGCTAAAGATAATGAAAAACAATTTATCGAATTAAAAGAAAAAATAACAAATTTGATGAATCGGGACGATTCAATTAAGGAAGGGGGATGTTAAGTGCCGGAATACGATCAGGCGTATTTCTCTGAAATAAACAAAAACACAAAGCAATTAACCCTTAAGTATCGATATACTAAGTATCGGAGTACGGTCGGACGTATTTCCATGACGTATATCGAACTAATAAACAAATCATTCAACACTTGCTTTTAAGAGCAGAAATACGACGAATCAATTGGCTCTTCTAAATGATGTCCTCAGCTAAGCCATCGCCGTCACAGAAATACGACGAATCAATTAACTCAACTAAGTGGCGTCCTCGGCCAAGCCATCACCGTCGTCACTCAACACATGCCGTAATGCCAGGGGACCACGGCCTGACCGATCATCGTGGGATGCTGTCCTTTGGATTGGATTTAGTTTCTAAGGCCAGTTTGTAGTTAGAGTCAGAAGGAACCGGTTGTGCGGGTTACGTAATAAAGGCATCGTGCCCCAAAAAAATAAAAAGTTTTTTATTTCATTTTTTCACAACAAATGAAATTAATTCGCATGCTGTTCAACGCTTAAATTCGTCTCAATAAATCGTTATCACCATAATGTAAAGATCAGTAATTTACCACATCGCCCTGTCTACAAAGAAAGGAATGCCACCACGAAGCTACGCGTAGTGTTCGACGCCTCTTCACACGAATTAGGATCCTGCTCATTCAATGATTGCCGTCAGACAGGGGCAAATTTACTTCCCAAAGCACTTATGAGTTTGCATAACCTTGGCTTAGGCCACTTTTAGTCATCGAAGATCGGCGAGAAGGCGTTCATTCACATTTTGTTTCATGAAGAGGACCGTGACAGTCATCGCTTTCTTTGATTTTGATCGCCGTTTACTTCATCCAACGACCGGCCCAACTTACAAGAGTTTCAGATGACTAGGCATATGGTGTCACGTGCAGCCCGTTTTTACTGTGTGCCAAATTACAAGTACAATACCATCTTTTGTGTTGAAAGGAAAAGGCTACGGAAACCTGTGAAATATTATCCAAACGCCTTTTTATGGGCAATCTAATATTGAGCATCAATACCGAAGATGAAGGGTTACAGATTTGCAAAACTGCAATAGAAATATTGAATCAACCGTCTCTACGGCTTCATAAATGGAACACTAATAGCGAACGAATCAGAAAGTCGGTTGGAGCTGTCAGTGCACCAGCGCAAAAGGTTTTGGGTATTCTCTGGTAGGCCAGCAGAGATGAGTTGATTGTGCCACTCGACTCAGGAAGAATTGTTGGAATCAGCGCTGATGTGTGGCACTAAACGCTATAGCAAGGATTTTCGACCCAATAGGTATGATCCCGTTGTTGGGAAACTAAACATTTTGTATCGGCGACTCTGGAAAGAAAACGTTTCTTGGGACAAGATCCTAGAAGTCGCATTTCAATACGAATGGTACCAGTATGTCAGGGCCATCCAAGAACTGAAAGGAATAGCCAAAACTATTGAGATTCACATATTTGCGGACGCTAGTGTTAAGGCATACGAATTGATTTTGCCGGTCCTCTCTTTTGTCATGATGTGAAGGATGAACCTGTTAAATGTTATATGCTCATTTTTACTTGCACTGCTGTGCGCGAGCTACGAAAGATCTGTTGGCATAGCACCAGGTAAGCCACCGCATTTAGGTGGATGCAATACATAGCTGACCCATAGGGGTCAACGCTCTTCACTCAAATATGTTCTTTAATATTATTTTAAATTCTCGGAATTACTCTTGAACCCCAATGTTAATCAAACTTTTATCATATAGGCATTTATTAATTGTACTTTATTATCGGTTTGGAAAAGTGTATAAAAACAGTTAACAAATAGAATAAAAGGCTCAGTTAATCAGTCAGAAGTTGAGTTTTTTTTTTTATCATTCGAGAGGCCCAAACTCGTCTAATTCGTAACTCGCGCCGTAGGTACATTTGGAGTGCGTCAGATGCATGTCTACTGGACATTTTACAATGGCTTTTAGGCGTTTTATCAGTCGGCGAGGAACACCCTCGATGTCCGTACCTTCAGGCGTGCTGTGATTGAGCTTGAATGTTCAGTTCAACTATAGAACGAAGAGGTTATTTCTAGATTCTTGTCAACCAGGACGATTCAAAGGCACATGTATGTGGATCGAGCGAGTTACGACGGCCACCTGCTACCCCAACATAAACCGATAGCCACGTATCACCCCGCAACACCCTACCATAACGCTCACCACCGCCCCACATGCAACATGGTCACCATCAGGTCAGTGCACCTACCCAACAAACACCGTGGGCCAACACCGACTCGTGACGACTAATTCACTGCAATTGCACAGGTGAAATGATGATCTTGCAAAATCAATATTGTAGGCTCATTAAATCCATTCTGCAAACCGAGGTTTCTTATGTAAATGAAATACCAATTGTAATCAGTCTGTTGACCAAAAGGTCAAATAATAAATTATATTTTTCATAAGAGGTGTTTTAAAATATTTAACTGGCACAATCGGTAGGATCGGTGAACAGTATTAAATAGTAACAATTTTGTGAAGTTAAACTTATCCTAAGTTATCGTATCGCATGGTATAGGTGAACTCAATATCGTATCGCACGGTAGCAGCGACTAACACCTACTTGATACTGACGGGTTTCAACCCTTAATCACTGTCCCAAAAGCTCCCACTCTAAACCGACTAGACAGTGAAAAAAAATGAGAGCAAAGGTGAATGGAAACGTGGCAGGGTAGTCGAAATTTTCTCTGCGCCAGCTTGATATTGTTAGTGAATCATTCCCTCAAAACGATTAAACAAAATAATTTATTTGTACTATTTGGTTGAGTATTAAATGATATAACAAGAAGAATGAAATAATAGCAACTTTAGAAAAAATGTGAATGCGCAATAAATGATTACACTGAACGCTAACTTAAGTCAAATATGGTACAAGCGACAGAAGACGAGAAGCTTATTTTAAACACTCATGTACAGTGGATATTGAGGTGACTTTGATTGCAGAGCTATCTTGCCGCAGCTTTAGAAATAATTCGAGAAAGTCTCGTTCTCACCTGAGAGAAGCAATTGTGTAACAACAAAAAAGCTTTTAGCCCTAATAAAAGTTACATGTCATTAACAGCCATATGTATTAGACAGACATTCCCTGCTGATGGCTTCACACACTTTTTTTTTAAGAAATAAATATGACAGAAACTCGAATTCGTTTTAGGGCTTATGTGGAGTGCAACTTAAGATCTTCCTGTGTTATCACATACGTACGTATTTATGTGCAACATAATAGAGAAACAGTTACTGTCAGCAGCTGCTGAGTTGTTAGTATATTTTTCACTAAGTGTATCGTAATTTACCCTATGAAGTTACCATAATTTCTATAACTTATACTGTCATAGCTATAAGTACATACTTTCATATACACACTAAGTCATCATTACATACACAGTTCACTCTTTGCCATAACTACATTATATCTACTAACTAGTTAATACAGTAATTACTACATGAAATAAAGTCAGTTGTCCTTTGCCACTCAACAAATCGGGACGTTATTTCTTTTGGCCTAATTCAGCTTTTCATTTCGGTGCTAACTTACGCATATACGAACCTCGAGCTAGAACATTCTGGTCCTTCGAGCCGGATCGAACGTTTTGCTTGAGTTTATTACACAAAGACTTGCGGCTATTAGTTATTGCAATTTTATCGCAACTGCTGTGGTCAGACGATTGTGCCGCAAGCTTTTGCCATTGTAAATGCGTTGACACATAGCATTCGGTGATTGCGGCAAAAGAAAACTGTTTTTCGTTTTTTTCACTTCATAACTTTATATTTGGCTGAGACTCATTAGTCGCGTACGCTATGGAAGAGTTGTGGAAAAAACAAAACGTCACAATGGCGCTTATAAAGAATTTTCGCGTAAATTTCGGTAAAGCTGGGAAAACAAATCAGACTGTGGCCTACAAAAAAACACGCATCGAACTATTGAAGTCATACTGGCTGAAATTCCAACAACATCACGATCAGTTGTCAACCACGGCCGATGAAGATCTTCAAGCAGATTACTTCATAAAAGATAAGTATAACGATATTGAGTATACCTTTTTGAAACTCTGGGCTATTTATTAAATCTTTTGGATGAAAAGTCTTCACCCGAAACAACCCAGAGCAGAAACACCATCTCCTCTCCAGCGGTATTGGGTATCCTCCGAAAAATCAATATACCCACATTCTCGGGTGACTATTTATCCTGGATGTCGTTTCGAGATTTATTTACAAGCATTATTCACAACGCACCAATTTCCAAAGTAGACAAGCTGTCTCACCTCAAGGGACATGTAACTAGTGATGCTGCTTTACTGCTGAAGAACATTGGGATTCAAGAATCTAATTACGACGTGGCTTGGGAAGCGTTAAAGAATCATTACGAGAATAAGCGTATCATTACCATGTCATATTTAAAAAAATTCACTACTCTTCAACCCTCAAAGGGAGAATCTACCAGCGAGGTTCGTCGTTTACTAGACACTACAAGGGATATGTTAGTTGCATTGAGGAATCTCGGAAGACCGGTAGATGAATGGGATGATTGGATCATTTTCCATCTCACCTTAAAGCTTGATCCTTTGAGCCGCCGAGACTGGGAGGTATCAATTGGTTCAGGAACGGATATAGCAAAAACTAAAACACTGCTTGTTTTCTTTGAGAATCGTCTGCGCACACTCGAATCCATCTGTAGGAAACCCGATTCATCAAAACTTAGTGGTCATCAGTTTACATCAGGAAAGGCAATGTTTAAGTCGCATCACATAACGTATTGCCCACAGTTTCGATCACAGTCAATATCAGAGAGGAGAACGTTAGTTCAGAGGGCACATCTGTGCTTCAATTGCCTTAAATCTGATCACTCAGCAAGCAAGTACCTGTCCGTCTGTCAGCAGGTGTAAACAATGTAATAGAAAACATCACACAAAGATACATCAGCCATTAGGTTCACCACCATCATCGTCAACTTCGCCCACTATTACCGAATGTGCACCAAACGAAGTAAACAATATCCAGTCTCATCACACACAACAAGTAGTTCTCAATGACGTCTTATTAGCAACAGCGTGGGTTATGGTCCGCAGTGTGGATGGAACATATCACAAGCTAAGAGCTTTGCTTGACCAGGGCTCACAAGCGAGCTTTATTTCTGAATGTGCGGTACAACGATTGGGAATTCAAAAAGTAAGGGTCAACATAAAGGTGTGTGGTCTGTCATCTCAGAATCAAGTAGAAATTCGCAATTTGCTGAGCATACAAATCGCATCATGTTAAAACAAGGAATTCGAGTACCCAGTCCAAGCACTTGTTATTAATCATGTCTCAAGCTCCTTCACAGGGAGTCTCATTACGGAAATGGGATCACTTAAACGATTTGCCATTAGCCGATCCCCATTATAATCATGCCAGTCGCATTGACATTTTACTGGGAGCAGATATTTTTAGCCAAATTGTCATCGAAGCTATCGAACCGAGTAAATTGGGCTCGCCATTAGCTCAGAACACAACTCTTGGTTGGTTCCTGAGTGGAAATAATGCTATTAATGGATATATACGCAAATGTTCACTTACAATTAACATTACCGCAGGTGGATTGGATGCCTACTCTTGCTTAGGTCTGGAACAACAACTTCGTCGGTTTTGGTCATTGGAAGATGTTCATGGGGATATTCCGTTGCTATCAAAGGACGAAAAGATTTGTGAGGCCTTTTTCAACGCAACGTACAAAAGGGACAGTTCAGGGCGATATGTTGTTCGTCTTCCACGCAAACCAACATTCGAAACTGAAGACTTTTCCCAAACTCGCCAACACGCTATTCGACTACTTTTGCATACGGAACCAAGGGATTACCTCACCTTGGGGCATATGGAAGAAGTTTTAGAACAGGGCGCTAACAGTACTAATTACATCGCTTATTTGCCGCATCATGCAGTAGCAACCAAGGACACTGAATCAGCCAAATTCCGCGTTGTAATTAATGGATCCTATCGGCTACCAAACGGAGTATCATTAAACGACTGCCTTTACGTGGGTCCAAAGTTGCAAAGAAGCTTACCGTCAATTGTAACACAGTGGCGAATACATAAAGTGGTATTTAAAGCGGACATAGAAAAGATGTATCGCCAGATACAAGTGGATAGGAGAGACTGCGATCTTCAAAGAATAGTATGGAGAAGCCCCCAAACAGGAAATATCGTGGATTATAGACTTTTAACAAATACGTACGGATTGGGTTGTGCTCCCTATCTTGCGATAAAATGAATTCATCAACTAGTCGAGGAAGATGGTGCACAGTTTCCAGATGCCGCAAAAATTCTTCTCGAAGAGTCGTATGTGGATGACATCCTCTCGAGCGGAAGCAGCATACATCAGGCAATACAACGCAGGGATGATCTGATTACGTTACTAAAATGAGGGGGCTTTAATTTGAAGAAATGGGCATCTAACGAGCCAGAAGGGTTGACCGGTTTATCGAAGGATATGCTGGACAGTAAAGTGAGTCGTAGTTCTAAGGTAGAAGGAATTAAAGCTCTAGGCCTTCATAGGAGTTCAACAGAAGATACATTTTCATATTCGATGAAATCAATGTCAATCAATGCCAATCAATGTCACAAAGCGTCAAGTCCTAGGCACCATCGCTA
Source organism: Eumerus sabulonum (assembly GCA_951905685.1). Taxonomy (NCBI): domain Eukaryota; kingdom Metazoa; phylum Arthropoda; class Insecta; order Diptera; family Syrphidae; genus Eumerus; species Eumerus sabulonum. Next base: position 57,584,858 of record OX645064.1, on the reverse strand, counting down.
AGCTTTTCGATCCGTTGGGATGGCTTGCGCCCACTATAATATTAGGTAAGATATTCCTTCAGAAGTTGTGGTCAACAGGATTACATTGGGATGATCCATTGCCGGGGGAACTTCAGTCGGCAGTGACATTAATTTACGACCATCTCCGCTCAACGCACGCAATCAAACTTGATCGGTGGATAGGAACGGATGAGAATCATCTGGCGTGTGAGCTCCATGGATTCAGTGATGCGTCCAGTCTGGCTTACAGTGCTGTTGTGTATGCACGGATCACGCATGATGACGGCAATATTCAAGTGAGTCTTCTAATGGCAAAAACCAAAGTAGCTCCACTTAAGGTCACAAGCATTCCTCGCCTTGAGTTATGTGGTGCAGTGTTGTTGTCACGACTCATTAAGAAACTCAGAAAAATAAGTTTCTTCAAAAACGCACCGACGACCGCTTGGTCAGACTCCACTGTGAATTTAGCATGGATCCGAGGTGAGCCGAGCCAATGGAAAACGTTTGTGGCCAATCGCGTCGCAGAAATTCAGGATGTGGTTGACTGTTCACACTGGCGTTATGTGCCCACCGACGACAATCCCGCGGATTGCGCATCGAGAGGTCTGCTGCCGGAACAACTTGCATTGCACACCATTTGGTGGACCGGACCCTCTTGGTTGAAACAGAGATCAACGGAATGGCCCCCACCGCCCTTGCCAAATCCATCAAAACCGTGGTCAAACGAGTCAAATACCATTACCTCCCACATCACGTGTGGGTCTGAGAGGTGGTCCGTATTAACTAAGTACTCTTCGATTGGGAAGCTGGTACGGATAGTTGCTTATTGTAGGCGTTTTATTCTGAACTGCAAGCAGCCACTGTCCAAACGAAATCAGGGATATTTGAGACACAGCGAGTTAGTGCTAGCTGAATCGACTTGCATTAAATTAGATCAAGACTACGATTTTCTAGACGAGATTTCATCATTGAAGCGCAACAAACCAATAAGCAATCGAAACCCACTCATAAAACTTGCAGCTTGGGTAGATAAAGATGGTTTGTTAAGAGTTGGAGGCCGTCTTCAAGAAGCTCTCATTAATTTTGGTAAGAAACATCCATTCATCTTATCTAAAACAAGTTTTCTTTCTAGACTTGTGATTGCACGCGCACACATGATGACACTTCATGGAGGAGTCCAGACAACGCTTAGCTATACCCGTCAGCGTTTTTGGATTCTGGGTGGTCGAAACGAAGTACGAAAATACATTCAACGATGTATGATATGCCACCGCCAAAGTAGCAGCGCAGCTCATGGGAAATTTGCCAGCGCCCAGAGTGCAATCATGTCGCCCATTTCTCAAGTCTGGTGTTGACTATGCAGGGCCGATATCTATCCGCCAGAATATGGGACGAAGAATTATCCACACCAAGGGATACATCTGCGTTTTCGTCTGTCTTGCCACCAGGGCAATTCATTTGGAGCTGGCAACTGATATGTCGACAGCAGCATTTATTGCTGCTTACAAGCGTTTTACATCACGTCGAGGCGTATGCAGTGATTTATACAGTGATTGTGGATCAAATTTCATTGGAGCAGACCGGGAGCTCCGCAAGAGTTTGCTTCACTATAGTCAAGAGAATAATTCTGCCGGTACCGAGTTAGCTGGTATGGGTACAACATGGTACTTCATTCGACCAGGTTCATCGCACTTCGGCGGTATTTGGGAAGCTGCGGTTAAGTCAACAAAGCACCATTTGCGGAGAATTTTGCTGGATAGAGCGTTATCATATGAAGAATTAAGCACACTTTTATATCAAATCGAGGCGATATTGAACTCACGGCCACTCATGCCGTTACGAGATGATCCATTAGATCAAGATGTGCTGACACCGGCGCATTTTTTAATTGGACAACCACTAACGTCAATTCCAGAACCTGATCACTGCTCGAGTCCCCCCAACCTTATGAGCAGATGGCAATTAATTCAGCAACTGTTCCAACAGTTCTGGAGGAAATGGTCAACGGACTATCTACACCAGTTGCAGCAGCGGCCGAAGTGGGCTACTCGGTCATCATCTATACACCCCGGACAACTCGTTCTTTTCAAGGATGATCGGTTACCACCTACCAAATGGTCATTGGCTCGGGTAGAGGTATGCCATCCTGGACCTGACGGATTGATCAGAGTTGTTACTCTTAGAACATCTTCAGGGAGCTTTAAACATTCTATTGTAAAGATTTGCCCTTTGCCTTTAGATCAAGATAATAACAACATAACAAGTCTCGACAGCAACAATAAAGAACCATGACACAACAGGCCTATCTGGACTTAATCGTCGTTTGTACTCCGAGGTGGGCGGCATGTATCGTAATTTACCCTATGAAGTTACCATCATTTCTATAACTTATACTGTCATAGCTATAAGTACATACTTTCATATACACACTAAGTCATCATTACATATACAGTTCACTCTTTGCCATAACCACATTATATCTACTAACTAGTTAATACAGTAATCACTACATGAAATAAAGCCAGTTGTTCTTTGCCACTCAACAAATCGGGACGTTGTTTCTTTTGGCCTAATTCAGCTTTTTCAATTTAGTTTCATTTCGGTGCTAACTTACGCATACACGAACGTCGAGCTAGAACACTAAGAGACCAAAAAGGACACTGCTTTCGTGTAGTAGAGGAATACAACATGGTCCAGCACTTAAGTACTCTAATTGAAGTGGCAGAAAACTTAAAGAAGACAGGAATTGAATTGAATGGAATTCCAGATGAACGTTTTTTAATTAACTTGAGAAGAAAACTTAACCTTTAGCTAGAAAGAAAATTGAATTCAGTGACTGACGACACTGTCGAAATAAAGGTTGTTTTGCTTTTTTTATTAATATTTAAAAGAAATTATTTATAAGTTCAAATTATGTATGTATGTAAGTAACAATGTACGTACGTGTAATTCTAGTGATATATAGTAATAATAATTTAGAACATCGCTTAAACGACTACAGCGTGCAACACTAACCCACTTCAAAGTTGATTGTAACAAAACCGTTCCCTGTATCGCCAAAGTGTAGGAAATCATTCTTTGGACTTCAGACAAACAATTATTCAAAACCTGACAACACAAAACTAGAGCCACAGACAACTGTTAAAAAAATAAGAACTCGACCCATTTAATAACTGATATGTTAGTAAAACCAGGTATTGAGTGCTGATAGACTGATTGAAGACAAGATTTGAGTGTGAATAATACACGGGGTTGTTCGTCAGTCACTTTAACGCCCATATTCTGGCATACCTCAGTGATGCCTCATAAGTCACAACAACCTCACAAGAGTGTGGTGAGTCACAACTTGTGAGGTTTTCGTATTCTAACCAAAACCTCACAAGTTGTGAGCATCCGAGTAACTGTCAAAATTGTGATGTCCGATTGAGCAGCTCACAAGTCGATTACAAGACATAAGATGGCGGAAGAATTTTTGTTCTTGCTTCTTGTAAATGAAATAAACAAAAACGAGGAAAAAGGTAAAAATATATATTTATGTCTTGTTGGACAGTATACAAATTTATAAACATTTCCTTTGTTTTTTAGAATACAACATAGACGAATTTAAGGGAATTTGCGGGAAAGAAATAACCCATTTCAATGATAGCTGTTTCAGAATTTTTTTTCGTTTTGAAATCTTGCTTCAGATACTTGTTATTACTACCTTATAAAAAGTTATTTGCCATTATTTTTCCGTTTTCTTTTTTTTTTTTTTTTTTTTTTTTTTTGTTTTCTACTGACCGCTCGATTGATTGAAAGTGATAGCTGTCAAAAAAAGTAATTTTCATGCATGTTAATACGTTCCCACAGTGTGGTGACTATTATTCTGTGTTTTCTTGTGATGTGTTTGCCAGAATACCAAACAGCTGATTACTCACAAGAAACCTCACAAGAGAGACATCACAATTTTGGCATCACTGAGGTTTGTGAGTTGTGACCACATCACAGCCAGAATAGGGCTGTAAAAGAAATAATATTTATCATAATTTCTTCATTCTATACAAATCTTATTTTCTGTCAGTGAAGTCACCGACTTGTCAGACTTCGTATATTTACGTAGAAGGTGTTGGCTTGTTTACCAGACAGAAACTTAGTTGTTATCGGTGACAATGTCCTTAAAATAACACTGTTTCATACACGACCACCTAGTGGATAAATACTGAACGTTTTCTCGTTGAGGAATGGCTGAATGTAATACACTACCAAGAAAATTATCTGACAAGAAATTAAAGAATTGTCTGTAACGAAGCCAATTTGAATTATCAAATGACTAACTTTCTCCAATTAGGATATATTGCCAAAATAAAGTTAAGGCCTAAATCACAGACGATTCTCCAAATGCTTCATACAACCAATGTAAAGGTTGATTGCAGTTGTATAAATGTAGAATTTTGACAATTGAATGCTGGAAGACCTTCGAACCTGCATTACCTGCTGCCGCACAAAACAACACTACTCCAGTAATGAGTAAGGCGATAAAAATGTTGTCCGCCACAGATCTATTTTTTTCTTTTATTTACTACCATCACCCACGCTAAATTGGCAGTGTTATGAAAGAACATGTGAGCACTAAACTTATTCAAGTTAAAAAGACAACTAAACATCATTTTGACACAACCATTATCATTATTTGTAACGTTAAAGTTAGAAAGTAGAAACAACTAGTGAGCTACTTTGCACCATAAAGGCGAGTACGAGTCTTCACAATTAAGCACAGTCTTAATTTTTAAAAATATATTAACAATATGAAATCAAATTTAATATACTAGCAGGGAGAGTAAAAATCCTGTCAAAACATGGAGAATATCTACATCCGTGGAGGCAGCATACATATACCATCTTATAAACCATAATTGTTAATTTTTCACTTCTTTTCGTCATTTTTTGACGAAAGCGAACTATTTGTTCAAAACAAAACATTTTTAAGAGGTTGCCTAAGTATTTGGGTATCTAAGAATTGATTCCGATTAATTATGATATCCATATGTAAATTACAAGATGTTGGTCAGATTCCTTGCAATTTTATATTCTGCCATGTATTATCCAATGCTTCGATTATAATCTATTTTACAAAGAGGACCACACTACACAGAATTTAAAAAAAAGTATATATACCGTATTTTTCGGACTATAAGACACATCGGACGATAATGTTCATATTACTTTCGTTTGAACCATTGTTGTCACTCCGGACTGTAAGACGTACATACCTCAAAATTAGAAACGATTTAATGAAGTAAATGCTTTAATGTTACCTGGGGACCATAAGGCGCACTCAACATTTGAGTCCATTTTTCTATGTCAAAAAGTTCGTATTATAATCCGAAAAGTACGATACATATGTATCTATACATATTTTTACCTTTAGATAATTTTGGTATTTTAAATTATCATTTTGCAGATTTAACTTTGTTAATAAGTCAAATAGAAATAGTGGCAAGCTTTACTGTGTACTTTTAAAGAATGACACAATTAGGATCTTTTTTAATTAAGTTCAGATCGGAATTCTTTAGAATTTTTCTAATCCGGAATTGTGCCTCTCGTTTAATTTTTTTTTTTCATATAGGTATACATACATATGAATGTATCTCTATCTAATGTATAGTCTTTCCAAGTTTAAAATTGTATATTTTAAGCATATGATAGCTCTAAGTACGGTTTTAATTTTTTTCTCTTCGGTATTCATTCTCGTACCAGACCAGTTTTGGCAAATCAAAGTTTTCTTTATCTAATGTGCATGCCACATTACACAAAAGTATTGATCCGCTTACAATTACTATGTAATTATTAAATGAACTATATTAATAATAATAAAAGTACTATGTGTCTAATTGTTACTAAATACACTATACATATACTCGTTCACAGCAGTTATTTGATTCTATTGTATTTCGAAGTTCTCCTGAACTTGATATTTTTTCAAACTCACTCGTTTGCGACTATTCCTTGCAGCAGGTGTCAACCAAATAGAGAATTTAAACTTCATCATGAGCATAATTGCAAAAATCACTAGCAAATTACATGTTGATTTTCATGTCTCACGTCTTCGTGAAGACTCACTTTAAAAGAACGTGCAACATTTTCGGCTGATATCAGATACAAATAACACATACACACATAGCTAAAATACATGACATGGTGACCGAATGAACATTTTAACTTAGAGCTCTTGTTGTTTTGCACTTTGTCATTTTGTTATGTTTTTATCCTCATTCATATGTAAAATCGTGCGAAATTAAGTACGATACCAAACAAATATCTGGTCAACCAATTCACCAAGTAAACACTTTGCACGTTAATTGTATGAATATGTATGTATGTATGTACATACATTCTAATTCGGAACGACTAGAACCACATACAATTCGTCACCGAGAGACAAATTAAACATGTCGGCACTAAAACGTGTGTTTCAAACAAATTGCTCAACATGTTTAGATTAAGTATAGTTTTAGACGGTGGTCTCTAATGCAACATGATTGTAAACAATTTATACACTCCCGGTCTACGCATATGCATACACAATTGCAGCCAACGACTATTCGGAAGCGATTGTATACGTGAGCATTTGCCGGCAAATTAATTTCACCACAGTTGACGTGACCAGTGATGCCGTGGAGTAGAACTTAAAATAGTACAGTGAAGAAAATGATGGCATGTCACTACGGTCTGTTATCGTTTTCCCAAAGGTGAGTGATTTTATACATATGTGCGTGCGGACAGTGGTGTTTACATAAATATTACTTCTTATTATACGTAGTAGGTTAGGTACGTTCTGAAAGAGTTCTATGTACACACTTTTAGCACTAACATATATAACTGTTATTATTTTAATATTAAGTAAACACAATAGTTTCCTACTTCAGCTGTCCACATAAATAAAGCGGTTGAATAAATAGAAAATCGAAAAAACATGTGTAGAAATTATTAATGATAAACGTATTTATTTTTCCTAGACAACTGGGTCATGTCACTAGGTGGTGCATGATGTTTCTCTCAGAGCAATAAACTTCGAAATCCTTGGAGGTGAATGCAGGGCCTTTGTCAGATATCACCCGCTGCGGATTACCAAAGACCTGGGATTGTAATCGCAAGTGCTTTGGACGTCGTACTTTTCGCCGGGAAGATTAAACTTGCAAAAGTCATCAACGACCACAAAGAGATAGCGGTCGTTCTTTGCGGTGGAAGGCAGCGGTCCAAGGTGATCAAGATGATAAGTATGAAGTGGTCGATCAGCCTTGTAGACGGTATTAAGGAACGACTCCTTGCCGGCCTTTCTCGCAGCAATAACGCAGTGGATGCATCCACTGATGACATCAGCGACTTTCCGATCTAACTGTGGAATGCAATAATCTTCTATTATAATTTTAGACACCTTGCCCAGGCCAAAATATCCGTCCTCGTGCACCGTTCGGATGATCTGCTTTTGCATGGTCTTCGGAACATGCGCATAAGATCCGTCAATGAACCTGTACAGAGCATCACCTCTGACGATGTAGTTTTCATAAGACTCAGAGTCGGCCAGAATCTTCCGAATCGCAAAACTCGTCCTTTAGTTGCGCCTGTTTTATTGCCTTCAGGGAACCGTCCTCAACTGTTCGGTAGGTACGTAGGTAGGACCGTAGCCCTCCCAGAAGAACATACATAGCCCAGGGTGGCCCGTTGTGCAGCTACGAGGGAATTTAGCCCCCTTTTTGTGGAACCATTTTGTGCTTCTAAAGAAATTAAGACGATCAGATATCCCTACTTGCAGAACTTCGGTCAGATCGTTAAGGAAATAAGATCCCAAGTATTGTTTCCTGACTGTGCAAAATGCCGGGCAGGCGCAGAGAAGGTGATGAATGGATTCGACCTCCTCCTCGTCTAGACAGCTTCTGCAAAAATCATTCGGAATTATGCCTAGTTTATGCGCGTGACTGCCAATAAGGCAGTGTCCAGTGATAACACCGATGACTTTATAGATGTCAGTTCTTTTTAGGGAGATAATACTCCTAGTCCTGAGAGCACAGTGGCGCAGTGGGTAGTGTGTTGGCCTCTGACGCCGATGACACGGGATCGAATCCCGACACAGCCATGTCATCGAACGTGTTTTCACGGTGTTTCTCCTCAGCGGGGTTCTGACAAAACCCCCTGTAGTAAAATTGTCATGAAAAGCTTCTCGAACTTCGCCGTTCGGAACCGGCAATAAACTGTAGGTCTCTTTCACCTATGGGAAAATTAAATCACACACAACATGGGTGATTGAAAGAAGCTCGGCTCAGGTACTTCATGGACTGTAACGCCAACATACATACAATACTCCTAGTCCGTTGACTATCGAGCCGGGGCCAGATTTGCCTGGTGTTGAGGCAGGTTTGTCCCTGAGCCCATCTCCGGTTCGTCTCGCCCCTGGCGAGATTTGTAAGAAGTTTAATGGTTGCAAAGGGTATTCCCTCACAAGCCACGATTGATTGTAGCGTCGTTCCTTGTTTCGCGAGTGTGTCGGCTCTTTCATTTCCTGGAATGTCGCTGTGTCCCGGTACCCAGATAAGTTGTATGTTGAACTGATCGGAGATAGGCGACAGTCGACACTAGTTTTTGGACCCCAACGACTTTAAGGCTGCTTGACTACCCGTGAGAATGCGAATATCGGTGGTGGATATCACGTTCCACTTCAGCCAAGACAAGGCCTCTTCTATTGCCAACAGTTCCGCCTGGAAAACGCTGCAGTGATTTGGTAATTTTAGAGCTTTGTTCAGCTTAAGTTGTTTGCAGAATTCTCCACTACCCACCCCGTCTTTGGTTTTAGACCCGTTAGTGTAAAAATCTACGCAGTTTCTGCGGGGTTGAGTCCAGTTTTGTCTGTCCGGGTAGATCGTTGTAAAGGTTCTGACTGTGGTGGGTTCTGTGAGTTCTACGATTTCTGCCATAGTTGACCTGTTATTCAGGATGGAGGAGTGGCCAGTAACATAGCTCGTCCAGTTCGAGTTGGCTTTGAGTCTCATGGCCGATTGTGTGGCAATTTGCTTGCCGAAAATATCGAGTGGTGTAAGGTCGAGTATCATGTTAAGCGCAACCGTTGGGTGGACCTGAGGGCGCCGGTTATGCACATACACGCCAACCATTGTACCTTCTCGAATTGCTTGAGGTATGTTGTCTTGCCCAGTGCTGTCCACCAGACTGTCACTCCATACATTAGTATGGGTCTGACGACCGTAATGTAGAGCCATAGGGTGATCTTGAGGTTGAATCCCCATTGTTTCCCTAGGGCTTTCTTGCATGTGTAGAGAGCCATAGTTGCTTTTTTAGCTCTTTCGATTGTGTTGCTCTTCCAGGTTAATTTCCTATCTAGTATACTGCCATGGCAAAGGACTAACAAAGGCCTCGTAGGGGTAGCATCTATCCGACGGATGCTGACCTGCTAAAAAGCGAGAAGAGCCACCGCAGTCGAACATCTTGCGGCACTGTTAGTAAGTCCTATCCCCACCTCCTCGTGGTGCCATCTGGAGATTACCTATGGAAATTGCAGACGGGGAAGGGCGAATGGCGGGCCTCCTGGACCAAAAAACCGTTTTAGTCGGTTGGGCTACGGCCTAGTAAGCCGTAACCGTTAAAAAAAAAAAACACAAACTCCGAAACAACCACAAGCCTCCGATATAACGGACCGGCCTTATGTTGACGACCCTTGCAAAAAACGAAAAAAGGACAATAATCTTCGGCTTTGTACGTGGGACGTTAGGTCCCTAAACAGGCCACGTGCAGCCGAACAACTTGCGGACGCCCCAGACCGCTATAAAGCGGACATCACCGCCATCCAGGAAATGCGATGGAATGGACCGGATATAACGCGGATGAAAAACTGCGATATTTACTACGGCGACTGCTAAAGGGGGAGAGGGCAACGATTGTTTGGATGCGGATTTGTTGTTCGAGGTAGACTAAGGCAAAAAGTCCTAACCTTTCGGCATGTGAGCTAACGCCTCATAACAATCCGTATCAAGGCTAAATTTTTTAACATCAGCCTGATCTGCGTCTACGCCCCCACGGAAGACAAGGATGACTCCGCCAAAGATGAGTTTTACCATCTCCTAGACAGAACGTATGCCCACTGTCCCAGCTATGACATCAAAATTGTACTAGGAGACTTCAATGCTAAGCTGGGTAAGGAAAGCATCTTTAAACGAGTCATCGGCAAACATAGCCTACACGATACCACCTCCGATAACGGACACAGGCTGATTGATCTTGCTACGGGGCGAAATCTCCTTCTAGCCTTTACGCGCTTCCTGCATCTCGATATACACAGGCACCTGGCGGTCTTTTGATCAATCGACTACCAACCAGATTGATCACATCGCGATCGACGTCAGACACTCCTCCACTGTTCTTGCTGTTCGAACTTTCCGAGGGGCTAACATCGACTCGGACCACTGTCTTGTAGTAGCCAAAATGCGCTTACGGATATCACGAACGCAACGGAGTAGAGTATGAATACAAAGTTATGACGTCGGAAACTACTATCGCCAGAAACCGCTCGTGCTTTTACTGATCGCGTCTCCCTTAAGCTCTCCAATACACCTGAATCCTCCACACTATCAATAGAACAGCAGTGGAGCCTTTGCAAACAAGCCCTGAAAAGCTCTGCATCCAAAGTTTTGGGTTTCAAGGCTCCACCACGAAGAAACACCTGGTTCGATGACGAGTGCAGGAGGATTCATACAGCTAAGCAGGATGCATATAAGGCCTCGCTGCATGAAAGAACAAGAGCAGCTCGTAAGCTCTACGAGTTAAAAAGAAGGGAGGAGCATAAGCTTCTTAGAAGAAAGAAGAAAGAGGACGAGAAGCGAGCGATTGAGGATTTAGAGAGGTGTTACTGCAGGCGTGACGTTCAAAAGTTTAATCAACAGATAAAGCGAACATGCCAAGGTTATAAAGCCAGAACGGAAGCCTGCAGGGTTGAGAACGGACACTTAGTAGTAGAACCGCAGTCGATGCTGAGAATATGGAAAAACCACTTCTGCAGACTGTATAACGGCGATGTTAGTCAATATACCGCTGTCAGGCAGAATTATCCATTTCTAATCGACGGAGACCGCAGATAATTCTGTCCCCCTGACCTCGACGAAGTTAAGATTGCCATATCGAAGCTCAAGTCGAAAAAAGCTGCTGGCGCAGACGGACTGTCTGCTGAGCTCTTCAAGGCAGCTGGGGATGACCTGGTTGGGAGCATGCACCAGCTCATCCGTATGATATGGTTAGAGGAAAGCATGCCCGAGGAATGGAGTCTCAGCATCGTGTGCCCGATCCACAAGAAAGGAGACACCTCTGATTGCGCCAACTATAGAGGAATAAGTCTCCTTAACATCGCCTACAAAATCTTCTCTGCCGTTTTGTGTGAACGCCTGAAGCCTTTTGTAAATAAGCTGATAGGTCCTTATCAGTGCGGATCCAGGCCAGGGAAGTCCACCATCGACCAAATCTTCACACTACGGCAGATCCTGGAAAAAAACAATGAATTTTAAGTCGACACTCACCACCTATTTGTCGCCTTCAAAGCCGCATACGACAGCGTAATTAGAGACGAGCTGTACAACGCTATGTCTACCTTTGATATACCTGCTAAATTCGTCAGACTATGCAGGATGACTTTGGAGAATGCTCGCTGCTCCATCCGAATCGGTGAACACCTTACCTTACATCAATGAGGCGTTTGCGAGTATTGAGATGGAGGCTGCGAAAATTGGTTTGGCGGTAAACAAGGGCAAAACTGCTGTCATCAAAAAGGGACGCTCAACACAGACGTCTCGGCCAGAACGTTTGTATAGGCAGATATAAGTTCGAGGTAGTTAAGGACTTCGTCTACCTTGGCTCCGCAGTGACCTGGAACTACGACATCAGTTCCGAAATCAAACGCAGAATCACTCTTGCCAATCGCTGTTTCTTTGGGCTCAGGAGGCAACTGAGTAATAGAGCCCTCTCCCGAACGACAAAGTTGACCCTATATAAGACCCTTATCATCCCGGTCCTGTTGTACGGCGCAGAAGCATGGACACTATCAAAAGCGGATGAGGAGGCCCTTGGTCGGTTCGAGAGAAAGATTTTGCGCGAGATTTTTGGGCCTATAAATGCAGACGGAGGATGAAGGAGAAGATTCAACCACGAACTTTACGGGCTGTACAGCGACATGAGCCTAGTCAGGCGTCTACGGATTCAACGCCTAAGATGGTTGGGCCATGTAGAGCGAATGGACACCACAGCTCCAGCCCGGAGAGTCTTTGAATCCAACCCCGAGGGACGAAGAAGCAGAGGACGGCCGCACTTAAGATGGCGCACACAGGTGGAAGGGGACCTCAGCCAACTGGGTGTGCGGCACTAGAAAAGACTAGCGAAAGATCGTGCTAGATGAAGGGGCATGTTGATTGAGGTCCAGGTTCACCCCGAACTGTAGCGACAAATTAAAACAACAAAAGAGGGTTATATAAGGAAACTAAAAAATGGAAATTCTCAGGGTCAACAATTGTCAAATCAAATCTTAACAAAGCGTGTAAGAAACTAAAGAATGTTCTCAACGATTATGAAAATTACAATTTGCGGAAGTACCTTACCAATAAACTATGACAACCACAACCACACGCTCTGAAAAAGCTTAGATGTCACACGACCAACTACCCTACCATAGGAAGTTATATATTTTGGACGATGTTTTGCGATGACAGAGTTGAATCCCAGCCTCCTTCCTCATACACAAATACAGCACATGATATCTCCAGTGATTGGCAAGAGTAATTCTGCGCTTGATTTCGAAACTGGTATCGTTCCAGGTCACTGCGGAGCCGAGGAATATGAAGTCCTAAACTACCTCCAACCTATGTCTGCCAATATGCACGTTCTGGCCAAGACATCGGTGGTAACTGTCCTTTTTCGACAATAGCAGATATTTAGTCTTGCCCTCATTAACTGCCAAACCAATTTTTGCCGCCTCCATCTCAATACTCGCAAACGCCTCATTGACATCTCGCTGTGGTCGACCTATTCTGCCAATGTCGTCGGCGTATATAAGGAATTGTGAGGATTTGTAACAGATTGTGGCTCTCGTAATGGCCTGTGATTTTTGCACAATCATTTCTAATATGATGTTAAGAATATCACACGACAACGCATCGCCCTGTGTGAATCCTTTTTGACTTCGAAACTATCGGTCAGTTCTGCACCGATTCGGATGGAGCAGCGTGCTTTCTCCAGAGCCATCCTGCAAAGTCTGACGAGCTTAGCAGGAATGTTAAAAGCAAACATGTAGGATTACCCTGTAATCTAATTTACCACGAAGAGATGAAGGAAAAGACGAAGTGCAGGAATGAAGTAGAAGAGGAAGAAAAAGAAGACTCGTTCCCTTCTTCTTTTTCTACGACGAACACTCAACGAGGACGCTGGTTCAACGGCGTTTTAAAGAAGTAGCTTTTTTTTCGTTTTCCACTTTGTCAAGTACTCGGAATAAAACTTATTTTTAATTATTGAATATTTGTGACTTTGATCTAATCCCGAAATATTTTTCTACGGAATACGACAGCGTAATTAGAATCCACACTGATTAGATCTTATCAGCTTATTTAAGAACGGCTTCAGGTGTTCACACAAAACGGCAGCGAAGATCTTGTATGTGACAATAAGGAGACTTATTCCTCTGTAGTTGGCGCAGCCAAAGGGGCCTCCTTTTTTGTGGATCGGGCAAACAGTGCTGAGACTCCATTCCTCGGGCATGCTTTCCTCTGACCAGATCTTACAGATGAACCGGTGCTGTGAGTGAGGTAGCTAACACGTTACAAAACGTCGGAAAAAAAAGCAATTAAATTTCGCCTGTTCCTCAATCGCCGTGAAAGCTTCTACAACCTTACGCCGAGACCGCGCGATGACGACAATATCATACGCGTGTCCTAGCAGCTGGTCAGACTTGTAGAAGATAGTGCCTTGTGTAATTACTCTTAGTTCCTTTTCACCGAACTCATGGTTCCATCGACGGGGTTCAATAATTTTTGTCATGAATAACAAAAGAAAAAAAAAAACACAAAAAAAAAAATTAAGAAGTAGAACGACAAAATACTTACTGTTGCAAAAACTAATTTCTTATTTACCTTCGTATTTTTTTTATATCTGAGTGTGTTGGACTCTGACGCACGATGAGAGAGTGCGGATCCCGATAACACCAATGCCATTGAATATTTATTTCACGGCGTCCCTCCTCGGCAGGGTACTGACAAAACCCCCTGTAGTAAACTTGCCATGAAATAGATTCTCGACTCATGCCGTTCGGAATCGGCATTAAACTTTAAGTTCATGTCACCTGTCTGAAAAATAAATCACCCACAAAATAAGTGATTTAGAGATGCATGGCTTTGGTTCTTCATGGGCTGTAACGCCACCAAAGAAGAAGTGTTTCTATATCTCACCGACTTGCATGCGGTGGAATTTAACCTTACCTATTAATTAAAACCACCTTTTTAATTAAAGCATATTGTAGTTTTACATATATGTATTTATTGTTAAGTAAAATAACATAAACAGAGAAATAATGACTTAAAACTACAATATTAACAAAGTTATAACCTTTAGGATTTAATAGGTATATACATACCTATGTTTATACACACAATTTTCAATTCATGTTTTCATTTGTGGTCATTATTTTTCAGAAGTTTTTACAACTACACATTTATTTATAAAATATTACTTCACTAGAAAATATATTATTGCGTTGCATTAAGATTTGTTTGTTTTTGTTTCTTATTATACACAGAAATATTGATAAATAATGAAAAATATTTATATATTTTTGTTAACATCTTTCAAAACTAACTAAAAAAAATAAATAGTATTTATAAAAAATTAAACAAATTTAGTAAACATTTGATTGAATAACCAAGAAATTTGTTTTTCAAGTAATTGACTGGCTTATTAAATTTTTTTTATTCATATTTTGTTCAGTAAAAATTAAATCAAATCGTAGTTGAATTGGTACGAGCAAAAAGATCAAATGGCACAATTTTACTATATTAAATCTTGTTAGAAATTGTATTGTATAATAAGCAGTAATAAAGATTTTTAAATTAAAGTGTGGTCCTATCAGTAATGTATTTATTTTAAGAGAAACGTTAAACAGAATGCAGCAGAATGACACCCGAGATCAGACTAATAATTTAGAAGCAGTTTAGCAGAAGGCTGTTTCAAATAAAAAAAATAAGAAAACAAGTCGAAGTTATTAAAATGAATACTAAACTTTTTTGGTATTAATTTTATATTACATCACTTTCTTTAAATCGATTTAAATCTCACTACTACGAGCCCCACCGACATTGTGGGGCTCGTCTCTCCTGGACGCATATTTTTGTTTAAAACCCAGGAAAATAATCCTTACAGACAGATGAAAAGCTAGTACCATAAAGAATCTGTTAGATATTATAAACAAATATAACTGTTAGAGGACGGTACCCATGCTCGCTTTTGTGCCACGGTTTGTCGACTGGAAAAAGAAGCGACTGGCGAAGAACTTTTGATTGTTGCTTACCCAAAAGAAATGGATTTCGCTCTGCACAACACCATTTGCTTTATCGTATTATATTTTGTTGCCAATTAAGTTCAAAGGAGCTATGCACGCCACACATCGTGCTATGTACTCTTCTATAAGTCACACATCATCATCATGGACATCGTCAATACAGCATTAAGTAACATAATATCTTATACATTGTATTTAGAATATTTAGAATATAGTATGCTTACTCTGTTATTCTCACATTGCAAGATCATGGTCTTGAACGTGATCAACATAGTAGTATTAAGAAGCACAATATTTCATATATTGTATTCAGAACACTTCACTGCACAAATCATGCTTATTCTATTATTTCTCTATTGTACTCCCTCTAGCTCAAGATCTTTTAATAAATTTCATTACAAATTGGT
Source organism: Eumerus sabulonum (assembly GCA_951905685.1). Classification (NCBI taxonomy): domain Eukaryota; kingdom Metazoa; phylum Arthropoda; class Insecta; order Diptera; family Syrphidae; genus Eumerus; species Eumerus sabulonum. Next base: position 57,568,883 of record OX645064.1, on the reverse strand, counting down.
ACTTCAACGGGGGAAGAAATATCTCCTTAACAAGTAAGGTCAGAAGTGGGATATCGTATAAGCTTATAAAGATATTTGGAATTCACAAATTCTATGGAACATCTTCAAATATGTAGATTTCATATTTATATTTCCTGTGAGTTTCTGTAATCACTGAACCATATTTTATCATCTTGATTATACCTCAATTTCTGTTGTGTTAGTTCTTTAACGTAAATGCCAAACGAAATATTACAAGATATTTTCAACGAAAATAATTCGGAAGCAGATAGTGTCCCCGAAGAATTTCCAATCGCGTTTCGGATTAGTTTTATTAAATCTTTCGGCGGATCAAGGGACGAATTGTATGCATCCTTTTGGACTACATCCAAACACAGATTTCCAGTAAAGCTAAGGCCGCTTATATTAATAGAACATTCGAAACATGGACAAAGTATTTGTAACGAAGTAAAACGCGTTATTTTAATTAATAAATCAAACGGTTAAACCAGCCTAACGACTTGTACGACTTTTTTGGGTTCCGCTTAAGAAAAATCATTAACTCAGTAAGGATCAGCCTTCAAATTGATACACTTTTTCTATTGGTCTATAGCCACGGGTCCTTTAATACAGGCCGAAAGAATTAGTACGCTGAGAGCACAGTAGACTATTCTTATTCTGAAGTGGCTTAGTCCGACCTACCCATGAGAACATGTTCAGAGATACACTAAAAAAGTAAATCAATTGTGAATTGATTCGTGCCACAAGATGGTCGCCTACCATCTCAACGTAAGCTTTCAAAAGAGACAGACAGGAATCTTTCCTAGCCGGCCCCAAGAAAGTTTCGGGACGGTTGACAATTTCATCGGTTTTTCTTATCTATTGCAGCTGATCAGTGCTTATTAACTTGCGACATTCGAACGACCTGATAAGAAAGAGACGAAAACAAAAAAGTTATAAAATTATTGAAAGTGAGGGAGATGAAGATAAAGAAAAAAATTTGGTTGTTCCTGGGAACAACCAAAACACCTGAGCAAGCAATTTAATCTCTTTCGGCGACAGCAATAATCACCAATAAATGCATGTGGAGTATTGATTAGTTTTTAGTCTTAAGTTTAGTGGTTAGGATAAAGGTCAGGCAATCTGCCTGGGAAAAATGTTTTAAAAAAAAAAAAAATAAATAATATTTTCATTAACTGGCGCCCGAGCACCAGGGGCTCTTGAGTTAAACTGGTTGCGTTTTGCGTTTACATTATACTGCTAAAACACTAATCACAGCAAGTTAGCGATTACCAAGTTACTTACTTACAAACCAAGTGCGTGAACTGATTAAAATCTAACAAAGTGCGCGAACTGAGAAGTAGTGTTTGTGACTTTCGAAAATCGCGACAACCAAGCGCGATAGAAAATAAAAAGAAAGTTAAAAGTGGACAGCCACATCAAAGCAGTGCAACAGTGTTTGTGAAAGGGAAAAGGGGTCCTTAGTAGCCCCGTAAAACAAGGACAAAAAGGAGTCCAGAACCAGCAGTTCCCGGAACTCCACATCAAAATGAAAATAGAAGCTACAACGTTCATATTTCTGTAAGCCATATAAACATACAAATTTTTATATTTAAGAAAAAAAAATAAAACAAAAAAAACCATTGCAAACTTAAGCTCATTTAAATTCACTTCTATTTGAATTTATCTTAACAAATATCTAAAACAACTGTGTCCGAAATAACATAAATTTTAAGGACAAGAAAAATTACATCTACACATATTAAACCATCCTTAGAAAAATTATCAACACTGAATTACATATTTACTTGCCGTCATGTCCATATTACAGTAATTGAATAGACTAGATCGCTAAGTTGTCTCATTATCATTGCTACAATTAAATTTCAAATTTCGGTCATCCAAAAATTAAAAGAAGTATCAAACCGAAATAATTTAATCAGACCACCTCGTTTGCTTGCACCTCAGGAAGATGCAAATCCACCCCCTCAGTTTTCGCCTCAGTACCCAATCAATCTGACAATAACATGATAGAACTAATTAAAAAACTAGTGACAGAAACTTTACAAACACAAGGACGACAAATTTTCACCTCGATAATGAACCCAGCGTCCGATATTAATAACGACGTTGACCAAACCATCAATGTAACTAGTAATACGAATCTGTCTGACATGGACAAAATACCGGATGTTGTCAAAAGCCTCCGGGATTTTTCGGGGCAGTCTAAAGAGTTCAATTCGTGGAAAAAGAGTGTCGAGCGGATACTCAAGATCTACGATCACCTCAAGGGCACTCCCAAATATTACGGTATTCTCTCGGTTATACGGAATAAGATAACAGGCCATGCAGACATAGCCTTGGAATCTTATAACACTCCATTAAATTGGGAAAAGATATACAAGTGCCTAACTTTACATTACGCTGACAAGAGAGACTTAGGTACCCCAGAGTACCAGAGCATTACACTTGTGCTAAGAAAGCTAGAAGATGAATGTACCGGTCACAGCAGAGCTTCATGGCACAGCAGCCTCCGCCTTCCTACCTACCAAAGAAACCTAATGCAACCTATAGAAACTCTATACATCCTCGAATCCCACATGATTTACAAAGTCCCCAATACTTCAAAATTATAAGTATACCGCACCCCGATTACGCAGTATAGGGGTGATAGCGAATCTCCATGGATTCGCTTAGTCAACACATTTGATTTGTTCAGGTGCGAACGCGTTCCCACGATACCAGTGCATGGGAATCAAGTTTCATCGCACCGGATACATGCGCCGACCGACAACTGATGACACTGTGGATAGGACGACGGGACAGAGACTTCGAGTGGGAAATAATGTTAGTTGTAGAGTTAGTTCTAAGTAAGCAGCGGATCCGAACGATTCCAATTAATAAATCTTTATCCAAAAAACGCGAAGTTGTTTGTCTTGATAAAAGTTAGTAAGTCGAACAGTTGGGGAGAAGCCCTGCTTCTCCGCTCGCGATTTTTTTAGGATCCCCTTCAGGGAATCCTTTAACTGGCGCCCGAGCAGGGACCGACTAAATAAAACCCTATCCTTCCTTTTGGCGATAATTGCTCGAGCCAGAACGCTCCAACCAAGGAGCATGAAAATCCTGTATCCATGAGAACACAGCGATAGATCAGGCCTGTGCAAGACTTCCGTCGTTCCCATGAGAACACGTCGGAGATCGCAAAAGATTAATCGATAGAGGTTGTGAAGTAAATCATGCCGCGAGTGGGTCACCAGCAATGATCAACGTTGGTGACTAAAAGGGACTAACACGATCCTGCCTTAGTCGGTTCCATCAATTTAAGCGATCTTACTTATTTCCTTTTTCTTTTTGTTTTCCTTTTCCGCAAACCCGCAGGGGAAAAAAAAAACAAACAAAAATCGAACACTTTCAGCAAATATGAAAAACCTAAGTAATTTCCTTTTCTTTTTTAATTTAACCTAAAAGAAGATGTGTAATGGATGCGATAACCAAGTCCCTTACCGAATTAAGGGGGGCTGTGAACGCTATATTGGCTCGGGTTAAGGGGATTGAAAGTCGCCTTAAGGTTCTTGAGGACGATCAGAGCTCCGGGGTCTAACGACCAGTGAACCGGTGGAACTGTGTCCACCGCAGAACGAGTCCGATCTCAAGGAAATAAGCCGACTCCCAGACTGTGTGAAGGAGCTGCAAGTTTTCAATGGAAACCCAACACAATATGTATCTTGGGTTCATGTTGTGGAGGGGATTCTAAACGACCTCCAAATAGTGAAGTCCAAACCATTATACAGACCTATCCTCCAGCACATTTGGCAGAAGATAAGAGGACCCGCCGATGCCGCGTTAATCTCCTATAACATTTTTGACAACGACTGGTGCGAAATTAAGCAATGCTTCTCTCTTCATTACGCCGATAAGAGAGACATGCGTACACTGGAGCATCAGCTTAGTCAATTGTCCCAGAAAGGCTCCGAGCTAGACGAGTTATATGCTGCAGTTAATCATCAGCTCTCCCTCATGATTAATAAAATTAAAACTGAGTCCTTTACCCAGGAGACTGTAACCGCTCTGGTGGAGTCTTACAGGAATCAGGCTTTGGATGTATTTATCCGAGGCCTCAACGGCGAGCTGTCCCGAATGTTAATCATTCAAAAGCCGAGGATGCTGCCAGAAGCTTATTCGGCTTGCCTTGAGATACAGAATCTCAATTACCGTAGCCATAGTATTCACAACTCTACTACGCCAAATACGATTACCGCTCCGATTAATCAGTCCTTTAGACCTTTGGGCAGGCCACCATTACCCCCAAAAAATTCTCTTATCAACACCCAAATAGGTTTGAACAGCAGGTGCGTGATGTCCCTCCTCGTGATGGTTGTATATCACCGAAGCCTTCAGCACCAAAGCCACCAGAAAAGATGGACGTAGATCGTTCCGTGCAGTCGCGTCATGTGAATTATATGAACCGACCGCAGGGAAACCACCCGTTCAAGAGACGAGCTAGATCGGATAATTATATACGCTGGAGGTGTATGAGGACACCGCATAGGATGCTGTTGAAGAAGAGGTAAATTTTATGACAGGGGCCTGTCCAGCGTACCATATATAGAGTACGTAACAAAGGATGGGCAGAAATTGAAGTTCCTCGTTGATTCCGGTGCTAACAAGAATTCCATCAGCCCATCCATACAAAAGAACGCCACGACCCTCCCGAAACGATTCTTCGTGCGCTCTGCCGCCGGTAGAATAGAAATTACTAAATGTGTTCAGGGAAGATTTTTCGAGAAGGTTGGAAATGATACGCTTCTCACATTCTATGTCTTACCAGGTCTCGAATCTTTTGACGGTATCATTGGGGATGATACGTTGAAGGAACTAGAGGCTATAATAGATCGAAAAAAGAACGTCTTGAAGTTGAGCCCAGCCATCGAAATACCACTTCAGGAAAAATTGTCTGCTCAAGTGAACATAGCAATGAATGAAGATCTACCCCAGGACATTAAAAATGGGTTACAGTAGCGGATAGAAAAGTATAGCGCACTCTTCGGACCAATCGATACAAGGGAGCTCATTGATACAATCGTGCAAGCGGAAATAAGAACTAGTACCGATGAGCCTATATACACGGAGAGTTAACCGTACCCAGCTTGTCTTAGAGAGGTGGTGGAGCAAGAAATAGGGAAACTTTTAGAGGAAGGGATTGTTCGACCATCGAAAAGTCCCTACAACTCTCCCATTTGAGTCGTTCCTAAGAAACCAAAACCAAATGGTGAGAAACAATATCGGATGGTAGTTGATTATAAGCGATTAAATACAGTAACGATTTCTGACACTTATCCCATTCCGGACATAACTACCACTCTCGCCAGTCTCGGCGAGGCAACTTATTTTACCACTCTTGACCTCACCTCTGGGTTTCATCAGATCCCGATGAAACCGTCAGATGTTCCCAAAACGGCCTTCTCTACCATGAACGGCAAATATGAATTTCTGAGGTTACATTTCGGTCTAAAGAACGCCCCGTTAATCTTCCAACGAATGATAGACGACGTTCTGAAACCCTATATTGGCAAGTTATGCTACGTCTATATTGACGACATAATCGTCTTTGGTGACAGCCCACAAAACCATCCCAGGAATCTAGATACGATTCTGGCTCGGTTGCGAGAGGCCAAACTGAAAGTTAACTTGGAAAAAACCCAATTTAGGAAAACCCAAGTGGAATTTCTTGGGTATAAAACCCGGGGGTCGTCTTGCCCCCAGAAAATCTAAAAGCCTTAAAATCTTTCCTAGGCCTGACCTCCTATTACAGGAAGTTCATTCGCGACTATGCAAAAATCGCGAAACCCCTAACCAACCTAACGCGGGGCACAAATGCGCAGATAAAAGCTAATGAATCAAAACGCGTATCCATAAAACTCGATGCGGAAGCCATGAAAGCGTTCAATGACCTTGATTACAGTGCTTTTACTGTAATTATGTGATAGGCAACGGTTCTGTACCGTTACTATCAGTGATATTCCAGTTCAAGACTAGAACACCAAAATAATTGAAAGAAAAGACGTTTGTTTAGCGCAACCAATTTTTCTCTGGCTGATCAATATTTATTGGCCATTATTTATATAAATATTTTGCTTACACTAGCATGACATACATATTCAAAACAATAAATACAAAACAAAGGTGCATGTACTGCAAGTTAACACGATCGGCTATCCACCTGCCGATGAAATTAGATGCGCGCGTCGCAGGTTGTGTGGGAACGCGAAATTGCATTCTATGCATTTCATACACGCGCATCCGGTATACGGCATATCTGCGTTGGGTCTGCGTGGGAACTGCAATTCGGCAGTTTAGTTGTAAGTAGTGAAATGTATTGTCAGAATAGAATTACGGCAGTCTGATTTTGATTGTGAAAGAGGACGGATGTCCTATCTGTGGAATAAACGTTGTTGTAACGATATATACATAATTGTCTTTTAATCGAGCCTGTGGTTGGCTCGGAAAACATTTTTTTTAATCAATCCGGAATTAAATGTTTTAACTGGCGCCCGAGCAGGGACCGCCCGCGTCGCGAGTGCCAAATAACAAAAGTTCAGAAACAAAAAATAACTAAAACAAAAAATTGAAAAATCATGAACAGTAGTGAAAGTGAATAACATCAAAAATCACTAAACAACAGTGAAAGCGAATAACCGAATAACATCAAAAATCGTGAATCAATAGTGAAAGTGAATAACACTAAACTGTCAGAAGCAAATAGTGGAAAATCAAGGCTGAAAAATCTGAGAAGACCCCTGTTAAAATAAGTTGAGAAACGAAAAGCAAAAAGGAACCAGAGCTGAAGAAGCAGGAAGCAGAGCAGAGGAACATTCCCGATGAAGAAAAGCACCAAGGCGATGTTGGGCTGGTCCATCACTACACTACTGTAAGATAGAATAAGATTATATAATTTAAAAATTAAGATTGAGTGGTCAGAAAATTGTAGGGTAGATTAACTCATGCTCAGGTGTAGTCTCCCATGAAAAAAGGGGTCGGTTTGCTGCAAAAAAAAAAAAAAACAGAAAAAGCCATTGCCGGTGGTGTTGACCTTCGCACCTTAGTAGGTCGTCTGCAATTATAAACGCTTACGACTAAAACGGAAACCTGCGAACCTTCCAAACCGGAGCAACTACCCCGAAAATTTAAGGGAGCTCTCAGCGAGCATCTAGGGACTAGATACTGGCCCTATTAACAAAAAATAGGAAAAGAAAAAAAAACAACGAAAAACAAATTGATAATTGAAATTCAAGGGTAAATCCCACACACAAAAATTATATTAATGAAGCGAGTAATGATACAAATTTGATACCAATTTAGAGTAAATAAAAAAGGAGTAAAAGTAAATAAAAATAAAAACTGAAATAAAAAAAAAAAAAAAGAAAAGCCGAAGCTCGAACATAAGCATCTCCTTAAGATTATATACCACAGATTAATTCAAAAAAGTATATACATATATACAGGTTCAGACTGACCACTTGCCTCGTTGAACGATTGGTTGGCTCATCAATTTATTATCTTTCACTAGCATATCCTTTCCGGCAACTTCCCTGTTCCCTTGTCGTTGTATCTAAGCTGTAATCTTGTTAGGTCGCTAGTTTCACTTCAGTATTTTTAAATGGACGAGTTAACAAATTCGGTGACCCAGCTAACCGGTGCAATTAACACCGTGTTGGAGCGGCTGAGGGGGATAGAAGGTCGTCTCACGCAGATCGAGCTCTGCAATCCGAAGCAAGCGATTCAATCATTGAACGAACGCTTAGCTACCCTTCAGGAACGTATCCATACTGCATCAACTGATCCACAATCCGAACATTTGGAACCACTCTGTGGACCAAGTTCCGAACAAGACCTTCGGGACATTTCAAAACTCCCTGACTCCGTCAAGGAATTGCAAGTTTTCGAAGGAAACCCGGTACAGTACGTCTCTTGGGTACACAGTGTGGAGACGGTGCTCAAGGACTACGAAATCGTCCGCAACAAACCGATTTACCGGGCAATCTTGCAACACATTAGGCAGAAGATTCGCGGCAAAGCGGACTCCGCGCTTGTGTCGTACAACATCTTCGACAGCGAATGGGTGGAAATTAAAAGAGTCCTCTCTCTGCACTATGCGGACAAAAGGGACATTCGGACCCTCGAGCACCAACTGAACCAGTTAACGCAGGGAAACTCGAGGTTGGATGATTTTTACGCCACCGTCAACCACCAGTTTTCCCTTATTATCAACAAAATAAGAGCAGAAACCTACTCGACGGACACGATTGAGGCCCTTATAGAAACCTACAGAAATCGGGCATTAGACGTCTTTGTAAGAGGATTGAACGGAGATCTTTCGAAACTTCTGGTAATACAGAAACCCAAAACGTTGCCGGAGGCATACAGTGCTTGCATTGAAATGCAAAATTTAAACTTCAGGAGTCATACGGTACATGTGCAGGCTCCTAACACCATAACATCTCCCATAGGGTACAACTTTAGGAATGACAGAGGACAACCACAAACGAGACCATTTAGTGGAAGGGGCTACCCCGCACATCGGCCGAACACATCTTGGAGTTCGGGTTATCAACGACAATACCCTCCTCCACGGCCGACTGCTCCGAAACCCCCTGTCAAGATGGAGGTAGACCGATCTGAGCAATCGAAGCATGTCAACTACATGAATCGGCCCGCTAATGCGTTTAAACGCGAATCCAACTCAGATAATTACCCCCGAAAGCAGCAGCGGCTCTTCAATATGGTGACAGGCCCCGAAGTGAGTTCAGAGGAGTCTGAATCCCATAAAACGACAGAAACTGAAAATTTTATGACAGCCGCCTCGTTTCCAGCGTACCATACATAGAGTATGTTACGCGGGACGGGAAAATGCTTAACTTCCTCGTGGATACCGGTGCTAATAAAAACTTTATTAAAACCCATTTAGCACCGAGTCCAAATCCCGTCCAAATCCCATTTTTCGTCAATAGCCCGGCTGGTAAGGTCCAAATTAAAAGCAAAATAACTGGTCGATTTTTCTCTCCTCTTGGTTTCGATATGGATGTGACCTTTTTCGTTCTTCCGAGTCTGGAGTCGTTCGATGGTATAATTGGTGACGACACATTGAAGCAGTTGAAGGCGAAAATAGATAGAGAAAAAAATGAACTTGTGTTAGGATCAGATGTCGTAATCCCCTTGAAGAATAAAGTAGCCGACTTCGTCAACCACTTAATCATCCCAAACAATAATGTTACCAAGGAAACCAAATCCCAACTAGATTCTGTCTGTAGGCGATTTCGTAGCCTGTTTGGTCCGGTAGGAAATGACAAAATAAAAACCAACGTAAGGGCCGAAATCCGCACGACCACTAGTGAACCAATCTATACAAAGAGTTACCCATATCCGGCCTGTATGAGAGAAGAGGTCGAAAGGCAAGTCAAGGAACTACTTTCCGAAAATATCATCCGACCCTCCAATAGTCCATATAACTCCCCAATCTGGGTCGTTCCAAAAAAACCGAAGCCCAACGGGGAGAAACAATACAGAATGGTTATCGACTTCAAACGACTGAATGCTGTAACTATCCCAGACACCTATCCCATCCCTGACATTAATAGCACACTCGCGAGCCTCGGAGATGCACGATTCTTTACAACGCTCGATCTGACGTCGGGATTTCATCAAATCCTGATGAAAGAAGGTGACATCCCGAAGACAGCATTTTCTACCATGAATGGTAAGTACGAGTACTTGAGGCTTCCCTTCGGTTTGAAAAACGCTCCGGCCATTTTCCAGCGTATGATAGACGATGTCCTTAAGGAGTTGATCGGCAAGGTTTGTTACGTTTATATAGACGATATCATTATCTTCAGCAAAACCGAAGCCGATCACCTGAAGGACATAGAAACCGTCTTTTCTAAAATTCACGAAGCTGGACTTAAAATTAATCTCGAGAAAACACACTTCCTGGCTACCAGCGTTGAGTTTCTGGGTTACTTGGTTACCCCGGATGGAATTCTTCCCGACCCCAAGAAAGTCAAAGCCATTGAAGCGATACTTCCCCCTAAAACTCTTAAGGAATTAAAAAGCTTCCTCGGCTTGACGTCCTACTATAGAAGGTTTATCAAAGACTATGCCAAAATCGCAAAGCCGCTAACAAACATGACTCGTGGGGATCTTTCGCAGGTAAGCGCTCACCAATCCAAGAATGTTCCAATAACACTCGACGATGCGGCGCTTAAGGCATTCATGAACCTGAAAGAACTGCTCACATCGGCGGAGGTACTCGCATTTCCCGACTTTAATTTGCCCTTTAACCTGACTACTGACGCATCTGACTATGCTATAGGCGCTGTCCTATCACAAGGCGAATATGGCAAGGACAGACCGATTGCGTATATCTCCCGCTCATTAAACCGAACCGAGGAAAACTACGCAACGAACGAGAAGGAACTCCGTGCAATTGTGTGGGCTCTCGATAATTTAAGGAATTACCTTTACGGAGCCAAGAAGATCAAAATTTACACTGACCACCAGCCCTTGACCTTCACGCTCAGTAATAGAAATTATAACGCGAAGCTCAAGCGCTGGAAGTCAAGAATCGAAGAGTACAACTACGAGTTGATTTACACTCCTGGTAAATCAAACTTAGTGGCAGACGCTCTATCGCGGCTCAAGACAGACGTCCATCACCTGTCTAGTTCCATCAACGCTCCAACCGCGGGAAATAGCGGAGGTTCCCGCACTATGACCACTAGCACACGTTCGGCGACCGACACTGCAAGTGAGGGCAGAAGTTCGAGGTCAGGCTCACATACGGGTACCGCCGAAGAAGGCCTGCGGGAAAAGTCTGTCGATGATGAGGAAACTATGACCATGCATAGCGCCGAGCAAGATGCCTCCGATCTAATACCACACGTGGAGGCGCCTATAAATGTCTTTAGGAACCAAATCATTATCAGGATCGGAATGGACCTTCGCGCCCATGAAGAACCCCATCCCGGTTATCACCGCTATTACATCTCTTGTGCAACATTGGATGCAGAAAAGCTTAAGGAACTCTTAAAGGAATACCTGAATCCAAACGTGGTAAATGGGATTAAAATTCCGGAGAATCATCTTAATATGCTTCAAAATGTGTACTTAGAGAGTTTCGCGAAATATAAAGTGCGAGTGACGCAAAGAGTAGTGGAAGATGTAGCTAACGAAGAACGTAGGGCCACGATTATCGAGAAAGAACACCGAAGAGCCCACAGAGCTGCTAAGGAAAACAAGGAGCAGATACTCGAGAACTTCTACTTTCCGCAAATGATGTCCCGGGTTAAGGCCTTTGCAGCCTCATGCAACATCTGCAACGCCAACAAATACGATAGACACCCTCCGAAACCAGAATTACAGCCAACACCTCCTCCTCAGTATCCATGCCAGATCCTGCACATGGACATAATGGAGATTCAAAACGAAAAGTTCCTGACTGTAATGGATAAATTCTCTAAGTTTTGCAAGTTTTTCCATTTGAAAGAGAAATCAGCCATATACCTAAGATCAAAGCTTGTAAGAGTCCTACATTATTTTACAGTACCAGAAATCTTAGTCACTGATAATGAAAGAAGCTTTCTCAGCCCAATCGTGATAAATCTCGTTAGGAATTTAGGTGTGAAATTATATCTTACACCATCCCAGAGAAGTGAAGTCAATGGGCAGATCGAGATAATTCACTCCACAATTCTGGAAATTTATAGGTGTGTTAGGGCGGAAAATTCTCAACTTAATGTAAAGGATCTAGTACACGTAGCAGTCGATAAATATAATAATACGATTCATTCGGTAATAAAGCGAAAGCCTGTAGATATTTTTTTCAATAGGTCTCAGAGAATTAACTATCAGAACCTTCTTAACATCCGTTCCAAAATCAATAAAGATCTTAGGGGTATAATCAAGCGGAATATGGAAGCGCGGAATATTAGGCAGAACTTGAGAAGGAATACGCCGAAAGGATACTGCGAAGGTGATATCGTTTATGTGGCTGTAAGGGGTATAAAGGGAAAAAGTAAACCCTTGTACCGGAGAGAAGTCGTGGCCAAAGATAACCGAGTCACGATAACGACGGCAAGTGGGAAGAGAATTCACAAGGCCCACATTAAAAATTTAAAGATGAAAAGAAACGAAACAAATATATAAAAAAAAAAAAAAAAAAAAAAAAAAAGAATATATATACCTATATACCTACCTACAAATATACATATACTTAGCACAAGATTTATATATACCTATATACCTACCTACAAATATACATATACTTAGCACAAGATTTATATATACCTATATACCTACCTACAAATATACATATACTTAGCACAAGATTGTATGATATTTTTCGTAATATTTTTCAGAGTAATCATAGAGTTATAGATTGTGAATTAAATTAGTAAACTAATAAATGTCTAATTATATCCTGCCATTTACAGACTAATTCTATTGACTCCTACGCAGACCCTTCATATATTTGCTTACAAATCCCCTATCGTGACAATTAGAGAGGGGAATGCCTGGGTGACAAATGGGTATTTTAAATTAGTTCATGTCATCGACCTACATAACTATAGCGCTCTTTTGAACGATACCAAGCAATCAGTGCATAGTATCGTAAAGAATGAGGGGACACGCCTCGTTCTGAACTATCATTTAAATCAGATCGAGGACCGTATTGGCGAACTAAAGATCTCGAAGGCGAGAAGAGCTAGATCTATTAATTGGCTCGGAACCGCTTGGAAATGGTTGGCGGGCTCTCCCGACGCAACTGACTGGGACAATCTATTGGACACACAAACGACATTATTCCAGAACAATAACGAACAGTATAGAATTAACAAAAGGTTATTCGACAAGACTAGAGAAGTAACGGGCCGACTGAACGAAATACTGGACCGCTACAATAACGCCGTACAAAAAGAAGAAACGGACAGACTAAGCTATGATTTACTGAACAAGATATACATACTAAAAGACGAGGTAAACGAAATAGTCAGGGCTTGCCAACTAGCTAAGAATGGTATCGTAAATAGTAATCTCCTCGATCCCGAGGAAATTAATAATTTAATGAACGAACTGGAAATTCTCCCTTATCAAAATATGATAGAGGCGGTGGAATATGCCCATCCTTCGGTATACAGCAATGGAACTCTTTTATTATATGTCCTTTCCATACCTAAGGTCGACCCTAGAGTATATCATTTAATAACCGCTTACGCTACAATCCATGAGGGAAAGCAAGTCGACCTAGATTTCAAGAAACTCCTCATTAGCCACGACAGTATTTACGGACTGACTGACGACTGTTTAGCTATCAGCAACGCTTCGGTGTGCAAGGAGGATGCCCTGGAAAGGGTACTCGAAGGCTCATGCCTGAGTAGACTACTCAGAGGTGGTAACGCACATTGTAACTATCAGGCAAACAATAGAGAAGTTGTCGAGCTGATCGGGGATAACACCATTTTTATTACTAACTTTAATGGCAGCCTCCTAAATAAAAATTCTTCCATTCACTTAGAGGGCAGTTATCTAATCCAGCTAGACGACGAAGCAGTCAGCATCAGGAATAGAACCTACCGCAGTGGGACCACTACTATTCCACAGGCGCTTCCTCCAGTTCTCGTCAACGTCACAAGCAAACGAGTCAAGCCCAGCTTGGAATTGGTCCATGCCCTCAGCGAGGGGAACATAGAACATATTAGAATTTTGAAAAAGAATTTTAAATCATCCCTTCTTACAGAGTTGTTCGTGATTATCATCATAGCAGTTGCCATTCTTCTAATAGCAAGCAAAATCTATGGCGGGATAAATGTTCCACAACTTCGCATACCTCTCAATCCAAGACCTACCCCACGTTCCAAGCAAGAGCCACCTAGAGAAGTCAATGACACCAGCCAAAGGGCGAGCTGCCCTGGATGTTCATCAGGTGATCTGCGGGACGCAGATATTTGAAGGGGCGGCAGTTAACACGATCGGCTATCCACCTGCCGATGAAATTAGATGCGCGCGTCGCAGGTTGTGTGGGAACGCGAAATTGCATTCTATGCATTTCATACACGCGCATCCGGTATACGGCATATCTGCGTTGGGTCTGCGTGGGAACTGCAATTCGGCAGTTTAGTTGTAAGTAGTGAAATGTATTGTCAGAATAGAATTACGGCAGTCTGATTTTGATTGTGAAAGAGGACGGATGTCCTATCTGTGGAATAAACGTTGTTGTAACGATATATACATAATTGTCTTTTAATCGAGCCTGTGGTTGGCTCGGAAAACATTTTTTTTAATCAATCCGGAATTAAATGTTTTAACTTGCATATTGTTTATTATGCAATTATTATAAAAGAAAACGGAAACAAGGTGTTATGTTGCAAGTTGGAGCAAGTTCAATGTCAACATGCAAACATTGCGTATAAGCGAAACAGACAAATAAAGCAAAATAGAACGTAAGGTGTTGTGTTGCGAGTTGAACTGAGTTCAATGTCATATGGCGTATTCAACATCCTGCCCCCCATTGAACTTCGTTCAATTGTTCTGTTGATGGGTGATCGTTTGATTTGAATGCTGAGGCTCTCTCCTTGGCAATGGAATAGGGTATTTAGTTCGTTGACAGCTGGAGGTTCGGAATTTCCAAATTAAGAATATTATAACTGCACCCACTAAGAGTAATCCAGAAGAGCTGAGTATGGTATGGCGAATATTACTCTGATGAAATTGATTTGGCAATTCCATACGTTGAGAGGCGATTTGTTCACGTAGATCTTGTAATTGCCGTTGATAGGTGCTGGTGTTGATGTGTTGTATGTCAAATTGGATTGAAGGTGTGAGATCCAAGCTAGTGACATTTATGTCTCGGCTAAGTCTGGTAAATGATATCTGAATTCTGTTCGAGTAGACTTGATTGCTCCTTATTGTTATATGACCTTGTTTCACGGTGCAATCTGGTTGCAATGTCAAAATGCCGCTTCCCTCAATTGTGATTAAAGAAGTATGACGACTACAGACTGTATTGAGTAATGTTTCTCTGGTGACTGCGTAAATCCATTGATTTGTGTATGGAATTCTTGTCCATGTTGATTCTGATTCTATTACTCTTAGCTTACATGTTGACGGCAGTGAGACCTTATTGAGTAGGTTCAATTCGCATATGCTGATGTTCGCTCCGGCTCGATATATAGGAACTAACTGGGGACATAAATGACGTCCTTCTTCTAAGGTGTTGCATGTAGAAAACTCTTGTTCAGATAATGGATAGTATTGGTCATGATGAGCATTTACTGCAAGATAAACTGATGAGGTGATTATAGTTATTAATCTATTGTTGACAACTGCTGGAACTGGAACTATTTTAAAAATTGAATATTCGTCTAAACCGAGCAAAGGTAACTCAATCTTGAAGATCACATGAGTAGCCGTGACTTGACCTTTTGTTGACATTACCCTGTAGAGTTGCAAGATGTTTTGTGGTTCAACTGGAAGTCTGATATCTGGGGCTAAATGGTTTTTAATGTTGATGATTTCGTGTTTTAATTGCTGAGGTGAAATTAGCAGATGATTGATTCTTCCTTGGTAGGTGTCTGACAGAACATTGTATATCGATGCTTGAGAATGTTGAATGTTGGCTATTATTAATAAGGTGTATGTTGACCAGGATGAAAATAATTGTTGAGGCTTGATCTGATACATCTCTCCAGTTACGTTATTTATTCCATTCGTTATTTCCTTCAAATGTGTTTCAAGTGTATTGTGTCTTTTGTGCATTTCTGCTTGGTTTTGCCTCATGATGTTCATTGTGGAGTCCAGGAAAGAAGTTTGGTTCCTTATTAGTCTTATAAGATACTCTTCATTTGTATGTATCTTCCCGATATTTACAGACATGTTTTCAGCATACCGGGAATCAAGAACTCCAAATAGTGAGTTGGCAATATTGCCAACAAAATCCAATGCTCCTCTTCTAGTCCTGAAGGTTTTTCGTGTGAGTCCTAGTAGTATATTTCCTTCTCGAATTTCTTCCCTGACGAATTGAATTTGTAGTACAACATGTGCACAAAGGTCCCTTGATATGATTTGATTGCAGAGATGGTCTAGTATTTTTATACTGTTTTCCAAAGTCTCAAACTCCTTCCTGAATAGCTTAAGATCGTAGTAGACAACTAAATCCCATTTGTTATGTACTAAGTTGACGGTTCCTAATTTTTCAAAATGAATTCCGGGTCGAGACTCAAATTTTGTGACTTCAATTTCGCTTGCGAGGATCAATGGCAGCAAGGCGCTGGTGAGAAATATTGTAAGAAGAATGGACCCAAGCGTAAATTGCTTACTTCGCTTGTTAGGTGGCGGATCATCTATGGGTTCTTCATTCACTAAGTTATCTTCTTCTAGCATTCTCTCCTCCTCTTGATTAGGTTGGGATGAATATTCGGTTGGTAATGGTGCTAATCGTGTTATAGCACGACGAACGACACCAGAAGCAGTTTGTATATCAGCTACTCTGACTAATCCGTCAGATCCCTTAATAGTATTAATTATACGACCCAATGGCCATTTAAGACTTGGTCGATTGTCTTCCTTGATAATAACCATCAACCCTGGCTCAACGTTCTGACATTTTTCCCTCCATCTGTATCTATGTTGTAATTGGCTCAAATATTCGTTGGACCAACGTTGCCAAAAATTATCTCTAAGGGACGAGACGCGTTTCCATCTCGCAAGAAGTGTAGAAGTTTCCGGTTTTGCAGATTGATCAATATTGCTAGTGAGGGCGTCGCCGATTAGAAAATGACCTGGTGTAAGAGCATTAAAGTCATTAGGGGAAGATGACATAGGCGTTAGTGGTCTTGAATTCAATATTGCTTCCACCTCAATGACTGCTGTTTCGAGTTCTTCATATGTTAGCGAAGCAGATGCCAAAATGTGTTGTAGTAGGTGTTTGGCTGATTTGACAGCTGCCTCCCATAACCCTCCGAAGTGTGGTGACCGGGGTGGAATAAAATTAAAATTGCATCCATTATTTGTGCACACGGCTGTTATCCGTTCTTGATCCTTGTCTGAATTTATAAATTGTCTTAATTCCGTCAATTGGTTTCTGGCTCCCACAAAATTCGTGGTGTTGTCACAATAGATGTTTTTGCAGTGGCCTCGTCTTGCTATAAACCTCCTTAATGCCCCTATAAACCCTTGGGAAGTTAGATCACTCACTAGTTCCAAGTGGCAAGCCTTTGTTGCAAAACAACAGAACACTGCTATGTAGGATTTTTGTGGTCGCTTTCCTCTAAGTTTATAATGTGTCCAAACAGGCACGCAAAAGTCCACGCCTGTATTTATGAATGGCCGTGCTGGTTGAACTCTGTCTGCAGGAAAATTTCCCATTAATTGATTGAGAAGTCTTGGCCTTGCCCTTGAGCATCTAACACATCCCTGTACAATGGACCGAGCAAGTGTTTTACCCTTAATTGGCCAGTATCTTTGTCTGGTCAATGCTAGAGTGGCTTGAGGACCTGCATGGTTATTTCGTTGGTGAATTTCCATTATTAGTAGTTTCGTGAATGGATGAGTGTAGGGTAATAACATTGGATGTTTGGCATCGTACGGTAATGTTGATGATTCTAGCCGTCCACCCACTCGTATAATTCCATCATCATCGATAAATGGCGTAAGACTTGCCAGTGAACTATTTCTTGAGACTTCATTGTGTCGTTGTATGTGATCTATGTCTTCTTGAAATGCATGTCTTTGCATCAGTTTGATGATAACCCTTGTGGCCTGCTCAATTTCTTGACTATTAAGGAAACGATTTTTAATTCCTTCTATGTTCTTGGTGATATTCTTGAATCGTAAAATGTATCCTATTCGTTGTACCTTATTGAACGAATTTCCGTGATTGATTGTGTTAAGAATATCACATTCCAATGGTCGTTGAATAGAGGTTGTTGATAGTACTATGTTTTGCAAGGGAGTTTCTTGCTTCTTTACCAATTTGGGCGGCCATATGGATTCCGCACCATGAAGAAATTTAGGTCCATAGAACCAGAGGATATGTGATTCAATCTGTTCTGGGGATACCCCCCTTGATAGTATGTCCGCAGGATTTTCTTTAGAGGGCACATGTCGCCATTGTGATGGAGTGGTAAGTTGTTGTATGATTGCGATCCGATTGGCAACAAAGATTGGAAGAGTTGTTGATGATAAGTAGTTAATCCAGTTAAGAACTATTTCAGAATCAGTCCATAAAAATATATGGTCCCTCTGAAGATCCAAGTCTGATTGTAATCGTTGTGACAATTCGGCTCCAATCTTAGCGGCACATAATTCTAGTCTGGGTATAGTTGTCTGTTGTGAAACGTTTGCTCTTTTTGTTGGGGCGACTCTTGACTTTGCGCACAGCAGTCGAACTGTAACGGTATTGTCATTATGTATTGCTCTTACGTATGCAGATGCTCCATAAGCCCTTTCTGAGGCATCGGTGAATATATGGAATTGAATCCCCTTGGGAATTCTGCTGGAAAAAATATGTCTAGGTATTTTAATACAATGTAGTGTTTTTAAACCGTCTCGATATTTTAGCCATGCTGTTTGCATTTCTTGCGGAAGTGCTGCATCCCAATCGTATTTAAGCTCCCATAGTTGCTGAAGAAACAATTTTGCGGTTACTACAACGGGAGCGAGAAGTCCGAGCGGATCAAACAACCTAGCAATGTCCGAATAGGCACTTCTCTTTGTCACCCTTTCATTTCCGACCCATGACGTTTTTATGCAGAGTGAGTCTGATTTCGGTAACCAAGTGAGTCCAATTGTTTTAATATGTTCTTCTATGTCATTACTAAAGTCTAATTCTGTTTCCCTGTCATTAAGTGGTATATTTTTGATTAGGGATTCATGGTTGGTGCACCATTTTCGAAGTTTGAATCCAGCAGATCCCAATAACATCTGTAGTTCTGATTGCATAGTTTGGATCGTAGTTAAACTGTTAGAACCTGTTATTACATCATCCACATAAAAATCGCGTAAGAGTACCTTCGATCCCAATGGATATTGTTGTTCATTATCTCTTGCCAACCTTTGAAGACATTTTGTCGCTAAGTAAGGTGCAGACCGGGTCCCATAAGTCACAGTGTTGAGTTTATAACATTTTAATGAGTTGTTTTGATTTTCTCTCCACCAAATGAGTTGATATTTTGTATCGTCGTGATGTACCAATATTTGGCGATACATTTTTTCTATATCCGCGGTAAAGACATATTTTGGCATGCGAAATCTTAGAAGAATAGAAAAGACATCATCCTGAATAGTTGGTCCAGTGGCTAATATGTCATTTAATGAGTAGTTTGATGAAGTTTTTGCAGAGCCATCAAAAACGACTCTAAGTTTCGTGGTAGTACTCTCAAGCTTGGTGACACAATGATGTGGTAAAAAATAATATGGCTTAGGTTGCTGTTGATAGTTAACTTCTTCCATGTGTCCCAGTTGTTGATATTCCTTCATGAATGCAATGTATTGCTGTTTAAGAACTTCCGATTTGTTTAGTCTTCGTTCAAGTGACATAAATCTTTGAAGTGCGATATCCTTCGATTTGCCTAAATTGTGTGGATCTTCTTCAAAGGGTCAAAGGGTAGTCTTATAACGAAGCGTCCTTCTGTATTCCTGAAAACAGTTTCATTGAATTAATTTTCGCAACGTCTTTCGGATGCGGTCATATCCTTTCTTTGAGACGTTGGTTCTTCCAATTTCCAAAAATTCTCTATTTGTAGATCCAAGGCCTCATCCGCGCTGCAGATTCCGCAGGTGGTTTGCATGCTGTTTTGTTTAACGTTCTTTAATCGACCAGCAACTATCCAACCCAGTAGTGTGTTTTGAAGCAAGGGAAGTGACTTCCCTATTTTGATTTGACCAACTGAAAGTAAGGAGTAAAATATCTCGGCCCCTATCAGAAGGTCTACTGAACTTGGTGTGTTGAATTCTGGATCGGCCAATGGAATGTTGGCTGGTATTTTCCATGATGATGTATTAAACCTTCTCCCTGGTTGTTTTGATGTTATTTTTGGTATGATATGTGCCTCCATGTGTGTAACGAAACCATTAATTCGTGATTTTAGTTCAATATTTACCCTTCCCTTGGCTTGCTGGCGTTGTCGACCGATACCTTCAATATTTGTGAGTAGTGGGATTGCTGTGAGGCCGAGTTTCTTCACCATTCCTTCTGTGATGAAGTTAAGTTGAGATCCAGAATCCAGTATGGCCCTACACTCAATGGGTTGGTCTTGGGAACTGGTTATTCTTACGATAGCGGAAGAAAGGAAAACGTAGTCCTGCATCACATGTTGAGATTTCGATGGATTACTGATTGAAACGTTTAACGTTGAAGACTTAGTTGTGTCGATTGTGTTATTCGTATTTGTTGAATGTTCCATGAGTAGTAATGTGTTGTGCTTCTTGCTGCATATTTTACAACCTCTAGACAAACATTTAGATGACAAATGTCCATCCCTTAGACAGTTTATGCAGTTTTTTGACTTCTTAACCAGTGTAAATCTTTGCGAAGGTGTCATTTGCAAGAATTTATTGCAAGTAAATAACTGGTGTTGCTCTTTGCAACATTCGCATTGAGGTATGGCAGTGGTTGAGACTGCGGAAAATGATCTCTGAGCATTGTATTGCATCCGTCTGTTTGTATCTTCTACATGCCTGTTTCTTCCACCTAATGTTTCTAATGATTGAAATCGTACCTCTAGATAATCAAGAAATTCTTTTAACGGTTGAAGGGCTCTTGGATGCCTTAATGATTGTTCCCACAATGTTTGTGTGTTTCTGTCTAACTTTCGCAATAAGATGTGCAGAAGTATTGGGTCCCAGGACTCTGTTGCAATGCCTAGGCCTTCCAGTGCCGACAGACATTCTTGGGTGGTGTCATGTAAAGACCGAACAGCCGAGGCACCCTCAGTTGTTATTGTTGGTTGCGATATTAATTTATTTAGTATAGCTGTAACTAGTAGACGCTTATTCTCAAATCTATCCGTTATGATTTTCCACGCTGATTCATAGTTTGTCTCTGTTGGAACGATATGTCGTATCAACCTTTCGGCGTCGCCAGTTAAACTCGTTTTCAAGAAGTAAAATTTTTGACAATTTGCAATGGGTTGCCTGTGTACTAATTCCGTAAAAATATCGTGAAATTGTCGCCATTTCATATAGTCTCCATCGAATTTTGGCAAGACTATCTTGGGTAGTTTGAGGTTGCTTGAAAAATTTGTTATGCCACTCTGTTGAGCATCGTTCAATAACTCGTGTAGTTGAATGATATTTTTCTGAGTCAATCTTTCTAGCTCGTAGAATTCCTGGACATTGTATCCATTTAGTGTGGGATCTTCCAATTGTTCATGTATTTTGCTGTGTAACTGTAACATTTCACTCCAATATTGTTCTATGGTCTTTATCTTGATTTGATAATATTCGCTTGATTTATCAGCTCTTTCTTCCCTTGATTCTAAAAGGGATCTATAGAGTAGTTCTTTTGTTGCCTGGTGTCTCCTTATCAGGCCTAAAACATTGTTGTCTTGAAGTGACTGTCGGATATGTGCTGTTGGTTTGATTGCTTCAGCCTTTGAGTTCAGGCCCGAGTCCCTATTTTGCTGCTCACTATGTAAGTCAGAACATGCTGTATCTTGCTCAGTTGGACAACTTGTGTCGCTAATACCCCTTGTCTCCCTTAATTTATCCAGTATTCTTTCCCTTGTGAGTTGGTATTCTTGCCGTATTGTTTCATAATACCCATTCGAGAAATATGTATGTGATAGTTCATTCTCATGTTCTGCACGGATAATGTTATCTGTTGCTTCAAAGTTATCCCAAAGCTGATCCAGTTCATTCAATCGTGCTGTGTACAGCTGGGTTGTTCTTCGGTGCAGAGGTTCCTTTCCCAGGTTGGCAATGAGACGTTGTATCTTACTGCCTGTTTCCTCTTGCCGCGATGCTAATTCATCTAATGCCATATTGTTCGAATGTTCAGATGCTTGTATCTGATGTCTTGAGTGAAGTATCAGTGTAGGCCCTGATACACGCCTTAACCAATGAGATTTAACTGCGAGTGCCCTTTAATTTACCAGTATTAAAGCTCTGGTAACGCCTGCTAATCACGTCGGGGTCACCAAAAATGATTACAGTGCTTTTACTGTAATTATGTGATAGGCAACGGTTCTGTACCGTTACTATCAGTGATATTCCAGTTCAAGACTAGAACACCAAAATAATTGAAAGAAAAGACGTTTGTTTAGCGCAACCAATTTTTCTCTGGCTGATCAATATTTATTGGCCATTATTTATATAAATATTTTGCTTACACTAGCATGACATACATATTCAAAACAATAAATACAAAACAAAGGTGCATGTACTGCATATTGTTTATTATGCAATTATTATAAAAGAAAACGGAAACAAGGTGTTATGTTGCAAGTTGGAGCAAGTTCAATGTCAACATGCAAACATTGCGTATAAGCGAAACAGACAAATAAAGCAAAATAGAACGTAAGGTGTTGTGTTGCGAGTTGAACTGAGTTCAATGTCATATGGCGTATTCAACAGACCTGAAGGAGCTACTGACGTCTGCCGACGTTCTATCATTCCGAGATCATAACATGACCCACAACCTAACAACAGATGCGTCAAATTTCGCAATAGGAGCGGTCCTATCGCAGGGAGAAGCTGGAAAGGACAGGCCCATAGACGATATTTCGCGATCCCTCAATAAGACCGAGGAGAATTATGCGACCAATGAAAAGGAGATGTTGGCAATAGTCTGGGCTCTAGACAACCTACAATCATACTTGTACGGAGCTAAAAAGATTCGGATTTATACGGATCACCAACAAGTAACCTTTTCATTGGGAAACAGGAACCGCAACTCGAAGTTAAAGCGCTGGAAAGCGAGAATAGAAGAATACAACTACGAATTGATTTACAAGCCAGGTAAATCAAATGTCATAGCCGATGAGCTCTTCAGATTTAAGACCCAAGTGAACCACTTACCCAACTCAGCACCACCTGAGACGGGACCAATGACAGCTTGCAGGACAATGTTTTCGCAACGACCGCCAGCGAGCGTAACTCGAGTACAGAAACAGCACGCTCTACAACCGCTGTAGCATCTGAGGAAGGTTCTTCTGCAAATGTGAGGCAGGGGCACTATAGCATAACCGATTCAGCTTCTGAGACTGTCCACAGTGCTGTACAGGACTCTTCGGACCTTATCCCACATGTAGAGGTTCCTCTTAACGTGTTTTGGAACCAGATTATCATTAAGGTGGGGAAGGGCTTAGACATCTACGAAGAGCGCATGCCGGATATTCACGACATTACACTGCGGTCGAAAAACTGGGTAAGCCCGAGCTTACGGAGATTCTAAAAACTAGATTGCAGCCGAACGTCATAAACGGCATTAAGATCCCCGAGACACACATAGCCCTGCTACAATAAGTCTACCTTAACACCTTCGTAGGCTACAAAATTCGCATTACGCAAAGGATTGTTAAAGACGTAAGAAATGAAGATCGGATTTGGGGGCTGATTGACGAGGAGCATAGGAGGGCCCACAGGAATGCAAGGGAAAATAAAGAACAGCTGCTAGAAAAGTACTATTTCCCTAAGATTAATAGTCTCATCACAAAATATACAAAATCCCGTGAAACCTGTCTAGTCAACAAGTACGACAGGCATCTTGTGAGCCCCGAGCTTCAATCCACACCTGTGCCTTCATATTCCTGTGAAATACTGCACATTGATATAATGGAAATACAGAACCAAAGATTCATTAGTTCTATCGACAAATTCTCGAAATTCGCGAAACTATTTCCAATAAATTATAAATCCTCTATATCTAAGAGAAAAACTCACCAAAATCCTGCATTATTTCACAGTCCCTAAAATGTTGATCACGGACAACGAACGAAGCTTCCTCAGCCTAATTCTAGTAAACTTCGTCAAAATGCTTGGCATTGAGATGTATCAGACCCCAGCAAATCGTAGCGAGGTAAATGGCCAGGTCGAGAGGTTTCACTCGACAATCCTGGATATTTATAGGTGCCTAAAAGCCGAGTACAAGAGTTTGCGCCCAAAAGAATTGGTGAATATACTTAGCCGTTGACCGGTACAACAACACGGTCCACTCAGTTACCAACTGAAAGCCGTCGGATGTGTTTTTTAACAGAAGCTCTGGGACAAATTTTCAAAATGAACAAAATTTCCGCATGAAGGTCAATAATGACCTTAGAAGAAAGATAGAATCCAAGCAGAAGGCAAAGAGAACTTCGCCCAGGGAGTTGAAGCAGGGAGATGTAGTCTTTACCCGGCTGAAAAAAATACAGGGCAAGCATAAACCTTTGTTTCGGAAAGAAGTCGTGGCACGAGACAATAAAGTGACTGTAGTCACTTCGTCGGGAAGGAAAATACATAAGACTCATATTAAAAACGGCTAACAAATCCTAGCACAACGTTTGCATGCTTAAGGTTTCCAAGTAAAATATTTTGTAATATAAGTATACATTAAGCACAGCACAAGTAACGTTAATTAAAAATGTACATGCACATATATGTATAATTATTACGTTTAATTAAACGCACATTAAGATGCACATTAAGATACATATGAGTATACAAACACAAATTTAGATTTTCGAACTAAGATTAACATAAAAGGAATATAGGGTAGGTCTATCACATGAACATGTATTGATATACATATACTTATCTATATAATAATGTACATATTAATAAGATTTCATTGTATACAAATTACTGCTAGAACTATTATAACCGAAAGATGGAGTATATACTTGATATAGATAAGGTCAACAACCTAGCATAAGCATTTCCTAGTTCTCGCCATAAGTCTCACACTCACTTCGCAAAGAACGCGCGAGTTACGACAGCAACATGACCCCATCCACATCCGCCGGAAATACACCGCACACCACCGACACATGAACCCCCCTTTGCATCATATTCATCGCGATCATCGACTCGCTGACCCCAGATTATTTCACAGCTCCACGACCATACGGACAACCAACGGACCCCCGCCGCCCCCACCTGCACATAAGCCCCTTTTACCTACACACCATATATGACCCAATTATACGAAAATACCATGTATTATGTTTCACACTTTGTGATTGCACAGGTGACTTCCAATAATTGCAACTATGCGTCTGGATGACATCCGCCACAAGTCCAAGTTCTTGGAACTCACCTCCGCAAAACATATAATTATGAATGTTAGATTTAAGAATTCATTCGATATAAACCAGAGGAACCTATAGGTTCTAAATAAAATTATATTTTTTCGACTCCGTTGTTTCGAGTTCCGTAAGTCGCGCTTTCCGTTAACTATACTTTTGAGAACACCCACAACTGTTTTTTCTAGGATATTCACTTGGGCTGCTGTGCAGAGTTATGAGTTATTCAACAATCGAGCACCTATTATACCAATCAAGGAAGGCAATGGCCGGATAGTGGACGGCAACTTCGAATTCGTGCACGTCATTAACCTCGAAGAATTTGAGCACCTGGTCAAACTAATGAACAAGTCAAACATGGAGAATATAAAAAGACTCGAACTGAGGACGACAATCAAATATCACCTACAGCGAGCGAGCGATAGATTAAACCTACTTAAAGGCAAGCCCGGACGGAAACCAAGATCAATAAACTGGCTGGGTTCTGCTTGGAAATGGATCACAGGCAGCCCTGATGCAGCCAACTGGAACAAAATCCTGCAAAGTGAACAGCAGATAGTGGAAAACAATAACCATCAATACAAGGTCAACCAAAACCTTTTCAGTGCTATCAGAGATATAACTAGGAAAACCAATTGGATGATTGATCGGTTCAAGAACGAGGTGTTAGCACGTAACGCCAGTGGATACGAACAGGATATCCTAAATGGAGTCCTAATACTGAAGGAGGAAATCGACGAGATTGTCCGAGCATGTCAATTGGCGAAAAATAATCTCGTCAATACCAATCTCCTGAACAAAGAGGAGATCAACAGAATCATCTGTGAAATCGAGACCTTACCGTACGTGAACGAGATACAAGCCGTGGAGTATGGATCCCCCTCAAAGGTGATGAATGAGGAGGTTAACTTTATTTTAATAAGAGCGCCAATAATCAATGATGTTCAGGTCGACTTGGAATTCGATAGAATGATGATAAATTCAAACGAAACCTTTGGCATTGCTGCAGACTGCCTTTCTATAAATAATTCAACTGTATGTGGGGAGCCATCGTTAAAGACACTTGATGAGAGTGCTTGTGTAGCCAGGCTTCTAAAATGTGGTCATACAAAATGGTCTTTCCACACAAGCAACGAAGAAGTAGTCGAACTCATTAAAATGGCCACGCTATTTGTAACAAATTTCGAAGGACATATAGTCTCCGGAAATGCATCGGAACATCTAAATGGCACCTACATCATTCGCCTGAACAACGAAGAAATACAGCTGGGAAACAAGAAGTTTTCGAGTTTCACGGCTACAACCCTTCAGGTTCTTCCACCCGTCATGACGAACATCACGAACCGAACACAAAAGATCAACCTACAACATGTACGTGGGATAAGCATCAGTAACACTAAACGGCTTGGAGAACTCACACAAAGAGTTATGATCTCCTCTGTAACGGACGGCATCATAGTTGTACTGATCGTAGTCATCGTCTGGATCATATGGCGAAAGATCAACCTAGATCCCAGCCTCCCATCTGTTGGCATCACCAGCGTCAACGCAGAACCGGCAGTTCCAGTAGAACAACCTCGGGTTCCTTGCCGCCGCTCGTCACGAATTTGGTCCTCTAGTTCTGACGTCACTGGGGATCTACGGGACGTAGATTTTTAGGCGGGAAGGAGTTAATACACCGCACACCGAACACGCAGTATAGGGGTGATAGCGAATCTCCATGGATTCGCTCAGTCAACATATTTGATTTGTTCAGGTGCAAGCGCGTTCCCACGATACCAGTGCATGGGAATCGAATTGCATCGTACGAGATACATGCGCCGACCGACAACTGATGACACTGCGGATAGGACGACGGGACAGAGACTTCGAGTGGGAAATAATGTTAGTTCCGATTAATAAATCTTTATTCAAAAAACGCGAAGTTGTTTGTCTTGATAAAAGTTAGTAAGTCGAACAGTTGGGGAGAAGCCCTGCTTCTCCGTTCGCCTTCAGGGCATCCTTTAACTTATACCCATTCTCCTCCACCATGGCCCCAATACCAGAATTTCTACCAATATGGGTCTCCTAAACCACAGTATCCACAATACCCAAGTAACAACCAATCACAATTTGTACTAAAGCCAGGAAACTTCATCCCTAAAAACAATTTTAAGACGAAATCAACGGGTCAGAATATGCAAGCGGTTCATTCGCAACAATAGGAACAGATTGCTAGGCCTCGACAATTCTCGCCCGCAGCAAAATGACCACATCTACACCGGAGGACCAAGTCAGGCCGAATACGAGCAAGCGATGGGAGTAACTAATGACAACTGAGACGAAGATCTAGCAAACTACATATGGATGTCGATTACTTAAACATGTCTGATGAAGGTATAAACAACGAAAAGGAACCTATTCTCGATTATAGCGATTTACATTTTTTAGGTTAAATTACTCCTCGTTGCCGTACATCGAGGGGCAAGAAACTGAAATTTGTAATAGATGCTGGGTCTAGAAGAAATTACATCCAGTCAGAAATAGTCCCCAAACCAAACTTGCTTCTTCGCTAAGTCAGTATCAAAATCATACACCACGCTTCACTTAACTTTTTCGGCCTGATAAACGTTAGTCTGAAGTTTTTCCTTCTGTCTGAATTGAAAACATTTCATGGTATCCTAGGGAATGATAGCCCTTAGGGAACTGTCTGCCGTTATTTACATGAAAGAAGGCTACATGTTGGTATTAAGCTCAATAAGAACCAATATTAAACACCTCCGTTTTGACACTGTAAACTCAATCAGTCTAACCCATTTAACAAAATCGCAATCTAAAGAATATAGTGAGAGAGTATCCATATTTGTTCTCCGACCCGAAAGAGAAACTGACTTATATTACTAAAGTCGTAGATGAGATCCGTACCCCAAACGATTCCCCGATTTACACCAAATACTACCACTTCCAATAGCACTTAAGGATGAAGTGGAGAAACAGGTACAGAAATATTGGATGACGGGATAATTCGACGTTCACGGTCACCCTATAACTCCCCTCTCTGGATTGTGCCAAAACAAAACCCGATTCGACCTGTGCTAAGTCTACAGGAAACTGAATTCAATGACTGTAGCTGATCGATATCCTATTCCTGATATCAACGAGGTATTGGCACAGTTAGGAAAAAGTAAATTCTTTACTGTCCTCGACCTGAAAAGCGGTTTCCATTAAATTCCTCTAAAGGAATCTGACGTGGAAAAAACGGCCCTTTCCATAAATAACAGGAAGTTCGAATTCACTCGACTTCCATTTGGTCTCAAAAATGCCCCATCCATCTTTCAGAGGGCAGTCGACGACATCCTGCACGGATACATTGGAAAGTCTTGCTATGTATATATCGACGATATAATAATCTTTAGCAAGACTCAGACCGAACACGCTGAGCACATTAGGGAAATATTCGAGACACTCTTCAGGACCAATATGAAGGTGCAACTCGGAAAGTGCCACCTCTTTAAGCCGGAAGTGGAATTTCTGGGGTTTATCGTTTCATCCAGCGCGGCGGCGTCAAAACAAGTCAGAAAAAAGTGGAGACCATTCAGAATTTCCCCGGGCTAGCCGGTTACTATCGCCGTTTCGTTCGAAATTTCGCAAAGGTGGCAAAGCCATTGACGTCCCTTTTAAGAGGAGAGGAAGGCCGAATATCGAAAACACAGTCGGTTAAAACTCCCATTATCTTCAACAAAGAATCTCCAGACTTGATCGATGCGATAAAGAACTCCCTAACCTCCAATGCTTACATATCCCGACCTCAGTTAACCGTTTGAATTGACAACTGATGAATCGAGCTTTGCTATCGGTGCTGTTTGCTATGCAGGAAACGAAAGAGAGATTGCTGGCCGAAATATGGGCCCTCGATTCACTAAGAAGCTATATCTACGGTTCCGCTCAGGTCTTCATATACACAGATCACCAACCACTGACCCACGCTTTGAGCACTAAAAATCAGAATAGTAAAGTGAATAGGTGGAAGGCAACTTTGGAGGGATATAATTACCAGCTTAAATACAAGCCTGGTAAACCCAATATTGTAATCGACGCCCTCTTTAGAGCTTCAATTATTTCAGAAACCAATTTCCTTACCGTAGCCCATCACGATCCAATAAAATCTAGTGAAACACCTTTCAAGGCATTTAAGAATCAGATTCTCATAGAAATGGACGGAAACCGTTTTCCCGACCTACCACCGACACGTAATTAAGGAACCA
The DNA here is from genome assembly GCA_951905685.1 of Eumerus sabulonum. NCBI lineage: Eukaryota > Metazoa > Arthropoda > Insecta > Diptera > Syrphidae > Eumerus > Eumerus sabulonum. The sequence continues at coordinate 57,539,389 of OX645064.1, read as the reverse complement.
AACTATACATCAGTGAGTTTGGTAGAGATATTGAAAAAGTGCTCAATCCTTCGGTCATCACACAGATACAGGTTGAAGATGTCAAAAGCGAGTCCACTCAGGGGGACATCATAATTCAAGCACACAATAGTACTCATAGAGATTAGCACGAGATACTTAAATACTGGAGAAATTCTACTTCCCCGCTATGAGCAAAAGAGAACGAATACGACCGACATCCTAATAAGCCCGAACCGCAAGAGACTCCTATCCCACAATATCCGGGACATATTTTTTTTTTTTTTTTTTTTTTAGAGACTCGCGCAGGTTCAAGCGCTTTTAGATTCTCTTATGATGTGCATCTGGATATTATTTTCAACGGAGGGTAATTTGGTTTTTACTGCCGTTGACAAGTTTTCGAGATACGCCCAGATCAAGGCCCTGAGGTCCAGATCTGTTGAAGACATCAGACAGCCATTACGGGATATTCTGTTCGCCTATGGTGTTCGCCAATGAGTTGAGGATAAAGATTTTTAAAATGCCTCCTCACTCAAGCACAGTGAATGGGCAGGTGGAGCGATTCCACTCTACGTTAGCCGAACTGATGAGATGCCGACGAGTTTTATCGTACAGTCTTTGAATACAATACATTCTGTCACCAATAAAAAACGAACTCAACGCTCCTAGAGAAAGTTCGCAAGGACACCATTGAGAAGTGAAAAATAAACAAGAGACTGATCTCAAATACCACAACAAAAACAGACCATCACCCAAAAATTACACCCCAGGGGACACTATATTTATAAAATAAAATAAACGTATAGGGGCAAAACTTTCACATAGATATCAGATAGATTGAAATAGTGCAGGAAAATAGAACGACTACCATTGCAACAACATAAACTGCCTTCCAACAGCTCAGACTTGCTTTTCGTTGCTCCAACATACGCCTCCCAATCCGCTGTATAGTGCGCCAGTACTCCTCTCAACCTATTTTCGATAAAAAAAATATAAATACAAAAACAAAACAAATAAAAAAAATGTCACAGTGCGGTTTTGATGATTGTCTTTACAACGATACCAATTCCGATTTATTGCCCTGTGGGGGTATTTGCAGCAACTCATATGGTGACCTAAACAAGGATTTCGATGAAGTAAATAACAACATAGAAGTGTCCATAGTGCGCTGAAATCCAATGCAAAAACCTGGGACAAACATCTTTAAACAATCGACGTTTCCTTGAATATACCGCAGAGTGAGCCACATTTTCTCCCCTTGCAACTCTTAAGACTGATATTAAGTCTATTCTCGACCCGTGGTGACCTCAAAAAATATATCGACTCCCACGTGCCTGTTATCAACGACTACCTGAAATCCCTGCAATCCGACCTGGGGATCCATTTCAAAAACTCCAGTAATGACTTTCGCTTCATGGATCTAACGCATAAGCAAGATGAACTTCGAAATTATGTCGCTGTTAATCGCATATTATTAATCGATTTAGTGGAAGAATTTAAGTTCATGCCAATTGGATCCAACGGCACCCCTCAGCCCTCAGAAACTACACGGCCCCATCACCTTTTCTTCAAGCTCCTGCCTTATCAGCAGCATTACCACCTCTGGAACGAAACGAAAATACTATAATAAAAGTAGGGAACAAGTTTAAACTAATACACAACAACGACCTACAGCTACTACAAGAATGACCAAAACCAAAACCCTTCCTGTTGTCTTGCAAATCACAGGATGGAATCCTACGACTACGAATATACCCCCAGATGGATTTTAATCAACACAGTATCGGGTGTCGAGATCCCATTACAACAAGGGTTAACAAAAATCGGAAATGGTTACCCAAAACTTATACACATTCCCAGCCCCGTCGTCTGCATAACCCACGCAGTAATATACATAGCTAACGACAATATAACGCTAAAGGATTGCATCTACTCCAACGGAACCGACGTGAATGGAGAAAGGATAGGCTTTAACCCGGTACAAATCCACTTCGGGGATCTAATAAGCTTCAGAATTGACGAAGAACATTTCAGGATGGAATTAGGCCCCACATACATATCCTAACGCACCCCACCGACACAGCTCATATCCCAACCACGCATCGGCTAACTCCACTTCCTTAAATCGGGAAGACATATGGGAAACCAATGACCAACCAAGTCCCGATATAGAATTTGAAAACAATACGAACAAGAAGAAACATGGGCAAACCAATACCCACTTAGTCCCTGTACAGAACCCGAGGTTGATTCCGAACAAGGGGACATACTTAGAATAGACAACCCCAACACTTTCAGACACTCACAACACACATAAAGTCGGTAAAGTAACGTTCGTTGCCAACTTTTCAGAATATGAAATTCACAATCGTTTTCTTTGGGTTACTATACACCATAATCACGGCAGTAAAGGAAAGGGCAGGAATATACTTCGAAGAAATAGGAACAGCGGAATTGTACAACAAAAAGTGGAAACTTGTCGTGTACTATGACCTGGAACACTTCACTATTGAAATCAACAACTTCTATGAAACGCTGAAAACGACAGAACACTTCGGAATAATTTGCGACGGTGCGATTTCAGATTCCAACTATCTGATGATGGATATCCAAAACAAGTATGTCTCACTTAACCCCAAGCATCGCAGTAAAAGGGCATTATTCGACCCCGTAGGAACATTCAGCAAAATCCTGTTCGATACTTTAGACGCAGACGACGCCAAGACCTACAATAAACAGATTCAGAACCTCAAATGCGACGAACAACATGTACTTTCTCTGGTAAAGAAACAAACCCTCATCCTAGAAACAACTAAAAACATATTAAGTAAATCAGAAACTGCAATCGAAAATCAAATGCTAGCCATAAGTACAAAACTGGAATACACAAAAAAGGCATAAGACAGACTTATTAACTCAAATACAGACTACAGCACCTTTTCAGAACTAGAATCCCTGACCTCTCTGGTCACTCTTATAACCATACGCTACCAAAATACGCTTAACGACTTACTCGACTTGGTTACCGATGTACAACATGGTAAACCACATCCAGCTATCATCTCCTACGAACAATTAGAAACAATACTGACAAGAATAAAACAAGAAATGCCATTTGTAAATACAAAACTACCCTATACCACTGAAGACAATAATATTTTATCATTGTATCAAACGAGCACAACAAGAGTAGCTATCCACTGTTGTGACCCCAGAACCACAACCATTCAATTCCCAAGATACAAATCCAACACAAGTCGAACAGTCACCCAACCCGCGAACGCCAGCCATGCATAGATCATTCCCGTGCTCATGCACTTATTACGAATACAGTACAGAAAAATAAACAAACAACTGAACTGCAATAAGATCGATCGACAATGAGCAATAATCAGGAAGAGTTATGACCATGCTGGGTGGGCTGGTTCCGGGATGACAAAAGTGACAATTGGCTTTGGTCTTGATTTTTCACAATAAATAGAGAACCAAATGTGAAGACGGGCAGAATAAGAGTAGAGATCTTGGCATGTAACAGGACGCAGCCTACGACAGCGTGCCTCGAAAAAAAAAAGAGAATATTACTCGTACTCTCCGCCGTCTGCTCTTTCCTTTTTTTCCCCCAAAGTCCCGACTACCACACGTAAAGGTAGGATCGCACGAAAAGGATCCACCAGTAAAAGAAGTGAAAGTAGTAAAAGTGATAATAGTAATAAGTGAATAAGTGACAAAGCATCTCTGGGGCTACAACACCAGACACAGTTAAAAAAAAGAGAAGAACACAAACAAAAAGGAGACACCAGGAGACCGAGCACCACTACTTAAATGACGGAATATAAAATGAGTCTTAAAGACATCATGCATTTCGTCCCGACTTTCGATGGAAAATACGAAAATCTTGCGAAATTTTTCGCGTGTGGGGACATACATATTGTTCAAATCGGTAAAGTTTGATGAGCATAATCTGTTCCTCAACATAGTAAAAACTAGGCTTGAAGCACCAGCATTTGAGCTCATCCAATTCAAGACTGTGTAAAGATGGGAAGATCTCTGTTCACTCCTGAAGAAAGAATACTCCCCAATTAAGTCGCAGTCCTCAGCCTCAATGAGCTGCTTACAGCTCGGCAACGAAGTAACGGGACGCTTAAAGAATTGGTGACCGTGTCGGTCAACTGTTAAATGCTATAAACGGTGCAGCCTATGCTAGTTCCATAGAAGAGGCAATTAGAAATTTCCTTTTTAAAGAAAATGAAAAACTGGTAATTCAAACTTTCGAGGACGGCATCCGGAAGCAAAACCTTAGGTGTATGGTTCAGGCTCATGGCGAAACAGATTTAAAAAAAAACATCCTTTATGCAGAAGATCATTCGAACCGACTAGAACGGGTTGACCCTTCTACAAGTTCAAATTAGTACCAAAACCGACAGTACACGAATTTCTCACATTCAACATGATCAATGTGTCAATTTTGCAACAAGATTGGTTATTCCAGTGCAAATTGCTATAGCAATCCTAACAGGAAACCTAATACTTCCACATTAAAAAGGAAGTACAACGCCTAACTTGTGGGTACTGTAAAAAACCCAACCATCGGAAGGCAGACTGTAGGTTAAAACGGTCCTAACTCAGTCAAAACAACTCAAACCCATTTAGGGATAAAAATAGTCAAAATCCTACCAACGTCCGGCAATATAATGCTAGAGCAGAATATAGGAATTGGAGTCCTGGTGAGGACTTCTATACTCACAATTCGGGAAACGACTATGCTCGGGAGGAAGAAATGGAGATGGGCTGAATGTCGACCCGCAACAATAAAATAAACGTAAATACGGTAATATGAATTCAATTCCGGCCCTCAAACAAAACCTGCTCCACTTTTCTAATAGACACTGGAGCAGATATTGGTCCGTATAAGGATAAATTTGGGGCAAGTTGATGGCTGTCTAAGTTCCCATAACTCCTTCAATTTTAAGCATTTCGTTCGCCATTCGCACAGTCCATTATGCTGATGTATTCATTTTCATTAAAATCAATTTCCCACTTCCTCCTATCACCTTTTCATTTTCACATCAGTTCAGCTGACGTATTAGTTTTTCTTTTGGGGAATCTCCATACAAAGAGTTATATTTGGAAATCCAGTGCGGAGGAAAACTGATATTCGGCAGTGGAACTAAAAATAATTTTCCCACACTAATTTATTGCAACTTGCTCACATCAAATCAAACGAGGTTTGATCATTTTCTGGTGACCCCGACGTGATATAATATCAACTTGGAATCTCTGATCAAGGAACAAGCAGAAGCAGCGAAGAAGATCAGCAAGCACCAACTTTTAGAAGGATGGGCCAAGTAGACGAACGCAGTCCTATTTGGATTCCCGCTTAGAACGACAGGAATTTAAATGGAGTCAGTTCGAAAATCGGGATATGCAGCTTCAGGCGTATAGAGAAGAAAAGGCCGAAAGCGCCTACTTTGAAAAAAATTACTACAAGCAAGTCGAAGCGGTATACAACAACTACAAAGCCGCTATACAGCAAGCTCAGACTGACATAAATAATACAGCAACTACCAAATCCTCAGAAGCAGGCAGTTTGGTACAAGGGCTAATAAGGCAGCAAAGAGCATCAATCAGTTCCGTTGAGAATTTTCTGTCGGATGTTGAAAGTCAGATAACAGATCAGTCGATTGCCTTTTACAAGCAAAAAATCGTCAGCATTAATATGCAGTGGTCCACTATAGCCGCGCGACATTTAGAAATCATGGCTGAAGAAGAAATATATGATTACTCTAGTGACGAGCCCTACAAGTTGGAGGAGCGCTGTCAGTCTCTTCTCATCACACTTTAAGAGGGGTTAGATGGTAAAGTGGGAAGCCCATTACAACATCCTACCAGTGAAGAGCAGCCGTGCTCTTCATCAACGCATAAGCTTCACTTGAAACTCCCAAAATAACTCTGCCGGTATTTGACGGGAATTACCTTCACTGGAAGGAGTTTCATGACTTGTATGTGCAGCTTATTTATCAACAACGCATGTGCAAGGCGGAAAAAATGTTCTACTTAAAGGCTAATTTATCTGGAGAAACGGCGAAACTTATCCAACACCTACAAGTATCCGATGAGAACTACGCTCCTGCCTGGTCAACCCTTGAGCATCGTTATAATAATAAGCGACTGCTTCTTTCAGCATTGCTCCATAAACTATTGGGGCAAACACCAATCACCGGAGGCTTGTCCGGCGCAGTCAAGCGATTACATGATACCACAAAAAAATGCCTTCTTGGTATCAGCAAGGTAGGAGTATCGATCGCGGACTGGGATCCTCTGCTCATTTTTCTTATTCTTCCTAAATTGGATAAAGAAACGCATAGGCTTTATGAGCAATCTCTCCCCCAACCACTCAAAAACCTACTTACGTTTCTAGAAGGACGTTTCCAATTGTTGGAGGCATTAGGAACCAAGGAGAAATTTTCAGCAAATCGTTCAACAAAAATCGCCCTAACCTCCACATCTGAAGAAAGAAAATGCCCAATCTGTAAGCAGTTAAATCACCCTGTCTACAGGTGTAAAAAGTTTCTTCAGGTTACAACAACTGAGAGAATAAAAAGGATAAAAAAGCTAAACAGATGCATTAATTGTTAACGATTTGGGCACCAAGCCTCGAATTGTCATTCCGGACATTGTATAAAATGCAAACAGTTTCACCATACCTTGCTCCACGTCCCAAACTTTGAACCAAAGGCAGGAGCACCGGAGCTCAAGTTCGACAACAGAACTATTATGTCCGCAACCGAACCAAGTAATACAAAGGATAGTTACATATTTTTAGGAACAGCTGTTTTTAATGTTCTTAACCGAAATAACTGCCGTATGAAAGCGAGGCTCACAAGTAAACCTGATTACGGAAAAATTGGCTAAACAATTAAAGCTAATACTGAAATATGAGCCAGTTGAGATATCGGGAATGGGACAGAATACACTAAAAATTGCAAGAAGGTTAATATTTGTATACAATCAAGGGTTAATGGATACACCACCAATCTGGAAGTATTCGTACTTAACAGTATAACCTCCCTCCAACCTAGTGTATATGTCGAAACAAAGTGCTGCAAACAGCGAAAAACATACTGCTTGCTGATGAAACGTTCAACCAACCTTAAGAAATTGACTTGTTGATTGGAGCTGAACTATACCCAGAGCTATTATCAATTGGACAAATAAAAACAAAGAATAATGTACCAGCTCTTCAGAACACTCGACCTGGATGGGTGGTTTTAGGAAAGGCTACAATCGAAGCAACCTCACTCCCATTTTTCGGCATTGGAATAGTACCTCCGACCGATCGATGAAAGGCAATGTGAAGAGAGCTTCCTAAAAAACACCAAGAGATCATCTACAGGGCGTTATATTGTAAAGCTCCCATTCGCAAACAGTTCCAACAGCCTCGGACAATCAAAGCCACACGCAGCTTTCTAAATCTGGAGAGAAAACTCCTTCGTAATCCGAACATCCAACAACAATATAGAATATTCATGTCAGAATACTTGGCACTGGACCACATGACCGAGATTGACCACGATGCAGATTGAGCTAAAGCTCCGCATTATTTTTTACCACACCACTGCTTACTACGTCCAGAAATTAGTTCAACCAAACTGCGAGCGGTTTTTGATACCCAGACCCCATTCTTCCAAAATAAACTGTTGTGACCAGAGAGCACCGTGGCGCAGTGGGTAGTGTGTTGGCCTCTGACGCCGAAGACTCGGGATCGAGTCCCGACACAGCCATGTCATCGAACGTGTTTTTCACGGTGTTTCTCCTCAGCGGGGTTCTGACAAAACCCCCTGTAGTAAAATTGTCATGAAAAGCTTCTCGAAATTCGCCGTTCGGAACCGGCAATAAAACTGTAGGTCCCTTTCACCTATGTGAAAAATGAAATCACACACAACATGGGTGATTGAGAGAAGCTCGGCTCAGGTTCTTCATGGACTGTAACGCCAACATACATACATACGACCACAACCATTAGATTCCCAAATCCATTAGATACCAATCCAAGACAAGTCGTACAGTCACCCAAAGACCGAAGGCCAGCCGTGCATAATTCATTCCCGTGCTCATGCACTAATTACGAAACGAATACCAAATAATAAACAAACAACTGAACTGTAGTATGATCCACCGACGATGACACACTCCAAATTGCTCGAATTGATCACCATATGTACATATGTATTCGAATAAATATGCTGAACAATAATGAGGAAGAGTTATGTATGACCGTGCTGGGTGACTTGGTTCCGGGATGACAAAAATGACCTTTGGCTTTGGTCTTGATTCTTTACTATAAAATGAGAACCAAAGGTGAAGACCGGCAGAGTAAGAGTAGAGATCCTGTCTTGTGATAGGCCGCAGCGCAGATTAACTAAAAATAAACAAACAAATAAAAAATTTGTCAAAACTATTCTTCGCCTCTCTAACTCATGCTCTCCACCGTCTGCCCATCCCTTTTTTCCCAAACGAAGCACGGCAGAAGCGTAACATTGGTGACAGCGGTGGGATCGTTCAAAGTCCCGACTACAACACGTAAAGCCGAGAATACTGAAGATCCCGACTACCACTCGTAAAAGCGGGATGCACTAAAAGTCCCGACTACCACACGTAAAGGTGGGATACACTAAAAGTCCCGACTTCCACACGTAAAGGTGGGATCGCACGAAAAAAAATTGTAAAAATGATAAAAAGTGGGTGATAAAAGTAGTAAAATAATAAGTTTATAAGTGGCTGCAACACCAAAAACAGTGCAAAAAAAGAAAGAAAAAGAAAAAAAAGGAAAACACAAAAAAAAAGGGAGAAACCAGGAGACCAACAACCAGCAGCTACATCTAGCACCCACAACAGCAACCAGTACTACTATCCTTTCCCAAACACCCACACAATCTCCTCGACGGTTACTGCAACTGCAAGGCACCCGTGGTATAAGTCTTACACATTGATTATCTACAGGACGCACCAAATCTGCTGACAGAAGTACACCCACTTCCAAGATCATGAAACAATGGTCGTCCATACGATGCATTCGCATCTTCATAACGCACGAAATCTGCTGACACAAGTATGTACACCCACTTCCAAGATCATGAAACAATGATCATCCATCGATGCACTCGCATCTTCATATCTATTGTGTCTATTTGTTGACACAAGTGCATCCGCTTGCAAAGAGAAACGAACATCGGTTTTTCAATAGATCAGGTTACACTTCAATCAAGGGCGGGGATACAAGTTCAACATAAAGTCAATATAAAGGCCGGGATTCCCCAGCGACTACTCAGATCGTAGCGTCGTCGAAACTCCGATTCATCTGGCTCCAGTCGTCACCAATAGAATCGTAAGCCCAAATAAACCAATACAACATTAAAACCGTTTTTTACTCAAAGCCCAAGTGTTGGGCTTATAATTACTCTTTTTTTTTTACGCTCCCCGCTCGATACGTAACTATACACATAAAAATATCTGCACAATTTTCATTGAGATCCTTCGCCTAAAATTTTGTTTGCCTGGACCAGTTTTCTCTCTCTCTCTCTCTCGAAAAATAAATAATCATTCAAAATTACTGCCCGAAACCAACAATTTAAAGTTAGTCTTTTTGAACACCTACCCTTCCAAACACTCGCTGAAATGACGGAATATAAAATGAGTCTTAAAGACATCATTAATATCGTCCCAACTTTCAATGGGAAATCCGAATATCTCGCGAAATTTCTCTCGTGTGGGGACACATTGTTCAAATCGGCAAAGTCCGATGAGCATAAACTGTTCCTCAACATAGTAAAAACTAGGCTTGAAGGACCAGCATTTGAGCTCATCCAATTCAGGACTGTGGAAAGACGGCAAGATCCCTGTTCATTCCCCAGTTAAGTCGCGGTCATCAGCCCAACATTAATTGATTTCAGCGCGGCAACGAGGAAAAGAGACGCTTAACGAATTTGGCGACCGTGTCGGTCAACTGTTAAATGCTTTAAACTCTGCAACCTATGCTAGCTCCACAGAAGAGAGAGTTAGAAATTTCCTTTTCAAGGAAAATGAAAAGCTGGCAATTCAAACTTTCGAGGACGGCATCCGGAACCAACACCACAGGCTTATAGTTCAGGCTCATGCCAAAACAGATCTAAAAAAATCCATCCTTTAAGCAGAAGAGCATTCGAAGCGACTAGAACGGATTAGCCCTTCTACAAGTTCAAATCAGTACCAAAACCGACAGTACACGAATTTCTCACCTGCAACACGACCAACGTGTCAATTCTGCAACAAGATTGGTCATTCCAGTGCGAATTGCTATAGCAATCCTAACAGGACACCTAATACTTCGTTCCAATCGACCCACATTAAAAAAGAAGTACAAGGTCTCACTTGTGGGTACTGCAAAAAAACCCAACCATCGGGATGCAGACTGTAGGCTAAAACGGTCCCAACTCAGTCAAAACAACCCAAACCCATTTAGGGGATAAAAATAACCAAAATCCTACCAACGTCCGGCAATATAATACTAGACCTGAATATAGGCATTGGAGTCCTGGTGAGGACTCCTATCCTCAAAATTCGGGAAACAAGTTTCACCTGTGCAATTACCTGCGCAATGCCTCTACTGCTGACAACGCGATTAGCGTCAACAAAGCAATAATCGTATTCTACTATAAATTGGCTTAGGTTATTTTAATTAGGTGAATTGTAATCGATCCGTACATCAATAAAGTTGTTTTTTTTTAAGGAAAGTTTAAGACAAATAATTTAGCTTATACAACAGGTCGCAGCCTACGACAGCGGGCCTTTTAATAAAATAAATTGAAAAAACAGTCTATTCGTTTGCGTTTTATCTCTTACTCTCCGAAATCTTCTCTTTCCTTTTTTTAAAGGAAGCACGGCAGAGACGTAACAATAATATACATATCAAGTTTATGTGTTTGGTTTAAAACTCAGGAAAACGCTCCTGAATATTTTGGTGACCCCGACGTGGTCCAGAACAAGGATCATATGAACAAGGATTTTAATCGAATTCCTCAATTCCTCATATCAGCGAAAGGTGATCTACGTTTCATCAAATAAAACTACAGAAGATGACATCATTCGAAGATCTGATTGTGGCACATTTGGTAACTGGCCAAGAAATTCAGAGGTTAATAAGAAGAAGATCAGAATCTGTTTAGAAGAGCGGCTACAACGCTTAGAGGAGCATTGAAGTACGTACATTTGAAAATACAGATGCAAAAGTAAAATATTCGACTGATCACGATTATTGGTTATCCACTATTTCAGCAAGATATCAACGTTACTTGATTAATATAAACGTCGTTTTGAAGACAGAATAAGGTCAATAAGCATCCAGCATCCAATTAAGACAACAATCGAAAAAGAAAATCCAATCCAACCAAAAATCGTGGGACAATCATGGGATCGCTACTTAGGCTGACTTAGGGTCTATCGTTGAGAGAAGACGAACCACCAAGGTATTACGAATTAAAGTACCGAACACTTTAACAATTCTGGCAGCAAATAGAAGCACTATATCTTCGAATTAAGTGACAACCCAACTGAAATCGATTACAAACATATGGAATTTATCACAATCGAGAAAATGGCAATGGAACCCTTATTGCTCTATCGATAAGGCTACAACCACAGAAAACTGAGATTATCGAAAATGCCTCATCAAATGGCATCACCCATATAATTTTCTAAATCTACCAAAAGCCACTATCCCAAAATTCGATGCCGATAATCTACAGTGAAGATATATTTTTTTTACTCTTCTCCCAAATAGTTTATTCGTTAAAATTAATTGGACGAAAGAAAAGGGATACATCGTCTCGAGCCTGCGCGTCAGTAACCTAAAGTAACATTAACAAGGGACATTGCAAGGCTTGTAGAACAGAAATACACCCGATATTTGCTTGCAAACAATTTATATAATTGCAGTCGGTAGGGCGTTTACATTTAGCGCAAAAACGTAAGCTTTGCCTAAATTGCCTTAGAAGTGGTCATGCAGCAAAAAATTGCGGTTTAAGAAGCTATTTAAGTGGTGGTTAAAGACACAACACGATGTTACATCATGAGAATAACACGAAGGGTTCTACCACTAACAAATAGTCAAATAACACGAACAAAAATCATCAAAACACAACCGACAACAACACAAAAATCAATCAGTAGCGTTACCAGCATTCAAGTGCTCAGAAAAACATCATTACGTGCTCCTCAGTACTGCTATCGTAGAATTGGCTGCCACCAATGGACAAAAGACGAAATGCAGGGCTATTCTGAATTCAGGCTATCATGTCAACTTGATCCCGGCACGTCCTCTCAGGAGACTAGGACTCTCTATAAGAAGCTCATCAATGAGTATTCAAGGTATTGGCGATGGAAGGAAGGAAGCCCATCATGGTGTGAATGTAAAACTACAATCAAGAACAACCGGTTTCAATACCCACCTTGAAGATGGGCATCGTAACACCAAAACCTTCGCGACATATTAACATTTCACCATGGTCAATGCCAAAAAATATTCCATTAGGAGACTTAAATAAAATCATTCCGACAATATAGATATTCTCCTTGTTGCAGAATTCTATCATCAACTACTCTCCATCGGAGAGATACGACTGGCAGACAATTTACCTAATCTGCAGAATACGGTTCTCGGATGGATATTGGCTCGTGAAATAACTGTAACTGGATCAGATACAGTAACATGTGGCATCTCCACTTATGATGACAATGATCGAACGATTATGGAGCCTGAAGAAGTTGAACTGGCGCGTAGCAAGCTATCAAGGGCCAAAGAGATGTATGAAGCTCACTTTGCCCAAAACAGACATAAAACAATGAGAGCCCAAGCGCTCTTGCCAGGTACAAAGAAATGGCAATCAAGGATTTCTGACCCTTGAGCGACCAACGACGGTTAGAGAAAAACAAGGAAGTGAAAGACCAATACATACATATATCGACTTTATCAGGAAATACGACGACTTAGGTCATATGACAGAAATCGATCTCAATAGCATAGTAGCACCGAATTACGTCATTCCCCGTCATTATGTGGTCAAAGATGGCAGCAGCACTACTAAACTCCGAGCAGTTTTCGATGCTTCATCCAAAACATCAATTGGAGTATCGTTAAACGACATCATGCACATGGTGCCAGTAGTGCAGAGTGAATTATTCTCATTATTGCTTCGATTCCGCTTACCACGATACGTGTTTTGTACTGAAACAACGTAAGCGAGCCTTTACGCTACTATCAACTGAACACAGCAAGATATGGTACAAAATCAGCACCATATTTAGCTACACAATACTTGTAGTAATAGCCAAGAGTACAACATAAAAGGCCAATCGAGACATTTTTCGGCCGAATTGTTACTACAAATCCCGAACAAACAAGCAAGGCGGGAAAGTATAGAAAAAATAAAACTCAAACAAAAATCAAAACATGTAATAAAAACCTACTCACCAGGAGAATTGGTACATGTTAAAATTAGTACAAGATTAGGCACTAAATTATCCCCCAGATTCAGAAAGGAGATAGTTAGAGAAGACAGGTCAACTACAATCTTTACTGAATCAGGAAAAATAATCCATAAAAATAATATTCGAAACTAACATTTCAGATGTTTCTCAACCTTATGCGCGAGCTAAGTACAAATTTTAGATTATTCAAAATCCAAAATAATTTCACTGGATATCGGCACAGCGAAAATACAATCTGGCACGTTTACAATTATTCACATCATCAGCCTGAGAACATATGAGGAAGTACTCGAAACCTTGGAAGACCAAACCTATTCCTATTTCAACAAAACCGATTCCAATTTTGCTATCCTTTCCAACTTAATAAAATAAAATTTTAAACAATTAGAAAAATTAAAACCAAGAAGACTCGAAAGGTCTCTCAATTTTCTAGGAAGCGCGTGGAAACGGCTCGCTGGAAGTCCAGACCACGACGATTTTAAAATCATTAAGGCCCATATACAAAATGTTTTGGTCAATAATAATAAATAAGTTATAATAATTAAATTGTCAAACGACAAAATAAATGACATTGTAAACACAACAAACTACGTTTTAGAATTTATAAAAGAAAACAGTAACAACCACGAAAATAAATACATATTAAATATGATGTTAAAATTAGAGAAATTAAAAGAAGAACTAACCAATATCGAATACGCTTTACTACGGGCGAAAAAAGGTATAATAAACTCGTTTATATTGTCAACAGATGAAATTGTACTAATAGATAAAGTATGCAAAGAGAATAATATGAAACATATGAATGTGGAAGAAATACTCCAATTCTCTTATATTAAAATGGTATCAAACTATTCTATTATTTTGTATATTATCAATTTACCAATGTTAGAACCCATATCTTGTAGGCATTTACTTGTAAAACCCATTAATCAGAATACCGACATTTTGGAATGTAACAAAAACATGTTTGAATTAAATAAAAGTTGTAAAAATATCAAAGACTTAACTATTTGTAATAGAAATCAAATTGTAATATTAAATTAGTAAAATTGTATCAAAAATCTACTAAAGAGTAAGCAAGCAAAATGTGACGAAACCAGCAGCCAACACATCTCAACTATGGAAGACATCCATCCCGGCACACTTTTCCTCAACCAATTCAACGGCAGCCTTTGTATCAACCAAGAAGAAATGCAGTTATCGGGAAGCTTCACCATTCAATACCACAACGCTACAATATCAATTGAAGGACAAAATTTCACATCTGTTGAGGTACACAAAGCGCCCGCCATCTTCCACTCAGTATCTAACGCAATATATGAAGATCTCCTGACGCTGGAAGCAGTAAAAGAACTCCAATTCAACAACACTCTCCATATCGACCAGCTGAAGGAAGAAAGTGAAACGCATCGCATCACCAACTCAAGCATCATAGCCATACTAATTATCGCCCTTATTATCACGATTTTCAAAATGTACTCAACACACAGAAACATAACAATCAACAATAAACCAAGCGAACGAAAAGATACCCCAGAAGAATCTCACCAAAGACCTATCCCCAATAATCTGTATGGCATCGAGTGAGGACACTCGATTTTAAGGAGGGAGAAGTTATCACCATATAAACTCAAACTCCACACAACAACACAGGAGTACATAGGGTATGCCCTTGAACCTACTTGGCGATTGCACTATCCACAACTTATTCCCACAAACGTCCAGCACTTGTTCCCAGAATATCGAGTCAACATCCCAAGGGTTGCATCGACTTGCTGTCCACGGTGTTGCTTCCGAAAGCATCACCTACCTGTCCGTTACAATGATCTAGAAGTTGCATTACCTACCTGTCCGCTACGATGATCTAGAAGTTGCGTCACCCACTAGCTGCAATAGAATTCCAAGAACCACATCACCTATTTGCACTACTGAACCTTGCACCTGTACCAATATGCTCCCACGGTCACAAGCTGCTTATCTCTATAAATACCTTGTAAAAAAATGTAATTAACCGAGTTTAAATAAAGTCGTCAATCTTTTGGGAATTCGGAACTTAACTTACATAAGTTGCACAATCACCCAACCACCGAACGCCAGCCATGCATAATTCATTGCCGTGCTCATGTACTTATTACGAATTCAGTACAGAAAAATAAACAAACAACTGAACTGCAATATGATCGGTCCACAATGAAACACTCTAAATTACTCGAGTGGGTCACCATACATATGTATGTAGTCGAATAATTATGCTGAGCAATAATGAGGAAGAGGGATGACAAAATTGACCTTTGGCTTTGGCCTTGATTCTTTACAATAAATAGAGAACCAAATGTGAAGATGGGCAGAGCAAGAGTAGAGATCTTGGCTGCATCGAAAGATAATTAAAAATAAAATAAATAAACAAAATTTGTCAAAACTATTCTCCACCTTCATCTTTTATCTCTACCTCGTACCCTCCGCTTTCTGCTCTTCCCTTTTTTCCCAAAGGAAGCACGGCAGAAGCGTAACAACAACAACAGATTCCCCAACCTACTCCAAGTTCTATCCGTACCCAATGACCCTCAAAGATGAAGTCGAAAACCAGGTTCCAAGTCTCCTGAGAGATGGCATAATCAGGCGATCCAGATCTCCTTACAATTCACCTGTATGGATAGTGCCTAAAACGGCCGACGCATCTGGCATAAAAAAATACAGACTCATCATCGACTACCGCAAGTTAAATTCCATCACGATAGCTGATAGATATCTGATACTTAAATGAAACGACGCGACGTTTTATCTCAACTAGGTAAGAACAATTGGTTTACAGTCACCGACTTAAAAAGTGGATTCCCTCAAATTCCTCTAAAGGAATCGGATATGGAAAAAACTATGTTTTCGATTAACAATAGCAAATATGAATTCACAAGATTGATATTTGGCTAAAAAATACGCCCTCAATATTCCAGAGAGCTTTAAATGACATCTTGCGTGATCATATCGGCAAAATCTGTTTCGTATACATAGACGACATCATCACTTTTAGCCAAGATGAGGAGACACATGTAAAGAACATCCGAACAATCTTTGAGACATTGCATAAAGCGAATCTATCCCAAAAAAGTTAAGGCAATAATTAATTTTCTAGCTCCCCGGACCTTGAAAGACTTCCTTGGTCTATCAGGGTATTACCGCCTTTTATAAGGGACTATGCCAGACTGGGAAAACCCCTGACATCACTTTCAAGAGGGGAAGATGGACGATCATCCAAAAATACCTCCAGCAAAAAACCAATATACTTAAATGCTGAAGCCCAAGATGCATTTCAAAAGCTACAAATTCATTAGCCTCAGAAGACACAGTATTAATTTATCCTGATTTTAAAGTTCCATTCGAACTCACGATAGACGCTTCCAACTACGCCATAGGAGCAGACCTTTCACAACAGCAAAAGCCTATCACTTTTATTTCTAGAACACTGAATAAAACTGAGTGGAACTACGCAGCAAACGAAAAAGAGATGCTTGCTATAATATGGGCACTTAGAAACTACCTGTACGGTACAGCCAAAGTCATTATATATACAGATCATCAAGCGCTAAGCAGTAAAAATAAGAATACTCAACTAAGGAGATGGAAAGCATTATTAGAAAATTATAACTACGAGCTCAGATATAAACCCGGAAAAAACAACGTAGTAGCCGATGCACTCTCTTGTTGTGACCTGAGTCGTACAGTCACCCGACCCCCGAACGCCAGCCATGCGTTCGTATGACCATGCTGGGTTGCTTGGTTCCGGGATGACAAAATGACCTTTGTTTTTTGACTTGATACTTTACTATAAAATGAGAACCAAATGTGAAGACGGGCAGAGTAAAAAGTAGAGATCTTGAGATACAACAGGCCGCAGCCTACGAAAGCGGGCCTTTTAATAAAATAAAATTGAAAACAATAATCCGTTTTGCGTCTTATCTCTAACTCTCCGTAGTCTGCTCTTCCCTTCTTTTAAAGGAAGCACGGCAGAGACGTAACATTGGTGGCAGCGGTGGGATACACTAAAAGTCCCGACTACCACACGCAAAAGCGGGATACACTAAAAGTCCCGACTACCACACGCAAAAGCGGGATACACTAAAAGTCCCGACTACCACACGTAAAAGCGGGATACACTAAAAGTCCCGACTACCATACGTAAAAGCGGGATACACTAAAAGTCCCGACTACTACACGTAAAAGCGGGATACACTAAAAGTCCCGACTACCGTACGTAAAGGTGGGATCGCATGGATAAAAAAAATGTTGTGAAAGTAATAAAAAGTGAGTGTAAAGTTACAAGTTTATAAGTGATAAGCGTATCTGGGGCTACAACACCAGAAACAGTGCAAAACAACCCGTACTCACAACAAGCAACCTCCAACAACGGAAACAACAGGAGAAACAACAATTCAACAACAAGAGAAACAACAACAACACAAGTAAATCTCATTTATTTTACCAATTTTTTATATTATTACTATCCTTAGTTTAATTTTTTTTTCTCTCGTATATACACATAAAAATAACTGTACAATTTTCATTTAGATCCTTCGTCTAAATTTTTTTTTGCCTGGACCAATTCTCTCTCTCTCTCTCGAAAAAGAAATAAGCACTCAAAATTACTACCCGAAACCAAAAATTTAAAGCTAGTCTTTTCGAACACCTACCCTTCCATACACCCGCTGAAATGACGGAATATAAAATGAGTCTTAAAGACATCATTAATATCGTCCCAACTTTCGATGGGAAATCGGAAAATCTCGCGAAATTTCTCTCGTGTGGGGACATATTGTTCAAATTGGCAAAGTCCGATGAGCATAAACTGTTCCTCAACATAGTAAAAACTAGGCTTGAAGGACCAGCATTTGAGCTCATCCAATTCAGAACTGTGGAAAGATGGGAAGATCTCTGTTCGCTCCTAAAGAAAGAATACTCCCAAGTTAAGTCGCGGTCTTCAGCCTAAAATGAGTTGATTTCAGTTCGACAACGAGGAAAAGAGACGCTTAAAGAATTTGGCAACCGTGTCGGTCAACTGTTAAGTGCTTTAAACTCTGCAACCTATGCTAACTCCCCAGAAGAGGCAGTTAGAAGTTTTCTTTTCAAGGAAAATGGAAAACTGGCAATTCAAACTTCGAGGACGGCATCCGGAACCAATACCTCAGGTTTATGGATTAAAAAAATCCATCCTTTATGCAGAAGAGCATTCGAACCGACTAGAACGGCTTAGCCCTTCTACAAATCAGTACCAAAACCGATAGTACACGAATTTCTCATCTGCAACACGACCAAAGTGTCAATTTTGCAACAAGATTGGTCATTCCTGTGCGATTTGCTATAGCAATCCTAACAAGACACCTAATACTTCGTTCCAATCGATCCACATTAAAAAAGAAATACAACGTCTCACCTGTGGGTACTGCAAAAAACCCAACCATCGGGAAGCAGACTGTTGGCTAAAACGGTCCCAACTCAGTCAAAACAACCCAAGCTCATTTAGGGATAAAAATAACCCAAAACCTACCAACGACCGGCAATATAATGCTAGACCAGAATACAGGAATTGGAGTCCTGGTGAGGACTTCTATCCTCAAAATTCGGGAAACGACTATGCTCGGGAGGAAGAAACGGGTCATCCATCCCGACTAGATCTGAATGTCGACCCGCAACAATGAACGTAAAAAGCCGGAATGTTTCATTCTGCCCAGAGTTTCATGAGCCGGTAATACGAATTCAATTCCAGCTGTCAAACAAAATGTACTCCACCTTTCTAATAGACACTGGAGCAGATATTAGTCTGTATAAGGACAAACTTGGGGCAAACATGAACCCAGAAAAAAGATGTAATATATCCTCAATTTCTGGTGATTCAGTCTTCACTCTAGGAGAAATAACAGGCTCTTTTATCATTAATCGCGAACATAATCTTTCACTAAAACACCCTTTCCAGCTCCTTACCTCACGTATAAATTTAACGTATGATGGTATTCTCGGGAACGAGAATATTTCCTTTGCAAATACAAATGCAAAGTAAACTACAAAAACCAAGTTCTAGAAATAAACGAAATTAACTTTGATGAGAATGTTGATGGCTCTGCGGTCGGAGAAAATATCCAAAAGCTACACCTCACGAGGTGGTGCCTACGGGCTATGATTTTGAAATTAAGGGTAGTGGTATTAAAACCACAAGTGAGACCTTTAATTCAAGTAAGCTTAAAATGAATATTGACTTTGATAGCAAAAAATCATCCTCATCTTTAAACGAACCATCGGTGAAAGTAAATACCGATACATTAAATAAGACTGCGAAAAATGGCGTAGCAGCTATAAATAAAGGTAAGACTTTAGAAAACGACAGCCAAAAGAGCAAAGAAATTAAAGCAATAATTGATAAAGATGCAGCAATACGTTAGACTACATCAGAAATAAATTTTAGTGAAAAAAAAATCTTTATTTAACCCTTCCACCTCGGAGTCAGCTAATAGTTGAAATTCCATTTAAAGTAGGTAACAAAAACCTTGAGGACATTGTGATAAAAAAAAAACCTGTCCAGGAGTATTGTAGGCGAATCAATAGTACGACCTACAAACAACAGAATCAAAGTCCTAACAATGAATACACTAGAAACAGAGAAAATAATTAACATTAACAATTTTAATTTAAACTTTGATAGCTTAGATCAGTACAATCAGTCGGATATGAAAGACTTTAACAACAACATTGAAAAACGACTTGAGAAATTAGAATCCATGTTGGTATTAGACCATTGCAATACCGAAGAGAAGGAATCTATCCTTAAGATCTGTAGGGAATACAATGAATTGTTTTATCTTGTGGGAGATCATCTCACCAATACCGATTAAATAACACACAAAGTTGTTACTGATGAGAACAAACCGCCTCTTTTTATCAAAACCTATCGACTTCCAGAATGCCAAAGAGAAGAAATCCATAAACAGGTACAAGAGATGTTGGACGATGATATCATACGGCCAAGCTCTAGTCCCTGGAACTCACCCTTGCTACTTGTTCCCAAAAAAACCGGGAAAATATGGAAGCAAACGTTGGAGGTTAGTTGTCGATTTCAGGAAACTGAATGACCTAACTATCGGGGATGCTTATCCACTGCCAAATATCAGCGATATATTTGATCAGTTGGGTAGGGCTAAATATTTTAGCACACTTGACCTAGCTAAAGGATTTCATCAGATCTTGATGGATAAAGAGGATCGATGCAAGACCGCATTTAGCACTCCATTCGGACATTACGAGTATAACCGTATGCCATTTGGGTTAAAGAATGCGCCTGCAACTTTCCAGCGTTTAATGAACACTGTTCTTACTGTTCCTACAAGGATTCGATTGTTTTGTCTACATGGATCACATAGTTCTTTATGGATACAATCTAAACGATCATAATTCCAAACTTAGAAAAGTATTAAATCAACTGAATGCGCATAACCTAAAACTACAACCAGAAAAATGTAATTTCCTCAAACATGAACTATTGTACTTGGGACATCTTATTTCTGAAGATGGACTAAAACCAGATCCCGAAAAAATCAAAGCCGGCAGAACTTATCCTACACCCAAAAACGCAAAAGGTGTAAAACTTTTTCTTGGTTTTGTCGGTTATTACAGGAAGTTCATAGAGAATTTTTCTACAATAGCAAAACCCCTTACGAAACTTTTAAAGAAAAATTGTGCTTTCAAATGGGATGCCTTCTGAGACGAGGCATTTAGAGAATTAAAGAATAAGATGATAAATCCTCCAGTTTTAGCTTACCCCAATTTCAAGGAAGAATTTATTGTGACTACAGATGCTATCGATGTTGGAATTGGAGCTATTCTGTCCCAGGGTGCCATCGGACAGGACAAACTAATATCACTTGCAAGTAGAACATTAAACGATACTGAAGTCAAGTATAACACAACCGAAAAAGAATTACTCGCAATCGTTTATGCTAATTACTCGAGTGGGTCACCAAACGAATACGGAACAGAAAACAAACAAAAAACGGAATTGCAATATGATCAACGGACGATGACGCACTCCAAATTGCTTGAGTGGGTCACCATATGTACATACACATGTATTCGGATGATAATGAGGAAGGGTTACGTATGACCATGCTGGGTGACTTGGTTCCGGGATGACAAAGATGACCTTTGTTTTTTGACTTAATACTTTACTATAAAATGAGAACCAAATGTGAAGACGGGCAGAGTAAAAAGTAGAGATCTTGAGATACAACAGGCCGCAGCCTACGAAAGCGGGCCTTTTAATAAAATAAAATTGAAAACAATAATCCGTTTTGCGTCTTATCTCTAACTCTCCGTAGTCTGCTCTTCCCTTCTTCTAAAGGAAGCACGGCAGAGACATAACACACTATACCCCCTCAAAAACTCAGAATAGTTCTCTGTCCCCAACTATCCACAGCGATTAAAGCTCATCACACGATATTATTTACCGTATCGAGGCACCCATAAATTGTTTCAAAATTCAGATTTTCCTTTAGAAGGTTCATAGCGAAAAATTCGAAATCGTATTTCCGACCTACCATAGACACACCATTACTTCGTCTTTTTATAATAACTCAATTCTAATAAGCATTTAAAAAAAAAACATCTTAATCCAGCAGTAATCAATTGTATCAAAACAGCCGAACACACAATGGGAATTATACAAAACGTCTACCAAATGCACTTCAGTTCCTATAAGATTCGGTTTAAAATGAAGGATCAACAAAATATTATAATTAAGACACACAATCGTACTCATAGGAACGATAGAGAAAATTAAATCCAGATTTTGGAAAAGTATTATTTTCCAAAATAAGCTTGCAGCCTGCTAACAAAGAAAATATGTAAATATGTATGACCAGCATCCCAGTAAAATACAAATACAGTCCACACCAATTCCGAAATATCCCAGTGAAATTATGCACGTAGATATCTTCTCAACAGAAGGAAAATTGGTTCTTAACGAGTCTTCACGACTCCCCCGTATACGAGTACGTCAAATCGTGAAGTGGAACGGTTCACTCCACACTTGCAGAGATTATGAGATGTTTAGAAGTTGAAAAAATGTACAATTCCTTCACGGAACTTCTAGACACCGCAGTCAATGCTTATAATTTCTCTATATACTCCGTCACAAATAAAAAGCCCGTTAATATATCCTTCAGCCGAAATATAAATCCCGAACAAATCAGAAGAGCACGTCAAGAAACTACAAACTTAAATAAAATAAAAAACTGATCTGCCATACCACAATGAAAGCAGAAAATCCTTTAAGACGTATTTCCCAAGAGATATCATTCAAGTTAAGGTTAATGGGAGATTAGGGTCAACGCTATCACCAAGGTACAAAAAGGAGAAAGTCAAAGAAGACAGATCCACAACTGTAGGTAATAACTGAATCAGGAAAAATCGTGCATAAGACAGATATACGAAATTAAAACATTATTATCTTTATTCTTTCCTTTTCCATATCCCACAGATTTCCACTAAGGACTAGTCGGGGGAAGTAAGCATTCTAGACGACTCCAACGCTCCCGTCATCGTCCTGAACAATGGGTTAAAAAAATTGCTTAAGGTAGATAACATCAAGTTGATGCTTGTAATCAAAATAGCTCCATACGAAACATTTTTATCCGAATGCAAAATCGAGTCCATCCAACCAATCATTTATATCCTCTCTTAAAACATGAACTAGAGCAAATTGAAGACTTAATATAAAATTTACAAAATTAAAAGATCAATAGATTTAATCGGCACGGCGTATGGAAGTGGATCGCGGATAACCCCGACCACGAAGATTTTAATTCAATAAGAGATAAAATAAATAACTTAGTCGAAAGCAATGATAAGCAAATTGTAATTTTCAAAAATCAGGAAGAAAGAATTAATAAATTAACTACAATGGCAAATAAAATTTTAAACAATAAATATAATATTATTATACAAATTAAAAATTGTTAAGGAAGAAATAACAAATATCGTATATGCAATTGAATTAGCCAAAGCGAATATTGTAAGCTCAAACATTTTATCTAAATACGAATAAAGATAAATAATAATAATAGTAAATAAATAAATAAAACATCCCATATGAAAGTGTTGAAAACGCATTCAACTTGCAAACACAAAAAATAGCAACAGACCATTAATATTTTACGTAAGGATAAGAATTTTTTTGGAAACACAAATGATTGTAGAAGTATCGAACGTCTATCTCTATGTAACGAAACTAATGCAATAGATTTAAGACATGACAAATGTGTAACTAATTTGTTAGAAAACAAGAATTTGCAATTTGCAGGTGACAAACAGCCACCATGTCCCAGAAGTAGAAGAAATAACCACCAACATTGCACCCATCAACAGAAGATCTAGAAATGGAAGAAGTTCTTTCACAAAAACTTATGAAGGAACCGCACTCCAGGAACACAAAACACATTAGCAAAATCTAGAAAGAAAAAGATAGACACCAGCTCATAACATACTCTATCCTCACAGTAGTGTTCCTAGCAATTTTCAAGTTTGGATGTCAAGGACTAGTTAGAACCAGGTCCATCAAAATAGAAACACCACCATTATCCGTAACCGCAGTACAAACCAGAACCAATGATGCAGCATTCCACCCGAAGTATCCCAGTATCTTCAACATCCCAATAGTATAAAAGCGCGCAAACGCTTCGTCTTAAGGAGAGAGGAGTTAATACTTAACACTATCATACAAACTGCACTAGCACCGAATTGGGTCATTAATTGGTCAGTGCACTCAAGCCAACAGACTACAGCCGCACCAATTTCCGTTGACGCACCGAATTGGGTCATTAATTGGGCAGTGCACGCTATATGGGTCAACAAGTGGGCTGCGCACTCAATTGGTTATTAAGTGGGAAACGCCTCAAATGAATAAAATGCACCAATTCTGCTGACACGCATGTCATTAAGTGGACAAGGCACGAGCCACACAACGGTCATCACCCCAACTACCCGATGGCACGAACGAAGGGACAAAAGTGCAACCTTGCACTTCACTCAGCTAGGCATTAGTATAAATGTAGTAGAGTATGTAGAGTATCGATGTGCTATGTAGATTAGATCTTAAGTTCATTAGATCTTTTTCAATTATCTGTGAAATAAAACAATCAAAGCCTTCGACAGCATGGAAATGGTTATTTTCATCCCTAAACAATTACATCTTCTTTCTTCTTTGGTGGCGTTACAACCCATGAAGGACCAGAGCCAGGCTTCTCTCAATCACCCATGTTGTGTGTGATTTATTTTTCACACAGGTGGAAGGGACCTACAGTTTAATACCAATTTCGAACGGCGTGAGTCGAGAAGCTTTATCCAGGCAAGTTATACTACGGGGGGTTTTGCCAGTACCCCGCCGAGGAGGGACGCCGCGAAATAAACATTCGATGGCGTTGGTGTTATCGGGATCTGAACTCGCTCATCGTGCGCAGGATAGTCGACGTAATATGTACGGAAAACACGACAAACATATCTCCTTAACGAATATTTTAGGAATCGAAATATAAAAAAAAACCTGCTACCTGAAATCATAAGCATTCACAATTCAGGCAGTTAATGTGAACTAGCTAGTTTTTCATCCGCTTTATACCCGGTCCATTCCATCGCATTCCCTGGATGGCGGTTATGTCCGCTATATAGTGGTCTAGGACGACCGCAAGTTGTTCCGCTGCACGTGGCCTGTTTAGGGACCTAACATTCCACATACAGAGCCGGAGATCATTGTCCTTTTTTCGTTTTTTGTTATATCCTTGTGGTTGTTTCGAAATTTGTGTTTTTTTTTTGCGGTTACGGCTTACTAGGCCGTGTCCAACCGACTAATCCTGTTTTTTGGCGCAGGAGGCTCGCCATTCGCCCTTCCCCTTCTGCAATTTCCATCCGCAAGATGTTCGGCTGCAGTGGCTCTTCTCACTTTTCAGCAAGCCAGCATCCGTCGGATAGATGCTACCCCTACGAGGCTTTGTTAGTCTTTTGTTGGAGCCATCTCACACTTATCTGATCCGACTGTTGTTAGAATGTTTAGTAGACGAAGTGAACAAGCCTTTTTTTTTGATATATACACATGCATGTACACATATCCTGCGATAAAAGAAACATAAAGCAACTGTACTGGTATTTTTTTTTATAATTCCAAGAAAATTCACGAGATACTCTGGTAAAAACTTGAAATTTATTTCACAGCTAAAATTTTGTAAATTCCTTCTTTCAATCCACCCCGCATTTGTCAGAAATTGAACCTACTCAAGGCATAGTTTCCTCCCTTTAAGGAGAGCTGGATGTAGTGAATAGATTACATGCACCTACTAAACCGCATACCAACACCACAATTAGCCAATCCATAACCACGATCAGCCAATCGTTTACTAATTTACGCCCATCTTTACGCTCAGTGCCATACCACTCGGTTCCCACACAATCGAGCTCGACCTATGTTACACATCGCTTTGGTTAGCAGTGACGCTCTGAACTACTTGCACTCAAAAGTAAAACAAATGCAATATAAACAAAACGAGAAATGCACACGCGGTGAAACCAAGCATAAACAAACATAGTTAAATGAGTACAAAGCTACAAAGTTAATAATGCACTTTTGCCTTTGACCGATTGCCCAATGCATTGGACTCAATAATTAATAATAGCTGATTCATGGTTATAGGAATTTCGTAAGGTATGTACGTGATAGGTTAGGTTAGGTTAATGTGGTTGGCATAAGCCACACGTAGGCCGAAGTCGGCCCATTGTGATACCACATGGATCGTGTTACCCAGATCCGCTACCAGAGAACCAACCGGTGCTTCTGATGAAGCTATTGAGCTATTTTTTGGTCTGCTAGCTCACTTAGATTTATCGTAGAAGGGCGCGCCGAGGTAGATCCTCCTGCGATTCGCAAAAGAGGGGCGTGAGCAGAGGAGGTGATGTATTGATTCCTCTTTTTCCTCGTCCATGCAGCCGCGACAGAAGTCGTTGGAGGGTAGTCCTAGTCTGGCGGCGTGTTTCCCAATTTTTTTTTTTTTTTTTTAGAGACTCGCGCAGGTTCAAGATTTTTTCATATTCTCTTATGATGTGTTGACACACACAACCTGAACGGAGTGCAGTGGTTGGGGTCGTTGATGTTCGTTCACTACTCTCAGGGGTGGTTGTCCTAGACCTAGATAGGACGAGAGCCGACCAAATTCCGCGTTGGTTATAGTCCGTAGTAATTCGTTCGAGCACTTTGGTATTGCATACGCAGAGGATGAATACCGGTTGACCACATACTGTGAGTGTTATGCCTGCTGCAGTACGTCTGTTCACTTTACATTCACAACTGCGTTGCATGCTTTTTGTCCGTATAGGAATTACTTTTTCTTGGCTATGAAGCGAATTTGAACCATAAACCTTCCGCTCGGCGGTCGATGATGTTAACCACTGCACCACGGCCACCCCAATGATGCAGTGACCTGTAATGCCACCCACCAGAGTACTTAAGATTGCTCTTTTGGTTGCCACTAGGTCCCAGGTTCGTCCTAGGTTTAATTTAGGCCAGAGTTGTTTGGTGATAAAGCCGATATTACTTTCATCCCATTGGAAGTTGGTCGCCTTAATGGTTTGGAGTTTTATCATGTGCTTTACCGTACTTAATGGTGTTTCTAGGTATCCGAGGGTATGTGGGCTGAGTGTGCTAGACCCTTACTTTGCGAGTTCGTCGGCGTGTACGTGATAGAGGAGAAAAATTCCCTAGAACAAATGTATATAAAAGTTAAGGATAGGAAGGAAGGAGTAGCAATAAAACCACAGCGGTAAGCCAACCACGTACAGCATTTGAATTAAAATAAAATAACTAAAACAACACAACGTGTTTTACCTTCCGTCGGATACTCTTGTCCCATTAAAGGGAGTCACGGTAGCCAACGAATAACATTAGATACCCGTAACTTAGAAACTACGCTTAGATCGTCCATTACTAATAACTATGTCCTTAATCCTGTACTTTCCTATGAAATAAACCTTGTTAAGGCACTTATAACTGGACCTAGAACTAATATTTCTATTACGAGAGATCATTAAATTGTATAGGCTATGCATGGAAATCGATCGCGGGAAGCCCCGACCACCATGACTATAAATACTAATAAAATGAAAAATGTTCTGCA
The DNA here is from genome assembly GCA_951905685.1 of Eumerus sabulonum. Taxonomy (NCBI): domain Eukaryota; kingdom Metazoa; phylum Arthropoda; class Insecta; order Diptera; family Syrphidae; genus Eumerus; species Eumerus sabulonum. Next base: position 57,511,673 of record OX645064.1, on the reverse strand, counting down.
AAATAGTAGATATGAGAATAGCTTCTACAATAAAAAAAATAAAAATGTAATAGATATTTTAAATATTCCAATCTATCCCTATTAAGACCCGTTAAAATGAATAAGATAGTAAATAAAATTGATTATAATTCCATTAGAATGGTACAAGGAAATGTATGGTATCTCGGCTAAATGTAAAACGTACGAGTATAATAGTTTATCGGTTTGTAATATTGAAAATATTATTAACTTAAGAAAATCATAGTGCATCCCAATGCTCAAAAAAAGTCAAAAAGATTCATGCACCATTGTCAACAATAAGTACGTCCTACAGGTAGAAGAAGTATCAGAAATTTTGCTGCTAAACCAATTTAATGACCCAATTCTCATCAACAATGAGACTGTCATACTCAAGGGCACATTCTGATGAATGTGATGATTTAAGCATTTCAATACCATATGGTTCCCACAAGCAACCACATCAGCTCCACGCGTGACTATTCTACAACAAATTCCATTCCCATCGGACATGCGAGACAACAAACGACATCTGAGATACCAACGGATGCACGCTGCTGACAGGGCATCTAGCTGCATGGGCATGAACCTAGATTTAAGGTTATGAAAATGAATTGTTAGTTTAGAATTAGTTCTGAAAATAAATAAATAAAAAAAAAAAAAAACCCCAATAGGTGTTTATTCCGGGGGCGGAATTTTAAACAGCATAAACGTAATTGTGTAGATTCAACAGGAAATAGTTCACTGTCACCTGAGGTTGTTCAACCTCTTGGTGCAAACGCTATCAGGTTACGCAATTCATATTGTCTGAATGAACATCAATTAAGCGATTTTCTTTTGTTTTACTTTTCTTTAGAGTGTTAAGTTACACAATTCACATTGTTTGGCTAAATACTAATTAAGCATAATTTTCGTTCTACTTTTGCTTCTCTGCTTTTGTATGTCCTTCTTAGCTTTTACATTAATTGTGAAATAAGCATATTTGGCGTAAATTTGATATGTTTAATTCGTATAAATAGGAAAAACTAAATAAAGTTGGCGAGTCGTGTGCCAACTTTTTTTTCTTTTTAAGTTCGGGCAGATTCAAGAGTTCAATACTCTTATAATGTTTTATCACACTCCCTGAACGGAGTGCAGTGGTTTGTTCGTTCACTAATCTCCAGGGCTGGTTGTCCTAGATAGGGGGCGATGAACCGACCGACTTTTCACGTTGGTTGTAGTTCTCAGCAACTTTTTCCATACACTTACGGTGTCATATTAGAATTGCACACACAGAGTATGAATTATGCCTCATCGGTATGTTTGATCACTCCTCATTCCCACCAGCTGTGTTGCATGTTTTTTTTTTTTTTTTTCATAGAGGAATTGTTTTTTCTTGGCTATGGTACGGCTTTGAACTTCAGACCTCCGCTCATCGGTGGGTGATGTTTACCACTGCACCATGGCTCCCCATCGATACAACGTATCGACCTATATACTAACCAAGATCTAAATTTATACACCTAGGATCTATACTACTTCTGGGTAAAGGCACGCAATTTAATCAGTTGTGTAATCAAAAATACTAAAATAATTTAGTTTTCCATACCCAAATAATTCGACTACAACGATAACAATTTTATTAAAGCTTATGCCCAGGCATTAGAAGATAAAAACTATACAATACTCCTAGGCCTGGATGTCCTTAAAAACATTATCAAACCATTGAGATCGGGCAAGGAGATATAGCCCTAAACAACCAAACTATTCTACGAGGATACGAATTAGCATGACTTCGGCAGCCTTAAAAGGCAGCATTGACCCTACTTCTAGGATAATTCAAAGACATCAAATATAAGGAAGGCGACACGCTAACCTATACCTCAGAAAAAAAACACGAAATCCACCTTAAAATAGGCAAACCCATTCATGCAAAATTGTACAGACTACCAAAAGAACATGAAAAAGAGCTTGCAAAACAAATAAATGTGAAGGACTGTCCCCAGTCGTCAGTGCTAATTCTTAACGATAAAGAACAAAATTAAGATAAAACACAATTTTTACGTGACTTCAATGCTAAATTTAATTAAATTATTTCTTCGCCAAGAGCAAAAAAGCAATAAATTCAACCATCACCAGGCACTGGCAGTCGGATAAGTTACGCTCAACAGAAGTACGTTCCGCCCTATTTGGTGACATTAGCTGATCACCTTCTCCAAGATTATGTAGGTATTATGTGTTCAGTTCCGAACCTCAGCCTGTGCAGTCGAATTTTTAACTCGCCCCTCTCCTTGTCGTTCTCTTTTTTTTTCATTTACCGATTAATCAATTAAGAGAATTAAAACGACCCATCGTTCCCCAACCCAATATCTTTTCCTCTTACATCATTAGAAAAAAAAAAACAAGTGTTCAACTGTGAACGTAAGTTATACAATTTGCCTATGTCTACTTATCTCATCAAAATAAAAAAATGCTAAAACGCGCGGGACCCATCTTTCCATAATTGAATTTCTCTGACATAAACAGAAAACGCGATTGTTCAACTGTGCTCCCAATTGTCACCCTAATTTATCATTTATTAACTTTCTGGACGTGAGTGACACGCAATGCTGACCGGGTCATTTGCAAGGCTATCTGCGACAAATCGTTTCACTTTCCCCTGCGTCGGCACCAAAAGGTCGATCACGTATACCTATTAAAGAATATGCCGAGCACTTTTTTTTTATTGCGAAGAGTTAAAAAAAAATCCCTCGCTGATGTCCTGTTCGCGGTCAAATGTAACAGTGAGAACATTAACTCGGTCGCCAACAACAACAACACGCTCTTTAAGAACCTCTCGACTAAGTTTGACTGCCGTACGAGATGTGTTGAAGAAATTAATTCTACCATGGAGTCAACGATCATACAAAATTAATTCCCTTGAAAAGCAATTGACCACCCTAACAAAACTAGCCAATATAAATGCAGTTCACCCAACACCCTTAGTGTCGAACTTAAGCGTGACCTAATTTCTACCCTCAACACATACCTTAATCCGTTAAACGTAAAAAAATAAATGAGAAAATAATCTCCCTTCGGTCTGACATGGACATTCATTTTAGCCACTCATCAAATAAAAGTGCTCCACCCCTTATTCAACCCGACCCTCTGCCCGAAGCTATGGCAGAAAAATTAAATTACATTAACAGTGAACTCCACTGCAAAGTTTACCCTAAGCGATCTAATAGATGAAATCAGAACAGCCTCGAATAAGATTGGCTATATTCACATCCCCGGCCACATGCATTCCAACACATCGTTTGATGTGATGAATTGCTTGAGGCCAATGTGTCTGTTAGTGTTTCTCCACCGTCGCCAAAAATAACATCCTCAGTCTACACGCAAACTACCGAAGGCCCAGTTTCTGAAGACCCAACTTCTTCTTTGATGGCGTTACAGCCCATGAAGGACCAGAGCCATGCTTCTCTCAATCACCCATGTTGTGTGTGATTTATTTTTCACATATGTGAAAGGACCTACCTTTTTCACGGCAAGTATACTACGGGGGTTTTGCCAGTACCCCGCCGAGGAGGAACGCCGCGAAATAAACATTCAGGATCCGAACTCGTACATCGTGCGTCAGAGTCCAACACACTAACCACTGCTCCACGGCGTCCTCTGAAGACCCAACCGTTGGAATTAATATCGAGCACTTTGGCCAAATATGGAGTTAAAGTGAATAGAACCAGAGACTCCAGAAAATTAAAAAAGGCAACGAGAAAATGACTTCCTTCATTATTGATGGTTGGCCCCCGACACTCATGAGCAATGGGCACAAACATTTACAAAAGAATTTAAAATCCCAATAGTAAGTTGCCAAACGCTCCAAATCCTTCAAACTGAAGCTGTAGATCGATATCCATCCCAAGCCACTCAAAATATCTAAATAAATCTAAATAAGCTTAACTGAAAGCACTCTAACTAGAGCTTCAAAACGAACCTTTTCCCATCTCCATCCCCATATGCAGACCTCTTTCGCTGCTCCACCTAAACCATCATGTCAACGAGTTTCCTCCGATCTGACTCCAACTACTTATTCTGCCACTAGTACAAGCACCCCTCCCAAAATATTGTCCTAATTTCGATCTCAAATCTGGAGGCAAGTATCCTAATTTCTCTCACGTCCTTAACCCCTCTACCCCCTTTTCTAACACATCTACAACACACTCTACCTCGTGCACTATAGCCGCGTGAACTTCTCTCCCAACTGTTTCAACTCCTTCCTCAACAACACCTCATCCTAACTCCACCTAATCTTTCGATGATCCTTTTCTGTCCCCCTCTGTCAAAATTGCCCAGCGAGTTAATAATACCATCGAATGCCGCTATGCCCTCTCTCGTTTAAGGGATAAAAGGACATCCGACTTTTTTTGGCTATCTCTATGACAAACTCAGTTTGCTATGAAGGTAATACTAACACTAGCGCAATGGTCTCCATTCAACAGGAACGTCTCCCTTCTGACTTTGCCAGCTTTAAGAACATATTTATCAAGTATCGTGAGTTCTTTAATATCTTCCCCCAAAAAGTATCAAACGATCTTGATACCTTTCGTCAATATGTCCACTCAAAGCGAATATCCCACCTCCAGCGTAGCAAAGCTGACCACGACAGATATTGTCGCCTCTAATTTCCATTCTCCTTCTCGACAACTAGCTTCTCCCCTTCTCCTCTCATTGAACCACTGAACATTTCCCCTCAAGCGCTCAAGGGTTACGACTTCCACAAAGCAAATTTCAACCTAATCCATGAATATCTCAATAGCGCCCCTTTCAATTTTGACGGCTTTACAATTAATAACGCCATGTTATTATTCTACAGAGAAATACTTAATTCAATTTCAGTTTGCGTTCCCCTTTCTCGATCCAATCATTTATCTTTCCCTCCTTGGTATAATCGCAGGCTCGGTTCTCTAGGAAACAAAAGAAATAAACTGTGGGTATTTTTCTTTCGTACTCAATCGATTCTATGACTTTTCTAAGTCTACTATTTACCGAGCTTCATATCTCTATGCACACCACTTGATCAAAACACAAGCCAATCTTGTCAACTACAAAAGGAAATCTCATGGCGACCCAAACGCACTCTCTTTCAATGGCGAAACCTCGAATGCTCCCAATACTATCGCCAACTTTTTTGCCAACCAAGTTTCAAAGAGTGATGTTAACAACTACCGCCCCATCGCAAAACTGTCACATAGTATACACAAACTTTTCGAAAGCATCTTGTATGACACTCTAAGTTTCCACTGCAATTCTCTAATCCCCTCGAATCAACATGGATTCCTCGAATCCAGGTCTGCAACCACAAACCTTGTCGAATTCGTGTCCTTCACCCTCTCAGCATTAAAGAATGGGAATGAAGTCGACGTCATTACAACTGACTTCTGTAAAGCCTTCGATAAAATATCCCACCATCTAATATTCTTCAAACTGTCTTCCCTAGGCTTTGAACCCACAGCATTGCAGAGGATATAGGAATCAGATAGTTTGGAATCAGTCAAAACAAGCGTTATCATATACGTCTCTGTAAGAATACAGCCAATCATGGTTTATGTACTGTCAGCTGCCCAACATTTAAGAATCGATTTAACATTTGGTGACCGCGACGTGATTGTTTCCCCCAGTGGTAGGAAAGAATTATTGAAATATTTTAAGGCGCTATCAAGGCCTTCAAATCCTTAAAGTGAATCGACATTGAAGGCTTCCAAAAAGAAAAGGCCACAAGGCAGAAGAACACCGGAGAAGACATTCAACGTTTAATAATAAAACTCTCCCGTCCTACCAGAAGCTTGTGTCCAAATTAGATTCAGCTATACGTGAGGAACACCCGCGTACAGTGGCGCACCATTGGGGCCGACGTGGAGTGTGCCGAATCTCTTAGCTCTACATCATTGAAGCCCCTTCTCATTTTTCTCCGGAAAGCGGGGAAAATACAGTAATGGAAGTATCTGTTGGCCTCTGATGCCAAGCTTAGAGAGAAGCTCGGCTCTGGTCCTTCATGGACTGTAACGCCAACATACATACAAGTTTCTGTGTGGGGAACAAAGACTAGTATTTGCGTTTGGGTGCTTCACCAGACAGCAGAGGAGAAGCAGAAGGAGTCATAAGGCATGTGACTCTATCCGAAGACAATTACCTGCCAGCTTGGAAGTTGCTTCAAGAGAACCGACTTTTTGGTCAACCGTCTCGATCGTCAGAGACATCCGCTGTGGCAATAAAGGGCGTTTATGACACAATACAAGAATGTATGCATGGCCTCAGTAATCTTGGGGTGGATATCGGATCATGGGACCCAATACTACTTCACATATTCACGATCAAATTAGATAGGTCAACTCACACGCCATATGAACAATACGTGACCAACCCCAAGGAATTGCAATCGCTGGACAGCTTTCTGTAGTTTCTAGAGACTCGTTTCCAGTTATTATGTAGAGGCAATCGACACACTTCCGTCAACTGCAGGCTGTACAAAATGTGATAGGAAACACAACTCCTTAGTGTACTTGCCTAAACTTACAAGAAAAAGGGTTACGTATTCCTCAGCACCGTCATCATAAAACTGATTGGTCGAGACGGTTCATCCATCAATTGTCGCGCAATTTTGGATCCCGGTCCACACATTAACATCATTATAGAATGATTCGAAAACTAAATATACCTTTGTTATTTCGCCCGAAGATCATCCAAGGTATTGGAAATTCTAAAAAGGATTCACATAGGGGAGCCAACATAAGTTTACATTCTAATACCACCAACTTTACCATCAGGCTTAAAGCAATCCTATGGCTTCAAATTATATCCCATCAGCCAACACAAACCTTTGATATATTTACATGGAAAATTCCTGCGAATATCAAACTAGCCGACCCTTAATTCAACAAACCAACCAACATCGACCTACTTATAGGAGCCAAATTTGTCCATCAATTATTCTGCGTTGGGCAAGTTAAGCTTGGAACCGGAAAATTTAACTAAAGCATGCGGAATACATACCGAAGAGTCTTCTCTTGAACAAACGATCAGCAAATTTTAGGTGTTCCGTGTTCCGTTCCTCTATATTAAGTCTTACACTTGCAGAAGAAAAATGTAAAGAATATTTTAATCAATCAACATCATGGAATCAACCACATGGAAAATACGTCGTCAGTCTACCCTTTTCTGATGACCCAAATAAATTAGGATTATCTAGTCACATAGCTCTCAGTCGATTTCACGCGTTGGAGCGCAGGTTAATTCGACACCCGCAACTGTATAAACAACACGTTGGTTCCATAAACGGGTACATCCAATTAGTACACATCACCGATATTGATTTTCAATCAATTCCAACACCACACTACTGTCTGCCTCATTACTGCGTTCTTAAGCCAGAAAGTAGAACAACTAAATTTGTTACAAGGGCCGATATTCACAAAATGTATCAGCAAATACGCATGCGAGAAGAAGCCAACACTTTTTCAGTTAATATGGTGGCGACCCAAGCAAACTCAATCTATTAAATGTTATACGCGGGACGTATGGAACCACTTCAGCTCCATATCTCGCTACGTAATGCCTCCGAGTTTTAGCTCAAGGATATTCTGCGAAATATATCCATTGGGCTCGCAAGTTTTACTCAAGGACTTTGTGATTACGTCATGTCTGGGGCACACAGCATGACAAGCTAAAGACATTCAATCGCAACTGTCATCGTTGTTGCGGGAGGAAGGGTTCCCATTAAGTAAATGATCCTCGAATACCCAACAATGACTTGAAAATGTTCCATTGGGAGATTGGGAGTTTTCTCTGATCGCCATTATCAGCTTCGGGACTAGAAATCTGTTTACAAGAAGATCCAAAATCACGGTTCCATAAAGACATACGCTTTTTGAAAACACATAAAGAACTAGAAAAAGAATGATGATATTCAAGATGATATTCTGCGAGTCGGGGGTAGACTTCAAGCATCCAGTTTACCCTACGACAGCAAGTATCCAATGCTGTTACCATGTTCTCATCCATTTGTGAAAATGTTTGTGACAATAATCATGTTGGACCACAAGGACTTCTAGCACTCACGAGACAACGATTTTGGTCAATTAATGGTAAGTATATTGCCCGCTCTATTATCCAGCAATGCACATTTTGTATCAAGGGGAAGCCACAAGTGTATTCACAAATGATGGAAAACTTACCACCAGCAAGAGTGCAACCAGCACGTCCCTTTATCAATGAGGAGTGGACTTTTGCGGTCCATTATGGGTTCACTACCGAACGAGAGGAAGCACACCGCAAAAATGTTATTTATTCGTATTTGTTGTTTCGCTACAAAGGCGGTTCACATTGAAGCCGTCAGTGATTTAACTACATATGCATTTCTTGGAGCCTTACGAAGATTTTTGTCGATCGGATCTTCTTATGAGACTTTTAAAAAATCACACCTTCATTTTGGACTCAACAGTCAACATCATGGATTTAAGTAAAGACGATATGGCTAAACGACAACGTGCACTTGATAATCAACTCAATATGTTATTCAATCATATAAACAATGTCTCCAAGGAATTATATATTTCCTAGTGCACCCACGCTACGCTCATATAATCATCAACATTCAATGAATGCAGACATCCATAGCAAACGTTTTGTTATATACACACCAAGGACGAGTAAAGCATCTGTCACCTATCAACAACTCAAAATAGAAGTGAGCAAAATAAGAAATCATCTTCCAACAGATCTTCGGATGCCAGTAGAACCTGACCAAACACTTCAGGTATATAAAGTAATAAATGTCAAGCGACACGTTTTTTTCTAAAACCATCGTCTTGAACAATGAACTGCCCTTACTCGGGTTAGCAGAACTTATAGTATATCAGCTGATTCCCAATCCAGCAGCAATTAATATCACGTACATAACCATTCAACTATCAGCAGACATTCTATCTGTGAGTGCTCATCATAAACGGTGTTATCCCATAACCGAAGATGAATGGTCTAGATGCACATCAATTAATGGAGATGATCATCTACATATGTAAGCAAAATCATCCTGTCTGCCAATCCTGAGCTAACATGAGTATATGTGAGATCAGCTTACTCAACAACAATTCAGATCTATCAATGTGTGAGCTAGAATTCTTCAAGGCCAATTCTATTTGGACTAAGATTCCTGAACTAAAGCAATGGATATTTGCAGTCAAAAAAAAAAAAAGAAACTACGCTTAATGTAGCTTGCAAGCGCCAAACC